>OZ010786.1:3436784-4036784 GCA_963932465.1 Maratus speciosus | reverse complement strand
AATGGTTTTTGAATTACTATAAAATCCCAATAGACACACAGATTTTACTCACTGTTTTCGACTGTTTTACGTCGAATGCCTATAATTGAATGTCTATATACATCGATATAGGCTTAGCTATGGGCCCGTTCGCTTTGTTGAATGCCTATATACATCGATACAGGCCTATATAGATATAGGCTTAGGTATGGGTTATTCAAAGACGGAAAAGTGTAATGGTTTGTGAAATACTGTAACATCTGGATAGACACAAAGATATCATTCACTGTTTTCGACTGTTTTACGTCTATATGCTATTCAACGTTGGACACTATTGTGGACTATGTTACGTCTATATGCAATTCAAAGTCGGAAAAGTGTAATGGTTTTTGAATTACTATAATATCCCAATAGACACACTGATTTTACTCACTGTTTTCGACTGTTTTACGTCGAATGCCTATAATTGAATGTCTATATACATCGATATAGGCTTAGCTATGGGCCCGTTCGCTTTGTTTGGGCCTAATTTAACTCAATTGAACGCCTATATACATCGATACAGGCCTATATAGATATAGGTTTAGGTATGGGTTATTCAATGACGGAAAAGTGTAATGGTTTTTGAATTACTGTAACATCGGGATAGACACAAAGATATCATACACTGTTTTCGACTGTTTTACGTCTATATGCTATTCAACGTTGGACACTATTGTGGACTATGTTACGTCTATATGCAATTCAAAGTCGGAAAAGTGTAATGGTTCATGAATTACTGTAAAATCCCAATAGACACACTGATTTTACTCACTGTTTTCGACTGTTTTACGTCGAATGCCTATAATTGAATGTCTGTATACATCGATATAGGCTTAGCTATGGGCCCGTTCGCTTTGTTTGGGCCTAATTTAACTCAATTGAACGCCTATATACATCGATACAGGCCTATATAGATATAGGCTTAGGTATGGGTTATTCAATGACGGAAAAGTGTAATGGTTTGTGAATTACTGTAACATCTGGATAGACACAAAGATATCATTCACTGTTTTCGACTGTTTTACGTCTATATGCTATTCAACGTTGGACACTATTGTGGACTATGTTACGTCTATATGCAATGCAAAGTCGGAAAAGTGTAATGGTTTTTGAATTACTATAAAATCCCAATAGACACACAGATTTTACTCACTGTTTTCGACTGTTTTACGTCGAATGCCTATAATTGAATGTCTATATACATCGATATAGGCTTAGCTATGGGCCCGTTCGCTTTGTTTGGGCCTAATTTAACTCAATTGAACGCCTATATACATCGATACAGGCCTATATAGATATAGGCTTAGGTATGGGTTATTCAATTACGGAAAAGTGTAATGGTTTGTGAATTACTGTAACATCTGGATAGACACAAAGATATCATTCACTGTTTTCGACTGTTTTACGTCTATATGCTATTCAACGTTGGACACTATTGTGGACTATGTTACGTCTATATGCAATTCAAAGTCGGAAAAGTGTAATGGTTTTTGAATTACTATAATATCCCAATAGACACACTGATTTTACTCACTGTTTTCGACTGTTTTACGTCGAATGCCTATAATTGAATGTCTATATACATCGATATAGGCTTAGCTATGGGCCCGTTCGCTTTGTTTGGGCCTAATTTAACTCAATTGAACGCCTATATACATCGATACAGGCCTATATAGATATAGGCTTAGGTATGGGTTATTCAATGACGGAAAAGTGTAATGGTTTGTGAATTACTGTAACATCGGGATAGACACAAAGATATCATACACTGTTTTCGACTGTTTTACGTCTATATGCTATTCAACGTTGGACACTATTGTGGACTATGTTACGTCTATATGCAATTCAAAGTCGGAAAAGTGTAATGGTTCATGAATTACTGTAAAATCCCAATAGACACACTGATTTTACTCACTGTTTTCGACTGTTTTACGTCGAATGCCTATAATTGAATGTCTATATACATCGATATAGGCTTAGCTATGGGCCCGTTCGCTTTGTTTGGGCCTAATTTAACTCAATTGAACGCCTATATACATCGATACAGGCCTATATAGATATAGGCTTAGGTATGGGTTATTCAATTACGGAAAAGTGTAATGGTTTGTGAATTACTGTAACATCTGGATAGACACAAAGATATCATTCACTGTTTTCGACTGTTTTACGTCTATATGCTATTCAACGTTGGACACTATTGTGGACTATGTTACGTCTATATGCAATTCAAAGTCGGAAAAGTGTAATGGTTTTTGAATTACTATAAAATCCCAATAGACACACAGATTTTACTCACTGTTTTCGACTGTTTTACGTCGAATGCCTATAATTGAATGTCTATATACATCGATATAGGCTTAGCTATGGGCCCGTTCGCTTTGTTTGGGCCTAATTTAACTCAATTGAACGCCTATATACATCGATACAGGCCTATATAGATATAGGCTTAGGTATGGGTTATTCAATGACGGAAAAGTGTAATGGTTTGTGAATTACTGTAACATCTGGATAGACACAAAGATATCATTCACTGTTTTCGACTGTTTTACGTCTATATGCTATTCAACGTTGGACACTATTGTGGACTATGTTACGTCTATATGCAATTCAAAGTCGGAAAAGTGTAATGGTTTTTGAATTACTATAAAATCCCAATAGACACACAGATTTTACTCACTGTTTTCGACTGTTTTACGTCGAATGCCTATAATTGAATGTCTATATACATCGATATAGGCTTAGCTATGGGCCCGTTCGCTTTGTTGAATGCCTATATACATCGATACAGGCCTATATAGATATAGGCTTAGGTATGGGTTATTCAAAGACGGAAAAGTGTAATGGTTTGTGAATTACTGTAACATCTGGATAGACACAAAGATATCATTCACTGTTTTCGACTGTTTTACGTCTATATGCTATTCAACGTTGGACACTATTGTGGACTATGTTACGTCTATATGCAATTCAAAGTCGGAAAAGTGTAATGGTTTTTGAATTACTATAAAATCCCAATAGACACACAGATTTTACTCACTGTTTTCGACTGTTTTACGTCGAATGCCTATAATTGAATGTCTATATACATCGATATAGGCTTAGCTATGGGCCCGTTCGCTTTGTTTGTGCCTAATTTAACTCAATTGAACGCCTATATACATCGATACAGGCCTATATAGATATAGGCTTAGGTATGGGTTATTCAAAGACGGAAAAGTGTAATGGTTTGTGAATTACTGTAACATCTGGATAGACACAAAGATATCATTCACTGTTTTCGACTGTTTTACGTCTATATGCTATTCAACGTTGGACACTATTGTGGACTATGTTACGTCTATATGCAATTCAAAGTCGGAAAAGTGTAATGGTTTTTGAATTACTATAAAATCCCAATAGACACACAGATTTTACTCACTGTTTTCGACTGTTTTACGTCGAATGCCTATAATTGAATGTCTATATACATCGATATAGGCTTAGCTATGGGCCCGTTCGCTTTGTTGAATGCCTATATACATCGATACAGGCCTATATAGATATAGGCTTAGGTATGGGTTATTCAAAGACGGAAAAGTGTAATGGTTTGTGAAATACTGTAACATCTGGATAGACACAAAGATATCATTCACTGTTTTCGACTGTTTTACGTCTATATGCTATTCAACGTTGGACACTATTGTGGACTATGTTACGTCTATATGCAATTCAAAGTCGGAAAAGTGTAATGGTTTTTGAATTACTATAATATCCCAATAGACACACTGATTTTACTCACTGTTTTCGACTGTTTTACGTCGAATGCCTATAATTGAATGTCTATATACATCGATATAGGCTTAGCTATGGGCCCGTTCGCTTTGTTTGGGCCTAATTTAACTCAATTGAACGCCTATATACATCGATACAGGCCTATATAGATATAGGCTTAGGTATGGGTTATTCAATGACGGAAAAGTGTAATGGTTTTTGAATTACTGTAACATCGGGATAGACACAAAGATATCATACACTGTTTTCGACTGTTTTACGTCTATATGCTATTCAACGTTGGACACTATTGTGGACTATGTTACGTCTATATGCAATTCAAAGTCGGAAAAGTGTAATGGTTCATGAATTACTGTAAAATCCCAATAGACACACTGATTTTACTCACTGTTTTCGACTGTTTTACGTCGAATGCCTATAATTGAATGTCTGTATACATCGATATAGGCTTAGCTATGGGCCCGTTCGCTTTGTTTGGGCCTAATTTAACTCAATTGAACGCCTATATACATCGATACAGGCCTATATAGATATAGGCTTAGGTATGGGTTATTCAATGACGGAAAAGTGTAATGGTTTGTGAATTACTGTAACATCTGGATAGACACAAAGATATCATTCACTGTTTTCGACTGTTTTACGTCTATATGCTATTCAACGTTGGACACTATTGTGGACTATGTTACGTCTATATGCAATGCAAAGTCGGAAAAGTGTAATGGTTTTTGAATTACTATAAAATCCCAATAGACACACAGATTTTACTCACTGTTTTCGACTGTTTTACGTCGAATGCCTATAATTGAATGTCTATATACATCGATATAGGCTTAGCTATGGGCCCGTTCGCTTTGTTTGGGCCTAATTTAACTCAATTGAACGCCTATATACATCGATACAGGCCTATATAGATATAGGCTTAGGTATGGGTTATTCAATTACGGAAAAGTGTAATGGTTTGTGAATTACTGTAACATCTGGATAGACACAAAGATATCATTCACTGTTTTCGACTGTTTTACGTCTATATGCTATTCAACGTTGGACACTATTGTGGACTATGTTACGTCTATATGCAATTCAAAGTCGGAAAAGTGTAATGGTTTTTGAATTACTATAATATCCCAATAGACACACTGATTTTACTCACTGTTTTCGACTGTTTTACGTCGAATGCCTATAATTGAATGTCTATATACATCGATATAGGCTTAGCTATGGGCCCGTTCGCTTTGTTTGGGCCTAATTTAACTCAATTGAACGCCTATATATATCGATACAGGCCTATATAGATATAGGCTTAGGTATGGGTTATTCAATGACGGAAAAGTGTAATGGTTTGTGAATTACTGTAACATCGGGATAGACACAAAGATATCATACACTGTTTTCGACTGTTTTACGTCTATATGCTATTCAACGTTGGACACTATTGTGGACTATGTTACGTCTATATGCAATTCAAAGTCGGAAAAGTGTAATGGTTCATGAATTACTGTAAAATCCCAATAGACACACTGATTTTACTCACTGTTTTCGACTGTTTTACGTCGAATGCCTATAATTGAATGTCTATATACATCGATATAGGCTTAGCTATGGGCCCGTTCGCTTTGTTTGGGCCTAATTTAACTCAATTGAACGCCTATATACATCGATACAGGCCTATATAGATATAGGCTTAGGTATGGGTTATTCAATTACGGAAAAGTGTAATGGTTTGTGAATTACTGTAACATCTGGATAGACACAAAGATATCATTCACTGTTTTCGACTGTTTTACGTCTATATGCTATTCAACGTTGGACACTATTGTGGACTATGTTACGTCTATATGCAATTCAAAGTCGGAAAAGTGTAATGGTTTTTGAATTACTATAAAATCCCAATAGACACACAGATTTTACTCACTGTTTTCGACTGTTTTACGTCGAATGCCTATAATTGAATGTCTATATACATCGATATAGGCTTAGCTATGGGCCCGTTTGCTTTGTTTGGGCCTAATTTAACTCAATTGAACGCCTATATACATCGATACAGGCCTATATAGATATAGGCTTAGGTATGGGATATTCAATGACGGAAAAGTGTAATGGTTTGTGAATTACTGTAACATCTGGATAGACACAAAGATATCATTCACTGTTTTCGACTGTTTTACGTCTATATGCTATTCAACGTTGTACACTATTGTGGACTATGTTACGTCTATATGCAATTCAAAGTCGGAAAAGTGTAATGGTTTTTGAATTACTATAAAATCCCAATAGACACACAGATTTTACTCACTGTTTTCGACTGTTTTACGTCGAATGCCTATAATTGAATGTCTATATACATCGATATAGGCTTAGCTATGGGCCCGTTCGCTTTGTTGAATGCCTGTATACATCGATACAGGCCTATATAGATATAGGCTTAGGTATGGGTTATTCAAAGACGGAAAAGTGTAATGGTTTGTGAATTACTGTAACATCTGGATAGACACAAAGATATCATTCACTGTTTTCGACTGTTTTACGTCTATATGCTATTCAACGTTGGACACTATTGTGGACTATGTTACGTCTATATGCAATTCAAAGTCGGAAAAGTGTAATGGTTTTTGAATTACTATAAAATCCCAATAGACACACAGATTTTACTCACTGTTTTCGACTGTTTTACGTCGAATGCCTATAATTGAATGTCTATATACATCGATATAGGCTTAGCTATGGGCCCGTTCGCTTTGTTGAATGCCTATATACATCGATACAGGCCTATATAGATATAGGCTTAGGTATGGGTTATTCAAAGACGGAAAAGTGTAATGGTTTGTGAATTACTGTAACATCTGGATAGACACAAAGATATCATTCACTGTTTTCGACTGTTTAACGTCTATATGCTATTCAACGTTGGACACTATTGTGGACTATGTTACGTCTATATGCAATTCAAAGTCGGAAAAATGTAATGGTTTTTGAATTACTATAAAATCCCAATAGACACACAGATTTTACTCACTGTTTTCGACTGTTTTACGTCGAATGCCTATAATTGAATGTCTATATACATCGATATAGGCTTAGCTATGGGCCCGTTCGCTTTGTTGAATGCCTATATACATCTATACAGGCCTATATAGATATAGGCTTAGGTATGGGTTATTCAAAGACGGAAAAGTGTAATGGTTTGTGAATTACTGTAACATCTGGATAGACACAAAGATATCATTCACTGTTTTCGACTGTTTTACGTCTATATGCTATTCAACGTTGGACACTATTGTGGACTATGTTACGTCTATATGCAATTCAAAGTCGGAAAAGTGTAATGGTTTTTGAATTACTATAAAATCCCAATAGACACACAGATTTTACTCACTGTTTTCGACTGTTTTACGTCGAATGCCTATAATTGAATGTCTATATACATCGATATAGGCTTAGCTATGGGCCCGTTCGCTTTGTTTGGGCCTAATTTAACTCAATTGAACGCCTATATACATCGATACAGGCCTATATAGATATAGGCTTAGGTATGGGTTATTCAAAGACGGAAAAGTGTAATGGTTTGTGAATTACTGTAACATCTGGATAGACACAAAGATATCATTCACTGTTTTCGACTGTTTTACGTCTATATGCTATTCAACGTTGGACACTATTGTGGACTATGTTACGTCTATATGCAATTCAAAGTCGGAAAAGTGTAATGGTTTTTGAATTACTATAAAATCCCAATAGACACACAGATTTTACTCACTGTTTTCGACTGTTTTACGTCGAATGCCTATAATTGAATGTCTATATACATCGATATAGGCTTAGCTATGGGCCCGTTCGCTTTGTTGAATGCCTATATACATCGATACAGGCCTATATAGATATAGGCTTAGGTATGGGTTATTCAAAGACGGAAAAGTGTAATGGTTTGTGAATTACTGTAACATCTGGATAGACACAAAGATATCATTCACTGTTTTCGACTGTTTTACGTCTATATGCTATTCAACGTTGGACACTATTGTGGACTATGTTACGTCTATATGCAATTCAAAGTCGGAAAAGTGTAATGGTTTTTGAATTACTATAATATCCCAATAGACACACTGATTTTACTCACTGTTTTCGACTGTTTTACGTCGAATGCCTATAATTGAATGTCTATATACATCGATATAGGCTTAGCTATGGGCCCGTTCGCTTTGTTTGGGCCTAATTTAACTCAATTGAACGCCTATATACATCGATACAGGCCTATATAGATATAGGCTTAGGTATGGGTTATTCAATGACGGAAAAGTGTAATGGTTTGTGAATTACTGTAACATCGGGATAGACACAAAGATATCATACACTGTTTTCGACTGTTTTACGTCTATATGCTATTCAACGTTGGACACTATTGTGGACTATGTTACGTCTATATGCAATTCAAAGTCGGAAAAGTGTAATGGTTCATGAATTACTGTAAAATCCCAATAGACACACTGATTTTACTCACTGTTTTCGACTGTTTTACGTCGAATGCCTATAATTGAATGTCTATATACATCGATATAGGCTTAGCTATGCGCCCGTTCGCTTTGTTTGGGCCTAATTTAACTCAATTGAACGCCTATATACATCGATACAGGCCTATATAGATATAGGCTTAGGTATGGGTTATTCAATGACGGAAAAGTGTAATGGTTTGTGAATTACTGTAACATCTGGATAGACGCAAAGATATCATTCACTGTTTTCGACTGTTTTACGTCTATATGCTATTCAACGTTGGACACTATTGTGGACTATGTTACGTCTATATGCAATTCAAAGTCGGAAAAGTGTAATGGTTTTTGAATTACTATAAAATCCCAATAGACACACAGATTTTACTCATTGTTTTCGACTGTTTTACGTCGAATGCCTATAATTGAATGTCTATATACATCGATATAGGCTTAGCTATGGGCCCGTTCGCTTTGTTGAATGCCTATATACATCGATACAGGCCTATATAGATATAGGCTTAGGTATGGGTTATTCAAAGACGGAAAAGTGTAATGGTTTGTGAATTACTGTAACATCTGGATAGACACAAAGATATCATTCACTGTTTTCGACTGTTTTACGTCTATATGCTATTCAACGTTGGACACTATTGTGGACTATGTTACGTCTATATGCAATTCAAAGTCGGAAGAGTGTAATGGTTTTTGAATTACTATAAAATCCCAATAGACACACAGATTTTACTCACTGTTTTCGACTGTTTTACGTCGAATGCCTATAATTGAATGTCTATATACATCGATATAGGCTTAGCTATGGGCCCGTTCGCTTTGTTTGGGCCTAATTTAACTCAATTGAACGCCTATATACATCGATACAGGCCTATATAGATATAGGCTTAGGTATGGGTTATTCAATGACGGAAAAGTGTAATGGTTTGTGAATTACTGTAACATCTGGATAGACACAAAGATATCATTCACTGTTTTCGACTGTTTTACGTCTATATGCTATTCAACGTTGGACACTATTGTGGACTATGTTACGTCTATATGCAATTCAAAGTCGGAAAAGTGTAATGGTTTTTGAATTACTATAAAATCCCAATAGACACACAGATTTTACTCACTGTTTTCGACTGTTTTACGTCGAATGCCTATAATTGAATGTCTATATACATCGATATAGGCTTAGCTATGGGCCCGTTCGCTTTGTTTGGGCCTAATTTAACTCAATTGAACGCCTATATACATCGATACAGGCCTATATAGATATAGGCTTAGGTATGGGTTATTCAAAGACGGAAAAGTGTAATGGTTTGTGAATTACTGTAACATCTGGATAGACACAAAGATATCATTCACTGTTTTCGACTGTTTTACGTCTATATGCTATTCAACGTTGGACACTATTGTGGACTATGTTACGTCTATATGCAATTCAAAGTCGGAAAAGTGTAATGGTTTTTGAATTACTATAAAATCCCAATAGACACACAGATTTTACTCACTGTTTTCGACTGTTTTACGTCGAATGCCTATAATTGAATGTCTATATACATCGATATAGGCTTAGCTATGGGCCCGTTCGCTTTGTTTGGGCCTAATTTAACTCAATTGAACGCCTATATACATCGATACAGGCCTATATAGATATAGGCTTAGGTATGGGTTATTCAATGACGGAAAAGTGTAATGGTTTGTGAATTACTGTAACATCTGGATAGACACAAAGATATCATTCACTGTTTTCGACTGTTTTACGTCTATATGCTATTCAACGTTGGACACTATTGTGGACTATGTTACGTCTATATGCAATTCAAAGTCGGAAAAGTGTAATGGTTTTTGAATTACTATAAAATCCCAATAGACACACAGATTTTACTCACTGTTTTCGACTGTTTTACGTCGAATGCCTATAATTGAATGTCTATATACATCGATATAGGCTTAGCTATGGGCCCGTTCGCTTTGTTTGGGCCTAATTTAACTCAATTGAACGCCTATATACATCGATACAGGCCTATATAGATATAGGCTTAGGTATGGGTTATTCAAAGACGGAAAAGTGTAATGGTTTGTGAATTACTGTAACATCTGGATAGACACAAAGATATCATTCACTGTTTTCGACTGTTTTACGTCTATATGCTATTCAACGTTGGACACTATTGTGAACTATGTTACGTCTATATGCAATTCAAAGTCGGAAAAGTGTAATGGTTTTTGAATTACTATAAAATCCCAATAGACAATCAGATTTTACTCACTGTTTTCGACTGTTTTACGTCGAATGCCTATAATTGAATGTCTATATACATCGATATAGGCTTAGCTATGGGCCCGTTCGCTTTGTTTGGGCCTAATTTAACTCAATTGAACGCCTATATACATCGATACAGGCCTATATAGATATAGGCTTAGGTATGGGTTATTCAAAGACGGAAAAGTGTAATGGTTTGTGAATTACTGTAACATCTGGATAGACACAAAGATATCATTCACTGTTTTCGACTGTTTTACGTCTATATGCTATTCAACGTTGGACACTATTGTGGACTATGTTACGTCTATATGCAATTCAAAGTCGGAAAAGTGTAATGGTTTTTGAATTACTATAAAATCCCAATAGACACACAGATTTTACTCACTGTTTTCGACTGTTTTACGTCGAATGCCTATAATTGAATGTCTATATACATCGATATAGGCTTAGCTATGGGCCCGTTCGCTTTGTTTGGGCCTAATTTAACTCAATTGAACGCCTATATACATCGATACAGGCCTATATAGATATAGGCTTAGGTATGGGTTATTCAATTACGGAAAAGTGTAATGGTTTGTGAATTACTGTAACATCTGGATAGACACAAAGATATCATTCACTGTTTTCGACTGTTTTACGTCTATATGCTATTCAACGTTGGACACTATTGTGGACTATGTTACGTCTATATGCAATTCAAAGTCGGAAAAGTGTAATGGTTTTTGAATTACTATAAAATCCCAATAGACACACAGATTTTACTCACTGTTTTCGACTGTTTTACGTCGAATGCCTATAATTGAATGTCTATATACATCGATATAGGCTTAGCTATGGGCCCGTTCGCTTTGTTTGGGCCTAATTTAACTCAATTGAACGCCTATATACATCGATACAGGCCTATATAGATATAGGCTTAGGTATGGGTTATTCAATGACGGAAAAGTGTAATGGTTTGTGAATTACTGTAACATCTGGATAGACACAAAGATATCATTCACTGTTTTCGACTGTTTTACGTCTATATGCTATTCAACGTTGGACACTATTGTGGACTATGTTACGTCTATATGCAATGCAAAGTCGGAAAAGTGTAATGGTTTTTGAATTACTATAAAATCCCAATAGACACACAGATTTTACTCACTGTTTTCGACTGTTTTACGTCGAATGCCTATAATTGAATGTCTATATACATCGATATAGGCTTAGCTATGGGCCCGTTCGCTTTGTTTGGGCCTAATTTAACTCAATTGAACGCCTATATACATCGATACAGGCCTATATAGATATAGGCTTAGGTATGGGTTATTCAATTACGGAAAAGTGTAATGGTTTGTGAATTACTGTAACATCTGGATAGACACAAAGATATCATTCACTGTTTTCGACTGTTTTACGTCTATATGCTATTCAACGTTGGACACTATTGTGGACTATGTTACGTCTATATGCAATTCAAAGTCGGAAAAGTGTAATGGTTTTTGAATTACTATAATATCCCAATAGACACACTGATTTTACTCACTGTTTTCGACTGTTTTACGTCGAATGCCTATAATTGAATGTCTATATACATCGATATAGGCTTAGCTATGGGCCCGTTCGCTTTGTTTGGGCCTAATTTAACTCAATTGAACGCCTATATACATCGATACAGGCCTATATAGATATAGGCTTAGGTATGGGTTATTCAATGACGGAAAAGTGTAATGGTTTGTGAATTACTGTAACATCGGGATAGACACAAAGATATCATACACTGTTTTCGACTGTTTTACGTCTATATGCTATTCAACGTTGGACACTATTGTGGACTATGTTACGTCTATATGCAATTCAAAGTCGGAAAAGTGTAATAGTTCATGAATTACTGTAAAATCCCAATAGACACACTGATTTTACTCACTGTTTTCGACTGTTTTACGTCGAATGCCTATAATTGAATGTCTATATACATCGATATAGGCTTAGCTATGGGCCCGTTCGCTTTGTTTGGGCCTAATTTAACTCAATTGAACGCCTATATACATCGATACAGGCCTATATAGATATAGGCTTAGGTATGGGTTATTCAATGACGGAAAAGTGTAATGGTTTGTGAATTACTGTAACATCTGGATAGACACAAAGATATCATTCACTGTTTTCGACTGTTTTACGTCTATATGCTATTCAACGTTGGACACTATTGTGGACTATGTTACGTCTATATGCAATTCAAAGTCGGAAAAGTGTAATGGTTTTTGAATTACTATAAAATCCCAATAGACACACAGATTTTACTCACTGTTTTCGACTGTTTTACGTCGAATGCCTATAATTGAATATCTATATACATCGATATAGGCTTAGCTATGGGCCCGTTCGCTTTGTTGAATGCCTATATACATCGATACAGGCCTATATAGATATAGGCTTAGGTATGGGTTATTCAAAGACGGAAAAGTGTAATGGTTTGTGAATTACTGTAACATCTGGATAGACACAAAGATATCATTCACTGTTTTCGACTGTTTTACGTCTATATGCTATTCAGCGTTGGACACTATTGTGGACTATGTTACGTCTATATGCAATTCAAAGTCGGAAAAGTGTAATGGTTTTTGAATTACTATAAAATCCCAATAGACACACAGATTTTACTCACTGTTTTCGACTGTTTTACGTCGAATGCCTATAATTGAATGTCTATATACATCGATATAGGCTTAGCTATGAGCCCGTTCGCTTTGTTTGGGCCTAATTTAACTCAATTGAACGCCTATATACATCGATACAGGCCTATATAGATATAGGCTTAGGTATGGGTTATTCAAAGACGGAAAAGTGTAATGATTTGTGAATTACTGTAACATCTGGATAGACACAAAGATATCATTCACTGTTTTCGACTGTTTTACGTCTATATGCTATTCAACGTTGGACTCTATTGTGGACTATGTTACGTCTATATGCAATTCAAAGTCGGAAAAGTGTAATGGTTTTTGAATTACTATAAAATCCCAATAGACACACAGATTTTACTCACTGTTTTCGACTGTTTTACGTCGAATGCCTATAATTGAATGTCTATATACATCGATATAGGCTTAGCTATGGGCCCGTTCGCTTTGTTGAATGCCTATATACATCGATACAGGCCTATATAGATATAGGCTTAGGTATGGGTTATTCAAAGACGGAAAAGTGTAATGGTTTGTGAATTACTGTAACATCTGGATAGACACAAAGATATCATTCACTGTTTTCGACTGTTTTACGTCTATATGCTATTCAACGTTGGACACTATTGTGGACTATGTTACGTCTATATGCAATTCAAAGTCGGAAAAGTGTAATGGTTTTTGAATTACTATAATATCCCAATAGACACACTGATTTTACTCACTGTTTTCGACTGTTTTACGTCGAATGCCTATAATTGAATGTCTATATACATCGATATAGGCTTAGCTATGGGCCCGTTCGCTTTGTTTGGGCCTAATTTAACTCAATTGAACGCCTATATACATCGATACAGGCCTATATAGATATAGGCTTAGGTATGGGTTATTCAATGACGGAAAAGTGTAATGGTTTGTGAATTACTGTAACATCGGGATAGACACAAAGATATCATACACTGTTTTCGACTGTTTTACGTCTATATGCTATTCAACGTTGGACACTATTGTGGACTATGTTACGTCTATATGCAATTCAAAGTCGGAAAAGTGTAATGGTTCATGAATTACTGTAAAATCCCAATAGACACACTGATTTTACTCACTGTTTTCGACTGTTTTACGTCGAATGCCTATAATTGAATGTCTATATACATCGATATAGGCTTAGCTATGGGCCCGTTCGCTTTGTTTGGGCCTAATTTAACTCAATTGAACGCCTACATACATCGATACAGGCCTATATAGATATAGGCTTAGGTATGGGTTATTCAATGACGGAAAAGTGTAATGGTTTGTGAATTACTGTAACATCTGGATAGACACAAAGATATCATTCACTGTTTTCGACTGTTTTACGTCTATATGCTATTCAACGTTGGACACTATTGTGGACTATGTTACGTCTATATGCAATTCAAAGTCGGAAAAGTGTAATGGTTTTTGAATTACTATAAAATCCCAATAGACACACAGATTTTACTCACTGTTTTCGACTGTTTTACGTCGAATGCCTATAATTGAATGTCTATATACATCGATATAGGCTTAGCTATGGGCCCGTTCGCTTTGTTGAATGCCTATATACATCGATACAGGCCTATATAGATATAGGCTTAGGTATGGGTTATTCAAAGACGGAAAAGTGTAATGGTTTGTGAATTACTGTAACATCTGGATAGACACAAAGATATCATTCACTGTTTTCGACTGTTTTACGTCTATATGCTATTCAACGTTGGACACTATTGTGGACTATGTTACGTCTATATGCAATTCAAAGTCGGAAAAGTGTAATGGTTTTTGAATTACTATAAAATCCCAATAGACACACAGATTTTACTCACTGTTTTCGGCTGTTTTACGTCGAATGCCTATAATTGAATGTCTATATACATCGATATAGGCTTAGCTATGGGCCCGTTCGCTTTGTTTGGGCCTAATTTAACTCAATTGAACGCCTATATACATCGATACAGGCCTATATAGATATAGGCTTAGGTATGGGTTATTCAAAGACGGAAAAGTGTAATGGTTTGTGAATTACTGTAACATCTGGATAGACACAAAGATATCATTCACTGTTTTCGACTGTTTTACGTCTATATGCTATTCAACGTTGGACACTATTGTGGACTATGTTACGTCTATATGCAATTCAAAGTCGGAAAAGTGTAATGCTTTTTGAATTACTATAAAATCCCAATAGACACACAGATTTTACTCATTGTTTTCGACTGTTTTACGTCGAATGCCTATAATTGAATGTCTATATACATCGATATAGGCTTAGCTATGGGCCCGTTCGCTTTGTTGAATGCCTATATACATCGATACAGGCCTATATAGATATAGGCTTAGGTATGGGTTATTCAAAGACGGAAATGTGTAATGGTTTGTGAATTACTGTAACATCTGGATAGACACAAAGATATCATTCACTGTTTTCGACTGTTTTACGTCTATATGCTATTCAACGTTGGACACTATTGTGGACTATGTTACGTCTATATGCAATTCAAAGTCGGAAGAGTGTAATGGTTTTTGAATTACTATAAAATCCCAATAGACACACAGATTTTACTCACTGTTTTCGACTGTTTTACGTCGAATGCCTATAATTGAATGTCTATATACATCGATATAGGCTTAGCTATGGGCCCGTTCGCTTTGTTTGGGCCTAATATAACTCAATTGAACGCCTATATACATCGATACAGGCCTATATAGATATAGGCTTAGGTATGGGTTATTCAATGACGGAAAAGTGTAATGGTTTGTGAATTACTGTAACATCTGGATAGACACAATGATATCATTCACTGTTTTCGACTGTTTTACGTCTATATGCTATTCAACGTTGGACACTATTGTGGACTATGTTACGTCTATATGCAATGCAAAGTCGGAAAAGTGTAATGGTTTTTGAATTACTATAAAATCCCAATAGACACACAGATTTTACTCACTGTTTTCGACTGTTTTACGTCGAATGCCTATAATTGAATGTCTATATACATCGATATAGGCTTAGCTATGGGCCCGTTCGCTTTGTTTGGGCCTAATTTAACTCAATTGAACGCCTATATACATCGATACAGGCCTATATAGATATAGGCTTAGGTATGGGTTATTCAATGACGGAAAAGTGTAATGGTTTGTGAATTACTGTAACATCTGGATAGACACAAAGATATCATTCACTGTTTTCGACTGTTTTACGTCTATATGCTATTCAACGTTGGACACTATTGTGGACTATGTTACGTCTATATGCAATTCAAAGTCGGAAAAGTGTAATGGTTTTTGAATTACTATAAAATCCCAATAGACACACAGATTTTACTCACTGTTTTCGACTGTTTTACGTCGAATGCCTATAATTGAATGTCTATATACATCGATATAGGCTTAGCTATGGGCGCGTTCGCTTTGTTTGGGCCTAATTTAACTCAATTGAACGCCTATATACATCGATACAGGCCTATATAGATATAGGCTTAGGTATGGGTTATTCAATGACGGAAAAGTGTAATGGTTTGTGAATTACTGTAACATCTGGATAGACACAAAGATATCATTCACTGTTTTCGACTGTTTTACGTCTATATGCTATTCAACGTTGGACACTATTGTGGACTATGTTACGTCTATATGCAATTCAAAGTCGGAAAAGTGTAATGGTTTTTGAATTACTATAAAATCCCAATAGACACACAGATTTTACTCACTGTTTTCGACTGTTTTACGTCGAATGCCTATAATTGAATGTCTATATACATCGATATAGGCTTAGCTATGGGCCCGTTTGCTTTGTTGAATGCCTATATACATCGATACAGGCCTATATAGATATAGGCTTAGGTATGGGTTATTCAAAGACGGAAAAGTGTAATGGTTTGTGAATTACTGTAACATCTGGATAGACACAAAGATATCATTCACTGTTTTCGACTGTTTTACGTCTATATGCTATTCAACGTTGGACACTATTGTGGACTATGTTACGTCTATATGCAATTCAAAGTCGGAAAAGTGTAATGGTTTTTGAATTACTATAAAATCCCAATAGACACACAGATTTTACTCACTGTTTTCGACTGTTTTACGTCGAATGCCTATAATTGAATGTCTATATACATCGATATAGGCTTAGCTATGGGCCCGTTCGCTTTGTTTGGGCCTAATTTAACTCAATTGAACGCCTATATACATCGATACAGGCCTATATAGATATAGGCTTAGGTATGGGTTATTCAAAGACGGAAAAGTGTAATGGTTTGTGAATTACTGTAACATCTGGATAGACACAAAGATATCATTCACTGTTTTCGACTGTTTTACGTCTATATGCTATTCAACGTTGGACACTATTGTGGACTATGTTACGTCTATATGCAATTCAAAGTCGGAAAAGTGTAATGGTTTTTGAATTACTATAAAATCCCAATAGACACACAGATTTTACTCACTGTTTTCGACTGTTTTACGTCGAATGCCTATAATTGAATGTCTATATACATCGATATAGGCTTAGCTATGGGCCCGTTCGCTTTGTTGAATGCCTATATACATCGATACAGGCCTATATAGATATAGGCTTAGGTATGGGTTATTCAAAGACGGAAAAGTGTAATGGTTTGTGAATTACTGTAACATCTGGATAGACACAAAGATATCATTCACTGTTTTCGACTGTTTTACGTCTATATGCTATTCAACGTTGGACACTATTGTGCACTATGTTACGTCTATATGCAATTCAAAGTCGGAAAAGTGTAATGGTTTTTGAATTACTATAATATCCCAATAGACACACAGATTTTACTCACTGTTTTCGACTGTTTTACGTCGAATGCCTATAATTGAATGTCTATATACATCGATATAGGCTTAGCTATGGGCCCGTTCGCTTTGTTTGGGCCTAATTTAACTCAATTGAACGCCTATATACATCGATACAGGCCTATATAGATATAGGCTTAGGTATGGGTTATTCAATGACGGAAAAGTGTAATGGTTTGTGAATTACTGTAACATCTGGATAGACACAAAGATATCATTCACTGTTTTCGACTGTTTTACGTCTATATGCTATTCAACGTTGGACACTATTGTGGACTATGTTACGTCTATATGCAATTCAAAGTCGGAAAAGTGTAATGGTTTTTGAATTACTATAAAATCCCAATAAACACACAGATTTTACTCATTGTTTTCGACTGTTTTACGTCGAATGCCTATAATTGAATGTCTATATACATCGATATAGGCTTAGCTATGGGCCCGTTCGCTTTGTTGAATGCCTATATACATCGATACAGGCCTATATAGATATAGGCTTAGGTATGGGTTATTCAAAGACGGAAAAGTGTAATGGTTTGTGAATTACTGTAACATCTGGATAGACACAAAGATATCATTCACTGTTTTCGACTGTTTTACGTCTATATGCTATTCAACGTTGGACACTATTGTGGACTATGTTACGTCTATATGCAATTCAAAGTCGGAAGAGTGTAATGGTTTTTGAATTACTATAAAATCCCAATAGACACACAGATTTTACTCACTGTTTTCGACTGTTTTACGTCGAATGCCTATAATTGAATGTCTATATACATCGATATAGGCTTAGCTATGGGCCCGTTCGCTTTGTTTGGGCCTAATTTAACTCAATTGAACGCCTATATACATCGATACAGGCCTATAGAGATATAGGCTTAGGTATGGGTTATTCAATGACGGAAAAGTGTAATGGTTTGTGAATTACTGTAACATCTGGATAGACACAAAGATATCATTCACTGTTTTCGACTGTTTTACGTCTATATGCTATTCAACGTTGGACACTATTGTGGACTATGTTACGTCTATATGCAATTCAAAGTCGGAAAAGTGTAATGGTTTTTGAATTACTATAAAATCCCAATAGACACACAGATTTTACTCACTGTTTTCGACTGTTTTACGTCGAATGCCTATAATTGAATGTCTATATACATCGATATAGGCTTAGCTATGGGCCCGTTCGCTTTGTTTGGGCCTAATTTAACTCAATTGAACGCCTATATACATCGATACAGGCCTATATAGATATAGGCTTAGGTATGGGTTATTCAATTACGGAAAAGTGTAATGGTTTGTGAATTACTGTAACATCTGGATAGACACAAAGATATCATTCACTGTTTTCGACTGTTTTACGTCTATATGCTATTCAACGTTGGACACTATTGTGGACTATGTTACGTCTATATGCAATTCAAAGTCGGAAAAGTGTAATGGTTTTTGAATTACTATAAAATCCCAATAGACACACAGATTTTACTCACTGTTTTCGACTGTTTTACGTCGAATGCCTATAATTGAATGTCTATATACATCGATATAGGCTTAGCTATGGGCCCGTTTGCTTTGTTTGGGCCTAATTTAACTCAATTGAACGCCTATATACATCGATACAGGCCTATATAGATATAGGCTTAGGTATGGGTTATTCAATGACGGAAAAGTGTAATGGTTTGTGAATTACTGTAACATCTGGATAGACACAAAGATATCATTCACTGTTTTCGACTGTTTTACGTCTATATGCTATTCAACGTTGGACACTATTGTGGACTATGTTACGTCTATATGCAATGCAAAGTCGGAAAAGTGTAATGGTTTTTGAATTACTATAAAATCCCAATAGACACACAGATTTTACTCACTGTTTTCGACTGTTTTACGTCGAATGCCTATAATTGAATGTCTATATACATCGATATAGGCTTAGCTATGGGCCCGTTCGCTTTGTTTGGGCCTAATTTAACTCAATTGAACGCCTATATACATCGATACAGGCCTATATAGATATAGGCTTAGGTATGGGTTATTCAATTACGGAAAAGTGTAATGGTTTGTGAATTACTGTAACATCTGGATAGACACAAAGATATCATTCACTGTTTTCGACTGTTTTACGTCTATATGCTATTCAACGTTGGACACTATTGTGGACTATGTTACGTCTATATGCAATTCAAAGTCGGAAAAGTGTAATGGTTTTTGAATTACTATAATATCCCAATAGACACACTGATTTTACTCACTGTTTTCGACTGTTTTACGTCGAATGCCTATAATTGAATGTCTATATACATCGATATAGGCTTAGCTATGGGCCCGTTCGCTTTGTTTGGGCCTAATTTAACTCAATTGAACGCCTATATACATCGATACAGGCCTATATAGATATAGGCTTAGGTATGGGTTATTCAATGACGGAAAAGTGTAATGGTTTGTGAATTACTGTAACATCGGGATAGACACAAAGATATCATACACTGTTTTCGACTGTTTTACGTCTATATGCTATTCAACGTTGGACACTATTGTGGACTATGTTACGTCTATATGCAATTCAAAGTCGGAAAAGTGTAATGGTTCATGAATTACTGTAAAATCCCAATAGACACACTGATTTTACTCACTGTTTTCGACTGTTTTACGTCGAATGCCTATAATTGAATGTCTATATACATCGATATAGGCTTAGCTATGGGCCCGTTCGCTTTGTTTGGGCCTAATTTAACTCAATTGAACGCCTATATACATCGATACAGGCCTATATAGATATAGGCTTAGGTATGGGTTATTCAATGACGGAAAAGTGTAATGGTTTGTGAATTACTGTAACATCTGGATAGACACAAAGATATCATTCACTGTTTTCGACTGTTTTACGTCTATATGCTATTCAACGTTGGACACTATTGTGGACTATGTTACGTCTATATGCAATTCAAAGTCGGAAAAGTGTAATGGTTTTTGAATTACTATAAAATCCCAATAGACACACAGATTTTACTCACTGTTTTCGACTGTTTTACGTCGAATGCCTATAATTGAATGTCTATATACATCGATATAGGCTTAGCTATGGGCCCGTTCGCTTTGTTGAATGCCTATATACATCGATACAGGCCTATATAGATATAGGCTTAGGTATGGGTTATTCAAAGACGGAAAAGTGTAATGGTTTGTGAATTACTGTAACATCTGGATAGACACAAAGATATAATTCACTGTTTTCGACTGTTTTACGTCTATATGCTATTCAGCGTTGGACACTATTGTGGACTATGTTACGTCTATATGCAATTCAAAGTCGGAAAAGTGTAATGGTTTTTGAATTACTATAAAATCCCAATAGACACACAGATTTTACTCACTGTTTTCGACTGTTTTACGTCGAATGCCTATAATTGAATGTCTATATACATCGATATAGGCTTAGCTATGGGCCCGTTCGCTTTGTTTGGGCCTAATTTAACTCAATTGAACGCCTATATACATCGATACAGGCCTATATAGATATAGGCTTAGGTATGGGTTATTCAAAGACGGAAAAGTGTAATGGTTTGTGAATTACTGTAACATCTGGATAGACACAAAGATATCATTCACTGTTTTCGACTGTTTTACGTCTATATGCTATTCAACGTTGGACACTATTGTGGACTATGTTACGTCTATATGCAATTCAAAGTCGGAAAAGTGTAATGGTTTTTGAATTACTATAAAATCCCAATAGACACACAGATTTTACTCACTGTTTTCGACTGTTTTACGTCGAATGCCTATAATTGAATGTCTATATACATCGATATAGGCTTAGCTATGGGCCCGTTCGCTTTGTTGAATGCCTATATACATCGATACAGGCCTATATAGATATAGGCTTAGGTATGGGTTATTCAAAGACGGAAAAGTGTAATGGTTTGTGAATTACTGTAACATCTGGATAGACACAAAGATATCATTCACTGTTTTCGACTGTTTTACGTCTATATGCTATTCAACGTTGGACACTATTGTGGACTATGTTACGTCTATATGCAATTCAAAGTCGGAAAAGTGTAATGGTTTTTGAATTACTATAAAATCCCAATAGACACACAGATTTTACTCACTGTTTTCGACTGTTTTACGTCGAATGCCTATAATTGAATGTCTATATACATCGATATAGGCTTAGCTATGGGCCCGTTCGCTTTGTTTGGGCCTAATTTAACTCAATTGAACGCCTTTATACATCGATACAGGCCTATATAGATATAGGCTTAGGTATGGGTTATTCAAAGACGGAAAAGTGTAATGGTTTATGAATTACTGTAACATCTGGATAGACACAAAGATATCATTCACTGTTTTCGACTGTTTTACGTCTATATGCTATTCAACGTTGGACACTATTGTGAACTATGTTACGTCTATATGCAATTCAATGTCGGAAAAGTGTAATGGTTTTTGAATTACTATAAAATCCCAATAGACAACCAGATTTTACTCACTGTTTTCGACTGTTTTACGTCGAATGCCTATAATTGAATGTCTATATACATCGATATAGGCTTAGCTATGGGCCCGTTCGCTTTGTTTGGGCCTAATTTAACTCAATTGAACGCCTATATACATCGATACAGGCCTATATAGATATAGGCTTAGGTATGGGTTATTCAAAGACGGAAAAGTGTAATGGTTTATGAATTACTGTAACATCTGGATAGACACAAAGATATCATTCACTGTTTTCGACTGTTTTACGTCTATATGCTATTCAACGTTGGACACTATTGTGGACTATGTTACGTCTATATGCAATTCAAAGTCGGAAAAGTGTAATGGTTTTTGAATTACTATAAAATCCCAATAGACACACAGATTTTACTCACTGTTTTCGACTGTTTTACGTCGAATGCCTATAATTGAATGTCTATATACATCGATATAGGCTTAGCTATGGGCCCGTTCGCTTTGTTTGGGCCTAATTTAACTCAATTGAACGCCTATATACATCGATACAGGCCTATATAGATATAGGCTTAGGTATGCGTTATTCAATTACGGAAAAGTGTAATGGTTTGTGAATTACTGTAACATCTGGATAGACACAAAGATATCATTCACTGTTTTCGACTGTTTTACGTCTATATGCTATTCAACGTTGGACACTATTGTGGACTATGTTACGTCTATATGCAATTCAAAGTCGGAAAAGTGTAATGGTTTTTGAATTACTATAAAATCCCAATAGACACACAGATTTTACTCACTGTTTTCGACTGTTTTACGTCGAATGCCTATAATTGAATGTCTATATACATCGATATAGGCTTAGCTATGGGCCCGTTCGCTTTGTTTGGGCCTAATTTAACTCAATTGAACGCCTATATACATCGATACAGGCCTATATAGATATAGGCTTAGGTATGGGTTATTCAATGACGGAAAAGTGTAATGGTTTGTGAATTACTGTAACATCTGGATAGACACAAAGATATCATTCACTGTTTTCGACTGTTTTACGTCTATATGCTATTCAACGTTGGACACTATTGTGGACTATGTTACGTCTATATGCAATGCAAAGTCGGAAAAGTGTAATGGTTTTTGAATTACTATAAAATCCCAATAGACACACAGATTTTACTCACTGTTTTCGACTGTTTTACGTCGAATGCCTATAATTGAATGTCTATATACATCGATATAGGCTTAGCTATGGGCCCGTTCGCTTTGTTTGGGCCTAATTTAACTCAATTGAACGCCTATATACATCGATACAGGCCTATATAGATATAGGCTTAGGTATGGGTTATTCAATTACGGAAAAGTGTAATGGTTTGTGAATTACTGTAACATCTGGATAGACACAAAGATATCATTCACTGTTTTCGACTGTTTTACGTCTATATGCTATTCAACGTTGGACACTATTGTGGACTATGTTACGTCTATATGCAATTCAAAGTCGGAAAAGTGTAATGGTTTTTGAATTACTATAATATCCCAATAGACACACTGATTTTACTCACTGTTTTCGACTGTTTTACGTCGAATGCCTGTAATTGAATGTCTATATACATCGATATAGGCTTAGCTATGGGCCCGTTCGCTTTGTTTGGGCCTAATTTAACTCAATTGAACGCCTATATACATCGATACAGGCCTATATAGATATAGGCTTAGGTATGGGTTATTCAATGACGGAAAAGTGTAATGGTTTGTGAATTACTGTAACATCGGGATAGACACAAAGATATCATACACTGTTTTCGACTGTTTTACGTCTATATGCTATTCAACGTTGGACACTATTGTGGACTATGTTACGTCTATATGCAATTCAAAGTCGGAAAAGTGTAATGGTTCATGAATTACTGTAAAATCCCAATAGACACACTGATTTTACTCACTGTTTTCGACTGATTTACGTCGAATGCCTATAATTGAATGTCTATATACATCGATATAGGCTTAGCTATGGGCCCGTTCGCTTTGTTTGGGCCTAATTTAACTCAATTGAACGCCTATATACATCGATACAGGCCTATATAGATATAGGCTTAGGTATGGGTTATTCAATGACGGAAAAGTGTAATGGTTTGTGAATTACTGTAACATCTGGATAGACACAAAGATATCATTCACTGTTTTCGACTGTTTTACGTCTATATGCTATTCAACGTTGGACACTATTGTGGACTATGTTACGTCTATATGCAATTCAAAGTCGGAAAAGTGTAATGGTTTTTGAATTACTATAAAATCCCAATAGACACACAGATTTTACTCACTGTTTTCGACTGTTTTACGTCGAATGCCTATAATTGAATGTCTATATACATCGATATAGGCTTAGCTATGGGCCCGTTCGCTTTGTTGAATGCCTATATACATCGATACAGGCCTATATAGATATAGGCTTAGGTATGGGTTATTCAAAGACGGAAAAGTGTAATGGTTTGTGAATTACTGTAACATCTGGATAGACACAAAGATATCATTCACTGTTTTCGACTGTTTTACGTCTATATGCTATTCAGCGTTGGACACTATTGTGGACTATGTTACGTCTATATGCAATTCAAAGTCGGAAAAGTGTAATGGTTTTTGAATTACTATAAAATCCCAATAGACACACAGATTTTACTCACTGTTTTCGACTGTTTTACGTCGAATGCCTATAATTGAATGTCTATATACATCGATATAGGCTTAGCTATGGGCCCGTTCGCTTTGTTTGGGCCTAATTTAACTCAATTGAACGCCTATATACATCGATACAGGCCTATATAGATATAGGCTTAGGTATGGGTTATTCAAAGACGGAAAAGTGTAATGGTTTGTGAATTACTGTAACATCTGGATAGACACAAAGATATCATTCACTGTTTTCGACTGTTTTACGTCTATATGCTATTCAACGTTGGACACTATTGTGGACTATGTTACGTCTATATGCAATTCAAAGTCGGAAAAGTGTAATGGTTTTTGAATTACTATAAAATCCCAATAGACACACAGATTTTACTCACTGTTTTCGACTGTTTTACGTCGAATGCCTATAATTGAATGTCTATATACATCGATATAGGCTTAGCTATGGGCCCGTTCGCTTTGTTGAATGCCTATATACATCGATACAGGCCTATATAGATATAGGCTTAGGTATGGGTTATTCAAAGACGGAAAAGTGTAATGGTTTGTGAATTACTGTAACATCTGGATAGACACAAAGATATCATTCACTCTTTTCGACTGTTTTACGTCTATATGCTATTCAACGTTGGACACTATTGTGGACTATGTTACGTCTATATGCAATTCAAAGTCGGAAAAGTGTAATGGTTTTTGAATTACTATAATATCCCAATAGACACACTGATTTTACTCACTGTTTTCGACTGTTTTACGTCGAATGCCTATAATTGAATGTCTATATACATCGATATAGGCTTAGCTATGGGCCCGTTCGCTTTGTTTGGGCCAAATTTAACTCAATTGAACGCCTATATACATCGATACAGGCCTATATAGATATAGGCTTAGGTATGGGTTATTCAATGACGGAAAAGTGTAATGGTTTGTGAATTACTGTAACATCGGGATAGACACAAAGATATCATACACTGTTTTCGACTGTTTTACGTCTATATGCTATTCAACGTTGGACACTATTGTGGACTATGTTACGTCTATATGCAATTCAAAGTCGGAAAAGTGTAATGGTTCATGAATTACTGTAAAATCCCAATAGACACACTGATTTTACTCACTGTTTTCGACTGTTTTACGTCGAATGCCTATAATTGAATGTCTATATACATCGATATAGGCTTAGCTATGGGCCCGTTCGCTTTGTTTGGGCCTAATTTAACTCAATTGAACGCCTATATACATCGATACAGGCCTATATAGATATAGGCTTAGGTATGGGTTATTCAATCACGGAAAAGTGTAATGGTTTGTGAATTACTGTAACATCTGGATAGACACAAAGATATCATTCACTGTTTTCGACTGTTTTACGTCTATATGCTATTCAACGTTGGACACTATTGTGGACTATGTTACGTCTATATGCAATTCAAAGTCGGAAAAGTGTAATGGTTTTTGAATTACTATAAAATCCCAATAGACACACAGATTTTACTCACTGTTTTCGACTGTTTTACGTCGAATGCCTATAATTGAATGTCTATATACATCGATATAGGCTTAGCTATGGGCCCGTTCGCTTTGTTGAATGCCTATATACATCGATACAGGCCTATATAGATATAGGCTTAGGTATGGGTTATTCAAAGACGGAAAAGTGTAATGGTTTGTGAATTACTGTAACATCTGGATAGACACAAAGATATCATTCACTGTTTTCGACTGTTTTACGTCTATATGCTATTCAACGTTGGACACTATTGTGGACTATGTTACGTCTATATGCAATTCAAAGTCGGAAAAGTGTAATGGTTTTTGAATTACTATAAAATCCCAATAGACACACAGATTTTACTCACTGTTTTCGGCTGTTTTACGTCGAATGCCTATAATTGAATGTCTATATACATCGATATAGGCTTAGCTATGGGCCCGTTCGCTTTGTTTGGGCCTAATTTAACTCAATTGAACGCCTATATACATCGATACAGGCCTATATAGATATAGGCTTAGGTATGGGTTATTCAAAGACGGAAAAGTGTAATGGTTTGTGAATTACTGTAACATCTGGATAGACACAAAGATATCATTCACTGTTTTCGACTGTTTTACGTCTATATGCTATTCAACGTTGGACACTATTGTGGACTATGTTACGTCTATATGCAATTCAAAGTCGGAAAAGTGTAATGGTTTTTGAATTACTATAAAATCCCAATAGACACACAGATTTTACTCATTGTTTTCGACTGTTTTACGTCGAATGCCTATAATTGAATGTCTATATACATCGATATAGGCTTAGCTATGGGCCCGTTCGCTTTGTTGAATGCCTATATACATCGATACAGGCCTATATAGATATAGGCTTAGGTATGGGTTATTCAAAGACGGAAAAGTGTAATGGTTTGTGAATTACTGTAACATCTGGATAGACACAAAGATATCATTCACTGTTTTCGACTGTTTTACGTCTATATGCTATTCAACGTTGGACACTATTGTGGACTATGTTACGTCTATATGCAATTCAAAGTCGGAAGAGTGTAATGGTTTTTGAATTACTATAAAATCCCAATAGACACACAGATTTTACTCACTGTTTTCGACTGTTTTACGTCGAATGCCTATAATTGAATGTCTATATACATCGATATAGGCTTAGCTATGGGCCCGTTCGCTTTGTTTGGGCCTAATTTAACTCAATTGAACGCCTATATACATCGATACAGGCCTATATAGATATAGGCTTAGGTATGGGTTATTCAATGACGGAAAAGTGTAATGGTTTGTGAATTACTGTAACATCTGGATAGACACAATGATATCATTCACTGTTTTCGACTGTTTTACGTCTATATGCTATTCAACGTTGGACACTATTGTGGACTATGTTACGTCTATATGCAATGCAAAGTCGGAAAAGTGTAATCGTTTTTGTATTACTATAAAATCCCAATAGACACACAGATTTTACTCACTGTTTTCGACTGTTTTACGTCGAATGCCTATAATTGAATGTCTATATACATCGATATAGGCTTAGCTATGGGCCCGTTCGCTTTGTTTGGGCCTAATTTAACTCAATTGAACGCCTATATACATCGATACAGGCCTATATAGATATAGGCTTAGGTATGGGTTATTCAATGACGGAAAAGTGTAATGGTTTGTGAATTACTGTAACATCTGGATAGACACAAAGATATCATTCACTGTTTTCGACTGTTTTACGTCTATATGCTATTCAACGTTGGACACTATTGTGGACTATGTTACGTCTATATGCAATTCAAAGTCGGAAAAGTGTAATGGTTTTTGAATTACTATAAAATCCCAATAGACACACAGATTTTACTCACTGTTTTCGACTGTTTTACGTCGAATGCCTATAATTGAATGTCTATATACATCGATATAGGCTTAGCTATGGGCCCGTTCGCTTTGTTTGGGCCTAATTTAACTCAATTGAACGCCTATATACATCGATACAGGCCTATATAGATATAGGCTTAGGTATGGGTTATTCAATTACGGAAAAGTGTAATGGTTTGTGAATTACTGTAACATCTGGATAGACACAAAGATATCATTCACTGTTTTCGACTGTTTTACGTCTATATGCTATTCAACGTTGGACACTATTGTGGACTATGTTACGTCTATATGCAATTCAAAGTCGGAAAAGTGTAATGGTTTTTGAATTACTATAAAATCCCAATAGACACACAGATTTTACTCACTGTTTTCGACTGTTTTACGTCGAATGCCTATAATTGAATGTCTATATACATCGATATAGGCTTAGCTATGGGCCCGTTCGCTTTGTTTGGGCCTAATTTAACTCAATTGAACGCCTATATACATCGATACAGGCCTATATAGATATAGGCTTAGGTATGGGTTATTCAATGACGGAAAAGTGTAATGGTTTGTGAATTACTGTAACATCTGGATAGACACAAAGATATCATTCACTGTTTTCGACTGTTTTACGTCTATATGCTATTCAACGTTGGACACTATTGTGGACTATGTTACGTCTATATGCAATTCAAAGTCGGAAAAGTGTAATGGTTTTTGAATTACTATAAAATCCCAATAGACACACAGATTTTACTCACTGTTTTCGACTGTTTTACGTCGAATGCCTATAATTGAATGTCTATATACATCGATATAGGCTTAGCTATGGGCCCGTTCGCTTTGTTGAATGCCTATATACATCGATACAGGCCTATATAGATATAGGCTTAGGTATGGGTTATTCAAAGACGGAAAAGTGTAATGGTTTGTGAATTACTGTAACATCTGGATAGACACAAAGATATCATTCACTGTTTTCGACTGTTTTACGTCTATATGCTATTCAACGTTGGACACTATTGTGGACTATGTTACGTCTATATGCAATTCAAAGTCGGAAAAGTGTAATGGTTTTTGAATTACTATAAAATCCCAATAGACACACAGATTTTACTCACTGTTTTCGACTGTTTTACGTCGAATGCCTATAATTGAATGTCTATATACATCGATATAGGCTTAGCTATGGGCCCGTTCACTTTGTTGAATGCCTATATACATCGATACAGGCCTATATAGATATAGGCTTAGGTATGGGTTATTCAAAGACGGAAAAGTGTAATGGTTTGTGAATTACTGTAACATCTGGATAGACACAAAGATATCATTCACTGTTTTCGACTGTTTTACGTCTATATGCTATTCAACGTTGGACACTATTGTGGACTATGTTACGTCTATATGCAATTCAAAGTCGGAAAAGTGTAATGGTTTTTGAATTACTATAAAATCCCAATAGACACACAGATTTTACTCACTGTTTTCGACTGTTTTACGTCGAATGCCTATAATTGAATGTCTATATACATCGATATAGGCTTAGCTATGGGCCCGTTTGCTTTGTTGAATGCCTATATACATCGATACAGGCCTATATAGATATAGGCTTAGGTATGGGTTATTCAAAGACGGAAAAGTGTAATGGTTTGTGAATTACTGTAACATCTGGATAGACACAAAGATATCATTCACTGTTTTCGACTGTTTTACGTCTATATGCTATTCAACGTTGGACACTATTGTGGACTATGTTACGTCTATATGCAATTCAAAGTCGGAAAAGTGTAATGGTTTTTGAATTACTATAAAATCCCAATAGACACACAGATTTTACTCACTGTTTTCGACTGTTTTACGTCGAATGCCTATAATTGAATGTCTATATACATCGATATAGGCTTAGCTATGGGCCCGTTCGCTTTGTTTGGGCCTAATTTAACTCAATTGAACGCCTATATACATCGATACAGGCCTATATAGATATAGGCTTAGGTATGGGTTATTCAAAGACGGAAAAGTGTAATGGTTTGTGAATTACTGTAACATCTGGATAGACACAATGATATCATTCACTGTTTTCGACTGTTTTACGTCTATATGCTATTCAACGTTGGACACTATTGTGGACTATGTTACGTCTATATGCAATTCAAAGTCGGAAAAGTGTAATGGTTTTTGAATTACTATAAAATCCCAATAGACACACAGATTTTACTCACTGTTTTCGACAGTTTTACGTCGAATGCCTATAATTGAATGTCTATATACATCGATATAGGCTTAGCTATGGGCCCGTTCGCTTTGTTGAATGCCTATATACATCGATACAGGCCTATATAGATATAGGCTTAGGTATGGGTTATTCAAAGACGGAAAAGTGTAATGGTTTGTGAATTACTGTAACATCTGGATAGACACAAAGATATCATTCACTGTTTTCGACTGTTTTACGTCTATATGCTATTCAACGTTGGACACTATTGTGCACTATGTTACGTCTATATGCAATTCAAAGTCGGAAAAGTGTAATGGTTTTTGAATTACTATAATATCCCAATAGACACACTGATTTTACTCACTGTTTTCGACTGTTTTACGTCGAATGCCTATAATTGAATGTCTATATACATCGATATAGGCTTAGCTATGGGCCCGTTCGCTTTGTTTGGGCCTAATTTAACTCAATTGAACGCCTATATACATCGATACAGGCCTATATAGATATAGGCTTAGGTATGGGTTATTCAATGACGGAAAAGTGTAATGGTTTGTGAATTACTGTAACATCTGGATAGACACAAAGATATCATTCACTGTTTTCGACTGTTTTACGTCTATATGCTATTCAACGTTGGACACTATTGTGGACTATGTTACGTCTATATGCAATTCAAAGTCGGAAAAGTGTAATGGTTTTTGAATTACTATAAAATCCCAATAGACACACAGATTTTACTCACTGTTTTCGACTGTTTTACGTCGAATGCCTATAATTGAATGTCTATATACATCGATATAGGCTTAGCTATGGGCCCGTTCGCTTTGTTGAATGCCTATATACATCGATACAGGCCTATATAGATATAGGCTTAGGTATGGGTTATTCAAAGACGGAAAAGTGTAATGGTTTGTGAATTACTGTAACATCTGGATAGACACAAAGATATCATTCACTGTTTTCGACTGTTTTACGTCTATATGCTATTCAACGTTGGACACTATTGTGGACTATGTTACGTCTATATGCAATTCAAAGTCGGAAAAGTGTAATGGTTTTTGAATTACTATAAAATCCCAATAGACACACAGATTTTACTCACTGTTTTCGACTGTTTTACGTCGAATGCCTATAATTGAATGTCTATATACATCGATATAGGTTTAGCTATGGGCCCGTTCGCTTTGTTTGGGCCTAATTTAACTCAATTGAACGGCTATATACATCGATACAGGCCTATATAGATATAGGCTTAGGTATGGGTTATTCAAAGACGGAAAAGTGTAATGGTTTGTGAATTACTGTAACATCTGGATAGACACAAAGATATCATTCACTGTTTTCGACTGTTTTACGTCTATATGCTATTCAACGTTGGACACTATTGTGGACTATGTTACGTCTATATGCAATTCAAAGTCGGAAGAGTGTAATGGTTTTTGAATTACTATAAAATCCCAATAGACACACAGATTTTACTCACTGTTTTCGACTGTTTTACGTCGAATGCCTATAATTGAATGTCTATATACATCGATATAGGCTTAGCTATGGGCCCGTTCGCTTTGTTTGGGCCTAATTTAACTCAATTGAACGCCTATATACATCGATACAGGCCTATATAGATATAGGCTTAGGTATGGGTTATTCAATGACGGAAAAGTGTAATGGTTTGTGAATTACTGTAACATCTGGATAGACACAATGATATCATTCACTGTTTTCGACTGTTTTACGTCTATATGCTATTCAACGTTGGGCACTATTGTGGACTATGTTACGTCTATATGCAATGCAAAGTCGGAAAAGTGTAATGGTTTTTGAATTACTATAAAATCCCAATAGACACACAGATTTTACTCACTGTTTTCGACTGTTTTACGTCGAATGCCTATAATTGAATGTCTATATACATCGATATAGGCTTAGCTATGGGCCCGTTCGCTTTGTTTGGGCCTAATTTAACTCAATTGAACGCCTATATACATCGATACAGGCCTATATAGATATAGGCTTAGGTATGGGTTATTCAATGACGGAAAAGTGTAATGGTTTGTGAATTACTGTAACATCTGGATAGACACAAAGATATCATTCACTGTTTTCGACTGTTTTACGACTATATGCTATTCAACGTTGGACACTATTGTGGACTATGTTACGTCTATATGCAATTCAAAGTCGGAAAAGTGTAATGGTTTTTGAATTACTATAAAATCCCAATAGACACACAGATTTTACTCACTGTTTTCGACTGTTTTACGTCGAATGCCTATAATTGAATGTCTATATACATCGATATAGGCTTAGCTATGGGCCCGTTCGCTTTGTTTGGGCCTAATTTAACTAAATTGAACGCCTATATACATCGATACAGGCCTATATAGATATAGGCTTAGGTATGGGTTATTCAATGACGGAAAAGTGTAATGGTTTGTGAATTACTGTAACATCTGGATAGACACAAAGATATCATTCATTTTTTTCGACTGTTTTACGTCTATATGCTATTCAACGTTGGAAACTATTGTGGACTATGTTACGTCTATATGCAATTCAAAGTCGGAAAAGTGTAATGGTTTTTGAATTACTATAAAATCCCAATAGACACACAGATTTTACTCACTGTTTTCGACTGTTTTACGTCGAATGCCTATAATTGAATGTCTATATACATCGCTATAGGCTTAGCTATGGGCCCGTTCGCTTTGTTGAATGCCTATATACATCGATACAGGCCTATATAGATATAGGCTTAGGTATGGGTTATTCAAAGACGGAAAAGTGTAATGGTTTGTGAATTACTGTAACATCTGGATAGACACAAAGATATCATTCACTGTTTTCGACTGTTTTACGTCTATATGCTATTCAACGTTGGACACTATTGTGGACTATGTTACGTCTATATGCAATTCAAAGTCGGAAAAGTGTAATGGTTTTTGAATTACTATAATATCCCAATAGACACACTGATTTTACTCACTGTTTTCGACTGTTTTACGTCGAATGCCTATAATTGAATGTCTATATACATCGATATAGGCTTAGCTATGGGCCCGTTCGCTTTGTTTGGGCCTAATTTAACTCAATTGAACGCCTATATACATCGATACAGGCCTATATAGATATAGGCTTAGGTATGGGTTATTCAATGACGGAAAAGTGTAATGGTTTGTGAATTACTGTAACATCGGGATAGACACAAAGATATCATACACTGTTTTCGACTGTTTTACGTCTATATGCTATTCAACGTTGGACACTATTGTGGACTATGTTACGTCTATATGCAATTCAAAGTCGGAAAAGTGTAATGGTTCATGAATTACTGTAAAATCCCAATAGACACACTGATTTTACTCACTGTTTTCGACTTTTTTACGTCGAATGCCTATAATTGAATGTCTATATACATCGATATAGGCTTAGCTATGGGCCCGTTCGCTTTGTTTGGGCCTAATTTAACTCAATTGAACGCCTATATACATCGATACAGGCCTATATAGATATAGGCTTAGGTATGGGTTATTCAATGACGGAAAAGTGTAATGGTTTGTGAATTACTGTAACATCTGGATAGACACAAAGATATCATTCACTGTTTTCGACTGTTTTACGTCTATATGCTATTCAACGTTGGACACTATTGTGGACTATGTTACGTCTATATGCAATTCAAAGTCGGAAAAGTGTAATGGTTTTTGAATTACTATAAAATCCCAATAGACACACAGATTTTACTCACTGTTTTCGACTGTTTTACGTCGAATGCCTATAATTGAATGTCTATATACATCGATATAGGCTTAGCTATGGGCCCGTTCGCTTTGTTGAATGCCTATATACATCGATACAGGCCTATATAGATATAGGCTTAGGTATGGGTTATTCAAAGACGGAAAAGTGTAATGGTTTGTGAATTACTGTAACATCTGGATAGACACAAAGATATCATTCACTGTTTTCGACTGTTTTACGTCTATATGCTATTCAACGTTGGACACTATTGTGGACTATGTTACGTCTATATGCAATTCAAAGTCGGAAAAGTGTAATGGTTTTTGAATTACTATAAAATCCCAATAGACACACAGATTTTACTCACTGTTTTCGACTGTTTTACGTCGAATGCCTATAATTGAATGTCTATATACATCGATATAGGCTTAGCTATGGGCCCGTTCGCTTTGTTTGGGCCTAATTTAACTCAATTGAACGCCTATATACATCGATACAGGCCTATATAGATATAGGCTTAGGTATGGGTTATTCAAAGACGGAAAAGTGTAATGGTTTGTGAATTACTGTAACATCTGGATAGACACAAAGATATCATTCACTGTTTTCGACTGTTTTACGTCTATATGCTATTCAACGTTGGACACTATTGTGGACTATGTTACGTCTATATGCAATTCAAAGTCGGAAAAGTGTAATGGTTTTTGAATTATTATAAAATCCCAATAGACACACAGATTTTACTCACTGTTTTCGACTGTTTTACGTCGAATGCCTATAATTGAATGTCTATATACATCGATATAGGCTTAGCTATGGGCCCGTTCGCTTTGTTGAATGCCTATATACATCGATACAGGCCTATATAGATATAGGCTTAGGTATGGGTTATTCAAAGACGGAAAAGTGTAATGGTTTGTGAATTACTGTAACATCTGGATAGACACAAAGATATCATTCACTGTTTTCGACTGTTTTACGTCTATATGCTATTCAACGTTGGACACTATTGTGGACTATGTTACGTCTATATGCAATTCAAAGTCGGAAAAGTGTAATGGTTTTTGAATTACTATAAAATCCCAATAGACACACAGATTTTACTCACTGTTTTCGACTGTTTTACGTCGAATGCCTATAATTGAATGTCTATATACATCGATATAGGCTTAGCTATGGGCCCGTTCGCTTTGTTTGGGCCTAATTTAACTCAATTGAACGCCTATATACATCGATACAGGCCTATATAGATATAGGCTTAGGTATGGGTTATTCAAAGACGGAAAAGTGTAATGGTTTGTGAATTACTGTAACATCTGGATAGACACAAAGATATCATTTACTGTTTTCGACTGTTTTACGTCTATATGCTATTCAACGTTGGACACTATTGTGGACTATGTTACGTCTATATGCAATTCAAAGTCGGAAAAGTGTAATGGTTTTTGAATTACTATAAAATCCCAATAGACACAAAGATTTTACTCATTGTTTTCGACTGTTTTACGTCGAATGCCTATAATTGAATGTCTATATACATCGATATAGGCTTAGCTATGGGCCCGTTCGCTTTGTTGAATGCCTATATACATCGATACAGGCCTATATAGATATAGGCTTAGGTATGGGTTATTCAAAGACGGAAAAGTGTAATGGTTTGTGAATTACTGTAACATCTGGATAGACACAAAGATATCATTCACTGTTTTCGACTGTTTTACGTCTATATGCTATTCAACGTTGGACACTATTGTGGACTATGTTACGTCTATATGCAATTCAAAGTCGGAAGAGTGTAATGGTTTTTGAATTACTATAAAATCCCAATAGACACACAGATTTTACTCACTGTTTTCGACTGTTTTACGTCGAATGCCTATAATTGAATGTCTATATACATCGATATAGGCTTAGCTATGGGCCCGTTCGCTTTGTTTGGGCCTAATTTAACTCAATTGAACGCCTATATACATCGATACAGGCCTATATAGATATAGGCTTAGGTATGGGTTATTCAATGACGGAAAAGTGTAATGGTTTGTGAATTACTGTAACATCTGGATAGACACAATGATATCATTCACTGTTTTCGACTGTTTTACGTCTATATGCTATTCAACGTTGGACACTATTGTGGACTATGTTACGTCTATATGCAATGCAAAGTCGGAGTAGTGTAATGGTTTTTGAATTACTATAAAATCCCAATAGACACACAGATTTTACTCACTGTTTTCGACTGTTTTACGTCGAATGCCTATAATTGAATGTCTATATACATCGATATAGGCTTAGCTATGGGCCCGTTCGCTTTGTTTGGGCCTAATTTAACGCAATTGAACGCCTATATACATCGATACAGGCCTATATAGGTATAGGCTTAGGTATGGGTTATTCAATGACGGAAAAGTGTAATGGTTTGTGAATTACTGTAACATCTGGATAGACACAAAGATATCATTCACTGTTTTCGACTCTTTTACGTCTATATGCTATTCAACGTTGGACACTATTGTGGACTATGTTACGTCTATATGCAATTCAAAGTCGGAAAAGTGTAATGGTTTTTGAATTACTATAAAATCCCAATAGACACACAGATTTTACTCACTGTTTTCGACTGTTTTACGTCGAATGCCTATAATTGAATGTCTATATACATCGATATAGGCTTAGCTATGGGCCCGTTCGCTTTGTTTGGGCCTAATTTAACGCAATTGAACGCCTATATACATCGATACAGGCCTATATAGGTATAGGCTTAGGTATGGGTTATTCAATGACGGAAAAGTGTAATGGTTTGTGAATTACTGTAACATCTGGATAGACACAAAGATATCATTCACTGTTTTCGACTGTTTTACGTCTATATGCTATTCAACGTTGGACACTATTGTGGACTATGTTACGTCTATATGCAATTCAAAGTCGGAAAAGTGTAATGGTTTTTGAATTACTATAAAATCCCAATAGACACACAGATTTTACTCACTGTTTTCGACTGTTTTACGTCGAATGCCTATAATTGAATGTCTATATACATCGATATAGGCTTAGCTATGGGCCCGTTCGCTTTGTTGAATGCCTATATACATCGATACAGGCCTATATAGATATAGGCTTAGGTATGGGTTATTCAAAGACGGAAAAGTGTAACTGTTTGTGAATTACTGTAACATCTGGATAGACACAAAGATATCATTCACTGTTTTCGACTGTTTTACGTCTATATGCTATTCAACGTTGGACACTATTGTGGACTATGTTACGTCTATATGCAATGCAAAGTCGGAAAAGTGTAATGGTTTTTGAATTACTATAAAATCCCAATAGACACACAGATTTTACTCACTGTTTTCGACTGTTTTACGTCGAATGCCTATAATTGAATGTCTATATACATCGATATAGGCTTAGCTATGGGCCCGTTCGCTTTGTTTGGGCCTAATTTAACTCAATTGAACGCCTATATACATCGATACAGGCCTATATAGATATAGGCTTAGGTATGGGTTATTCAATGACGGAAAAGTGTAATGGTTTGTGAATTACTGTAACATCTGGATAGACACAAAGATATCATTCACTGTTTTCGACTCTTTTACGTCTATATGCTATTCAACGTTGGACACTATTGTGGACTATGTTACGTCTATATGCAATTCAAAGTCGGAAAAGTGTAATGGTTTTTGAATTACTATAAAATCCCAATAGACACACAGATTTTACTCACTGTTTTCGACTGTTTTACGTCGAATGCCTATAATTGAATGTCTATATACATCGATATAGGCTTAGCTATGGGCCCGTTCGCTTTGTTTGGGCCTAATTTAACTCAATTGAACGCCTATATACATCGATACAGGCCTATATAGATATAGGCTTAGGTATGGGTTATTCAATTACGGAAAAGTGTAATGGTTTGTGAATTACTGTAACATCTGGATAGACACAAAGATATCATTCACATTTTTCGACTGTTTTACGTCTATATGCTATTCAACGTTGGACACTATTGTGGACTATGTTACGTCTATATGCAATTCAAAGTCGGAAAAGTGTAATGGTTTTTGAATTACTATAAAATCCCAATAGACACACAGATTTTACTCACTGTTTTCGACTGTTTTACGTCGAATGCCTATAATTGAATGTCTATATACATCGATATAGGCTTAGCTATGGGCCCGTTCGCTTTGTTTGGGCCTAATTTAACTCAATTGAACGCCTATATACATCGATACAGGCCTATATAGATATAGGCTTAGGTATGGGTTATTCAATGACGGAAAAGTGTAATGGTTTGTGAATTACTGTAACATCTGGATAGACACAAAGATATCATTCACTGTTTTCGACTGTTTTACGTCGATATGCTATTCAACGTTGGACACTATTGTGGACTATGTTACGTCTATATGCAATTCAAAGTCGGAAAAGTGTAATGGTTTTTGAATTACTATAAAATCCCAATAGACACACAGATTTTACTCACTGTTTTCGACTGTTTTACGTCGAATGCCTATAATTGAATGTCTATATACATCGATATAGGCTTAGCTATGGGCCCGTTCACTTTGTTGAATGCCTATATACATCGATACAGGCCTATATAGATATAGGCTTAGGTATGGGTTATTCAAAGACGGAAAAGTGTAATGGTTTGTGAATTACTGTAACATCTGGATAGACACAAAGATATCATTCACTGTTTTCGACTGTTTTACGTCTATATGCTATTCAACGTTGGACACTATTGTGGACTATGTTACGTCTATATGCAATTCAAAGTCGGAAAAGTGTAATGGTTTTTGAATTACTATAAAATCCCAATAGACACACAGATTTTACTCACTGTTTTCGACTGTTTTACGTCGAATGCCTATAATTGAATGTCTATATACATCGATATAGGCTTAGCTATGTGCCCGTTTGCTTTGTTGAATGCCTATATACATCGATACAGGCCTATATAGATATAGGCTTAGGTATGGGTTATTCAAAGACGGAAAAGTGTAATGGTTTGTGAATTACTGTAACATCTGGATAGACACAAAGATATCATTCACTGTTTTCGACTGTTTTACGTCTATATGCTATTCAACGTTGGACACCATTGTGGACTATGTTACGTCTATATGCAATTCAAAGTCGGAAAAGTGTAATGGTTTTTGAATTACTATAAAATCCCAATAGACACACAGATTTTACTCACTGTTTTCGACTGTTTTACGTCGAATGCCTATAATTGAATGTCTATATACATCGATATAGGCTTAGCTATGGGCCCGTTCGCTTTGTTTGGGCCTAATTTAACTCAATTGAACGCCTATATACATCGATACAGGCCTATATAGATATAGGCTTAGGTATGGGTTATTCAAAGACGGAAAAGTGTAATGGTTTGTGAATTACTGTAACATCTGGATAGACACAAAGATATCATTCACTGTTTTCGACTGTTTTACGTCTATATGCTATTCAACGTTGGACACTATTGTGGACTATGTTACGTCTATATGCAATTCAAAGTCGGAAAAGTGTAATGGTTTTTGAATTACTATAAAATCCCAATAGACACACAGATTTTACTCACTGTTTTCGACTGTTTTACGTCGAATGCCTATAATTGAATGTCTATATACATCGATATAGGCTTAGCTATGGGCCCGTTCGCTTTGTTGAATGCCTATATACATCGATACAGGCCTATATAGATATAGGCTTAGGTATGGGTTATTCAAAGACGGAAAAGTGTAATGGTTTGTGAATTACTGTAACATCTGGATAGACACAAAGATATCATTCACTGTTTTCGACTGTTTTACGTCTATATGCTATTCAACGTTGGACACTATTGTGCACTATGTTACGTCTATATGCAATTCAAAGTCGGAAAAGTGTAATGGTTTTTGAATTACTATAATATCCCAATAGACACACTGATTTTACTCACTGTTTTCGACTGTTTTACGTCGAATGCCTATAATTGAATGTCTATATACATCGATATAGGCTTAGCTATGGGCCCGTTCGCTTTGTTGAATGCCTATATACATCGATACAGGCCTATATAGATATAGGCTTAGGTATGGGTTATTCAAAGACGGAAAAGTGTAACTGTTTGTGAATTACTGTAACATCTGGATAGACACAAAGATATCATTCACTGTTTTCGACTGTTTTACGTCTATATGCTATTCAACGTTGGACACTATTGTGGACTATGTTACGTCTATATGCAATGCAAAGTCGGAAAAGTGTAATGGTTTTTGAATTACTATAAAATCCCAATAGACACACAGATTTTACTCACAGTTTTCGACTGTTTTACGTCGAATGCCTATAATTGAATGTCTATATACATCGATATAGGCTTAGCTATGGGCCCGTTCGCTTTGTTTGGGCCTAATTTAACTCAATTGAACGCCTATATACATCGATACAGGCCTATATAGATATAGGCTTAGGTATGGGTTATTCAATGACGGAAAAGTGTAATGGTTTGTGAATTACTGTAACATCTGGATAGACACAAAGATATCATTCACTGTTTTCGACTGTTTTACGTCTATATGCTATTCAACGTTGGACACTATTGTGGACTATGTTACGTCTATATGCAATTCAAAGTCGGAAAAGTGTAATGGTTTTTGAATTACTATAAAATCCCAATAGACACACAGATTTTACTCACTGTTTTCGACTGTTTTACGTCGAATGCCTATAATTGAATGTCTATATACATCGATATAGGCTTAGCTATGGGCCCGTTCGCTTTGTTTGGGCCTAATTTAACTCAATTGAACGCCTATATACATCGATACAGGCCTATATAGATATAGGCTTAGGTATGGGTTATTCAATGACGGAAAAGTGTAATGGTTTGTGAATTACTGTAACATCTGGATAGACACAAAGATATCATTCACTGTTTTCGACTCTTTTACGTCTATATGCTATTCAACGTTGGACACTATTGTGGACTATGTTACGTCTATATGCAATTCAAAGTCGGAAAAGTGTAATGGTTTTTGAATTACTATAAAATCCCAATAGACACACAGATTTTACTCACTGTTTTCGACTGTTTTACGTCGAATGCCTATAATTGAATGTCTATATACATCGATATAGGCTTAGCTATGGGCCCGTTCGCTTTGTTTGGGCCTAATTTAACTCAATTGAACGCCTATATACATCGATACAGGCCTATATAGATATAGGCTTAGGTATGGGTTATTCAATTACGGAAAAGTGTAATGGTTTGTGAATTACTGTAACATCTGGATAGACACAAAGATATCATTCACTGTTTTCGACTGTTTTACGTCTATATGCTATTCAACGTTGGACACTATTGTGGACTATGTTACGTCTATATGCAATTCAAAGTCGGAAAAGTGTAATGGTTTTTGAATTACTATAAAATCCCAATAGACACACAGATTTTACTCACTGTTTTCGACTGTTTTACGTCGAATGCCTATAATTGAATGTCTATATACATCGATATAGGCTTAGCTATGGGCCCGTTCGCTTTGTTTGGGCCTAATTTAACTCAATTGAACGCCTATATACATCGATACAGGCCTATATAGATATAGGCTTAGGTATGGGTTATTCAATGACGGAAAAGTGTAATGGTTTGTGAATTACTGTAACATCTGGATAGACACAAAGATATCATTCACTGTTTTCGACTGTTTTACGTCGATATGCTATTCAACGTTGGACACTATTGTGGACTATGTTACGTCTATATGCAATTCAAAGTCGGAAAAGTGTAATGGTTTTTGAATTACTATAAAATCCCAATAGACACACAGATTTTACTCACTGTTTTCGACTGTTTTACGTCGAATGCCTATAATTGAATGTCTATATACATCGATATAGGCTTAGCTATGGGCCCGTTCACTTTGTTGAATGCCTATATACATCGATACAGGCCTATATAGATATAGGCTTAGGTATGGGTTATTCAAAGACGGAAAAGTGTAATGGTTTGTGAATTACTGTAACATCTGGATAGACACAAAGATATCATTCACTGTTTTCGACTGTTTTACGTCTATATGCTATTCAACGTTGGACACTATTGTGGACTATGTTACGTCTATATGCAATTCAAAGTCGGAAAAGTGTAATGATTTTTGAATTACTATAAAATCCCAATAGACACACAGATTTTACTCACTGTTTTCGACTGTTTTACGTCGAATGCCTATAATTGAATGTCTATATACATCGATATAGGCTTAGCTATGTGCCCGTTTGCTTTGTTGAATGTCTATATACATCGATACAGGCCTATATAGATATAGGCTTAGGTATGGGTTATTCAAAGACGGAAAAGTGTAATGGTTTGTGAATTACTGTAACATCTGGATAGACACAAAGATATCATTCACTGTTTTCGACTGTTTTACGTCTATATGCTATTCAACGTTGGACACCATTGTGGACTATGTTACGTCTATATGCAATTCAAAGTCGGAAAAGTGTAATGGTTTTTGAATTACTATAAAATCCCAATAGACACACAGATTTTACTCACTGTTTTCGACTGTTTTACGTCGAATGCCTATAATTGAATGTCTATATACATCGATATAGGCTTAGCTATGGGCCCGTTCGCTTTGTTGAATGCCTATATACATCGATACAGGCCTATATAGATATAGGCTTAGGTATGGGTTATTCAAAGACGGAAAAGTGTAATGGTTTGTGAATTACTGTAACATCTGGATAGACACAAAGATATCATTCACTGTTTTCGACTGTTTTACGTCTATATGCTATTCAACGTTGGACACTATTGTGGACTATGTTACGTCTATATGCAATTCAAAGTAGGAAAAGTGTAATGGTTTTTGAATTACTATAAAATCCCAATAGACACACAGATTTTACTCACTGTTTTCGACTGTTTTACGTCGAATGCCTATAATTGAATGTCTATATACATCGATATAGGCTTAGCTATGGGCCCGTTCGCTTTGTTTGGGCCTAATTTAACTCAATTGAACGCCTATATACATCGATACAGGCCTATATAGATATAGGCTTAGGTATGGGTTATTCAAAGACGGAAAAGTGTAATGGTTTGTGAATTACTGTAACATCTGGATAGACACAAAGATATCATTCACTGTTTTCGACTGTTTTACGTCTATATGCTATTCAACGTTGGACACTATTGTGGACTATGTTACGTCTATATGCAATTCAAAGTCGGAAAAGTGTAATGGTTTTTGAATTACTATAAAATCCCAATAGACACACAGATTTTACTCATTGTTTTCGACTGTTTTACGTCGAATGCCTATAATTGAATGTCTATATACATCGATATAGGCTTAGCTATGGGCCCGTTCGCTTTGTTGAATGCCTATATACATCGATACAGGCCTATATAGATATAGGCTTAGGTATGGGTTATTCAAAGACGGAAAAGTGTAATGGTTTGTGAATTACTGTAACATCTGGATAGACACAAGGATATCATTCACTGTTTTCGACTCTTTTACGTCTATATGCTATTCAACGTTGGACACTATTGTGGACTATGTTACGTCTATATGCAATTCAAAGTCGGAAAAGTGTAATGGTTTTTGAATTACTATAAAATCCCAATAGACACACAGATTTTACTCACTGTTTTCGACTGTTTTACGTCGAATGCCTATAATTGAATGTCTATATACATCGATATAGGCTTAGCTATGGGCCCGTTCGCTTTGTTTGGGCCTAATTTAACTCAATTGAACGCCTATATACATCGATACAGGCCTATATAGATATAGGCTTAGGTATGGGTTATTCAATTACGGAAAAGTGTAATGGTTTGTGAATTACTGTAACATCTGGATAGACACAAAGATATCATTCACTGTTTTCGACTGTTTTACGTCTATATGCTATTCAACGTTGGACACTATTGTGGACTATGTTACGTCTATATGCAATTCAAAGTCGGAAAAGTGTAATGGTTTTTGAATTACTATAAAATCCCAATAGACACACAGATTTTACTCACTGTTTTCGACTGTTTTACGTCGAATGCCTATAATTGAATGTCTATATACATCGATATAGGCTTAGCTATGGGCCCGTTCGCTTTGTTTGGGCCTAATTTAACTCAATTGAACGCCTATATACATCGATACAGGCCTATATAGATATAGGCTTAGGTATGGGTTATTCAATGACGGAAAAGTGTAATGGTTTGTGAATTACTGTAACATCTGGATAGACACAAAGATATCATTCACTGTTTTCGACTGTTTTACGTCGATATGCTATTCAACGTTGGACACTATTGTGGACTATGTTACGTCTATATGCAATTCAAAGTCGGAAAAGTGTAATGGTTTTTGAATTACTATAAAATCCCAATAGACACACAGATTTTACTCACTGTTTTCGACTGTTTTACGTCGAATGCCTATAATTGAATGTCTATATACATCGATATAGGCTTAGCTATGGGCCCGTTCACTTTGTTGAATGCCTATATACATCGATACAGGCCTATATAGATATAGGCTTAGGTATGGGTTATTCAAAGACGGAAAAGTGTAATGGTTTGTGAATTACTGTAACATCTGGATAGACACAAAGATATCATTCACTGTTTTCGACTGTTTTACGTCTATATGCTATTCAACGTTGGACACTATTGTGGACTATGTTACGTCTATATGCAATTCAAAGTCGGAAAAGTGTAATGGTTTTTGAATTACTATAAAATCCCAATAGACACACAGATTTTACTCACTGTTTTCGACTGTTTTACGTCGAATGCCTATAATTGAATGTCTATATACATCGATATAGGCTTAGCTATGTGCCCGTTTGCTTTGTTGAATGCCTATATACATCGATACAGGCCTATATAGATATAGGCTTAGGTATGGGTTATTCAAAGACGGAAAAGTGTAATGGTTTGTGAATTACTGTAACATCTGGATAGACACAAAGATATCATTCACTGTTTTCGACTGTTTTACGTCTATATGCTATTCAACGTTGGACACCATTGTGGACTATGTTACGTCTATATGCAATTCAAAGTCGGAAAAGTGTAATGGTTTTTGAATTACTATAAAATCCCAATAGACACACAGATTTTACTCACTGTTTTCGACTGTTTTACGTCGAATGCCTATAATTGAATGTCTATATACATCGATATAGGCTTAGCTATGGGCCCGTTCGCTTTGTTTGGGCCTAATTTAACTCAATTGAACGCCTATATACATCGATACAGGCCTATATAGATATAGGCTTAGGTATGGGTTATTCAAAGACGGAAAAGTGTAATGGTTTGTGAATTACTGTAACATCTGGATAGACACAAAGATATCATTCACTGTTTTCGACTGTTTTACGTCTATATGCTATTCAACGTTGGACACTATTGTGGACTATGTTACGTCTATATGCAATTCAAAGTCGGAAAAGTGTAATGGTTTTTGAATTACTATAAAATCCCAATAGACACACAGATTTTACTCACTGTTTTCGACTGTTTTACGTCGAATGCCTATAATTGAATGTCTATATACATCGATATAGGCTTAGCTATGGGCCCGTTCGCTTTGTTGAATGCCTATATACATCGATACAGGCCTATATAGATATAGGCTTAGGTATGGGTTATTCAAAGACGGAAAAGTGTAATGGTTTGTGAATTACTGTAACATCTGTATAGACACAAAGATATCATTCACTGTTTTCGACTGTTTTACGTCTATATGCTATTCAACGTTGGACACTATTGTGCACTATGTTACGTCTATATGCAATTCAAAGTCGGAAAAGTGTAATGGTTTTTGAATTACTATAATATCCCAATAGACACACTGATTTTACTCACTGTTTTCGACTGTTTTACGTCGAATGCCTATAATTGAATGTCTATATACATCGATATAGGCTTAGCTATGGGCCCGTTCGCTTTGTTTGGGCCTAATTTAACTCAATTGAACGCCTATATACATCGATACAGGCCTATATAGATATAGGCTTAGGTATGGGTTATTCAATGACGGAAAAGTGTAATGGTTTGTGAATTACTGTAACATCTGGATAGACACAAAGATATCATTCACTGTTTTCGACTGTTTTACGTCTATATGCTATTCAACGTTGGACACTATTGTGGACTATGTTACGTCTATATGCAATTCAAAGTCGGAAAAGTGTAATGGTTTTTGAATTACTATAAAATCCCAATAGACACACAGATTTTACTCACTGTTTTCGACTGTTTTACGTCGAATGCCTATAATTGAATGTCTATATACATCGATATAGGCTTAGCTATGGGCCCGTTCGCTTTGTTGAATGCCTATATACATCGATACAGGCCTATATAGATATAGGCTTAGGTATGGGTTATTCAAAGACGGAAAAGTGTAATGGTTTGTGAATTACTGTAACATCTGGATAGACACAAAGATATCATTCACTGTTTTCGACTGTTTTACGTCTATATGCTATTCAACGTTGGACACTATTGTGGACTATGTTACGTCTATATGCAATTCAAAGTAGGAAAAGTGTAATGGTTTTTGAATTACTATAAAATCCCAATAGACACACAGATTTTACTCACTGTTTTCGACTGTTTTACGTCGAATGCCTATAATTGAATGTCTATATACATCGATATAGGCTTAGCTATGGGCCCGTTCGCTTTGTTTGGGCCTAATTTAACTCAATTGAACGCCTATATACATCGATACAGGCCTATATAGATATAGGCTTAGGTATGGGTTATTCAAAGACGGAAAAGTGTAATGGTTTGTGAATTACTGTAACATCTGGATAGACACAAAGATATCATTCACTGTTTTCGACTGTTTTACGTCTATATGCTATTCAACGTTGGACACTATTGTGGACTATGTTACGTCTATATGCAATTCAAAGTCGGAAAAGTGTAATGGTTTTTGAATTACTATAAAATCCCAATAGACACACAGATTTTACTCATTGTTTTCGACTGTTTTACGTCGAATGCCTATAATTGAATGTCTATATACATCGATATAGGCTTAGCTATGGGCCCGTTCGCTTTGTTGAATGCCTATATACATCGATACAGGCCTATATAGATATAGGCTTAGGTATGGGTTATTCAAAGACGGAAAAGTGTAATGGTTTGTGAATTACTGTAACATCTGGATAGACACAAAGATATCATTCACTGTTTTCGACTGTTTTACGTCTATATGCTATTCAACGTTGGACACTATTGTGGACTATGTTACGTCTATATGCAATTCAAAGTCGGAAGAGTGTAATGGTTTTTGAATTACTATAAAATCCCAATAGACACACAGATTTTACTCACTGTTTTCGACTGTTTTACGTCGAATGCCTATAATTGAATGTCTATATACATCGATATAGGCTTAGCTATGGGCCCGTTCGCTTTGTTTGGGCCTAATTTAACTCAATTGAACGCCTATATACATCGATACAGGCCTATATAGATATAGGCTTAGGTATGGGTTATTCAATGACGGAAAAGTGTAATGGTTTGTGAATTACTGTAACATCTGGATAGACACAATGATATCATTCACTGTTTTCGACTGTTTTACGTCTATATGCTATTCAACGTTGGACACTATTGTGGACTATGTTACGTCTATATGCAATGCAAAGTCGGAAAAGTGTAATGGTTTTTGAATTACTATAAAATCCCAATAGACACACAGATTTTACTCACTGTTTTCGACTGTTTTACGTCTATATGCTATTCAACGTTGGACACTATTGTGCACTATGTTACGTCTATATGCAATTCAAAGTCGGAAAAGTGTAATGGTTTTTGAATTACTATAATATCCCAATAGACACACTGATTTTACTCACTGTTTTCGACTGTTTTACGTCGAATGCCTATAATTGAATGTCTATATACATCGATATAGGCTTAGCTATGGGCCCGTTCGCTTTGTTGAATGCCTATATACATCGATACAGGCCTATATAGATATAGGCTTAGGTATGGGTTATTCAAAGACGGAAAAGTGTAACTGTTTGTGAATTACTGTAACATCTGGATAGACACAAAGATATCATTCACTGTTTTCGACTGTTTTACGTCTATATGCTATTCAACGTTGGACACTATTGTGGACTATGTTACGTCTATATGCAATGCAAAGTCGGAAAAGTGTAATGGTTTTTGAATTACTATAAAATCCCAATAGACACACAGATTTTACTCACAGTTTTCGACTGTTTTACGTCGAATGCCTATAATTGAATGTCTATATACATCGATATAGGCTTAGCTATGGGCCCGTTCGCTTTGTTTGGGCCTAATTTAACTCAATTGAACGCCTATATACATCGATACAGGCCTATATAGATATAGGCTTAGGTATGGGTTATTCAATGACGGAAAAGTGTAATGGTTTGTGAATTACTGTAACATCTGGATAGACACAAAGATATCATTCACTGTTTTCGACTGTTTTACGTCTATATGCTATTCAACGTTGGACACTATTGTGGACTATGTTACGTCTATATGCAATTCAAAGTCGGAAAAGTGTAATGGTTTTTGAATTACTATAAAATCCCAATAGACACACAGATTTTACTCACTGTTTTCGACTGTTTTACGTCGAATGCCTATAATTGAATGTCTATATACATCGATATAGGCTTAGCTATGGGCCCGTTCGCTTTGTTTGGGCCTAATTTAACTCAATTGAACGCCTATATACATCGATACAGGCCTATATAGATATAGGCTTAGGTATGGGTTATTCAATGACGGAAAAGTGTAATGGTTTGTGAATTACTGTAACATCTGGATAGACACAAAGATATCATTCACTGTTTTCGACTCTTTTACGTCTATATGCTATTCAACGTTGGACACTATTGTGGACTATGTTACGTCTATATGCAATTCAAAGTCGGAAAAGTGTAATGGTTTTTGAATTACTATAAAATCCCAATAGACACACAGATTTTACTCACTGTTTTCGACTGTTTTACGTCGAATGCCTATAATTGAATGTCTATATACATCGATATAGGCTTAGCTATGGGCCCGTTCGCTTTGTTTGGGCCTAATTTAACTCAATTGAACGCCTATATACATCGATACAGGCCTATATAGATATAGGCTTAGGTATGGGTTATTCAATTACGGAAAAGTGTAATGGTTTGTGAATTACTGTAACATCTGGATAGACACAAAGATATCATTCACTGTTTTCGACTGTTTTACGTCTATATGCTATTCAACGTTGGACACTATTGTGGACTATGTTACGTCTATATGCAATTCAAAGTCGGAAAAGTGTAATGGTTTTTGAATTACTATAAAATCCCAATAGACACACAGATTTTACTCACTGTTTTCGACTGTTTTACGTCGAATGCCTATAATTGAATGTCTATATACATCGATATAGGCTTAGCTATGGGCCCGTTCGCTTTGTTTGGGCCTAATTTAACTCAATTGAACGCCTATATACATCGATACAGGCCTATATAGATATAGGCTTAGGTATGGGTTATTCAATGACGGAAAAGTGTAATGGTTTGTGAATTACTGTAACATCTGGATAGACACAAAGATATCATTCACTGTTTTCGACTGTTTTACGTCGATATGCTATTCAACGTTGGACACTATTGTGGACTATGTTACGTCTATATGCAATTCAAAGTCGGAAAAGTGTAATGGTTTTTGAATTACTATAAAATCCCAATAGACACACAGATTTTACTCACTGTTTTCGACTGTTTTACGTCGAATGCCTATAATTGAATGTCTATATACATCGATATAGGCTTAGCTATGGGCCCGTTCACTTTGTTGAATGCCTATATACATCGATACAGGCCTATATAGATATAGGCTTAGGTATGGGTTATTCAAAGACGGAAAAGTGTAATGGTTTGTGAATTACTGTAACATCTGGATAGACACAAAGATATCATTCACTGTTTTCGACTGTTTTACGTCTATATGCTATTCAACGTTGGACACTATTGTGGACTATGTTACGTCTATATGCAATTCAAAGTCGGAAAAGTGTAATGATTTTTGAATTACTATAAAATCCCAATAGACACACAGATTTTACTCACTGTTTTCGACTGTTTTACGTCGAATGCCTATAATTGAATGTCTATATACATCGATATAGGCTTAGCTATGTGCCCGTTTGCTTTGTTGAATGTCTATATACATCGATACAGGCCTATATAGATATAGGCTTAGGTATGGGTTATTCAAAGACGGAAAAGTGTAATGGTTTGTGAATTACTGTAACATCTGGATAGACACAAAGATATCATTCACTGTTTTCGACTGTTTTACGTCTATATGCTATTCAACGTTGGACACCATTGTGGACTATGTTACGTCTATATGCAATTCAAAGTCGGAAAAGTGTAATGGTTTTTGAATTACTATAAAATCCCAATAGACACACAGATTTTACTCACTGTTTTCGACTGTTTTACGTCGAATGCCTATAATTGAATGTCTATATACATCGATATAGGCTTAGCTATGGGCCCGTTCGCTTTGTTGAATGCCTATATACATCGATACAGGCCTATATAGATATAGGCTTAGGTATGGGTTATTCAAAGACGGAAAAGTGTAATGGTTTGTGAATTACTGTAACATCTGGATAGACACAAAGATATCATTCACTGTTTTCGACTGTTTTACGTCTATATGCTATTCAACGTTGGACACTATTGTGGACTATGTTACGTCTATATGCAATTCAAAGTAGGAAAAGTGTAATGGTTTTTGAATTACTATAAAATCCCAATAGACACACAGATTTTACTCACTGTTTTCGACTGTTTTACGTCGAATGCCTATAATTGAATGTCTATATACATCGATATAGGCTTAGCTATGGGCCCGTTCGCTTTGTTTGGGCCTAATTTAACTCAATTGAACGCCTATATACATCGATACAGGCCTATATAGATATAGGCTTAGGTATGGGTTATTCAAAGACGGAAAAGTGTAATGGTTTGTGAATTACTGTAACATCTGGATAGACACAAAGATATCATTCACTGTTTTCGACTGTTTTACGTCTATATGCTATTCAACGTTGGACACTATTGTGGACTATGTTACGTCTATATGCAATTCAAAGTCGGAAAAGTGTAATGGTTTTTGAATTACTATAAAATCCCAATAGACACACAGATTTTACTCATTGTTTTCGACTGTTTTACGTCGAATGCCTATAATTGAATGTCTATATACATCGATATAGGCTTAGCTATGGGCCCGTTCGCTTTGTTGAATGCCTATATACATCGATACAGGCCTATATAGATATAGGCTTAGGTATGGGTTATTCAAAGACGGAAAAGTGTAATGGTTTGTGAATTACTGTAACATCTGGATAGACACAAGGATATCATTCACTGTTTTCGACTCTTTTACGTCTATATGCTATTCAACGTTGGACACTATTGTGGACTATGTTACGTCTATATGCAATTCAAAGTCGGAAAAGTGTAATGGTTTTTGAATTACTATAAAATCCCAATAGACACACAGATTTTACTCACTGTTTTCGACTGTTTTACGTCGAATGCCTATAATTGAATGTCTATATACATCGATATAGGCTTAGCTATGGGCCCGTTCGCTTTGTTTGGGCCTAATTTAACTCAATTGAACGCCTATATACATCGATACAGGCCTATATAGATATAGGCTTAGGTATGGGTTATTCAATTACGGAAAAGTGTAATGGTTTGTGAATTACTGTAACATCTGGATAGACACAAAGATATCATTCACTGTTTTCGACTGTTTTACGTCTATATGCTATTCAACGTTGGACACTATTGTGGACTATGTTACGTCTATATGCAATTCAAAGTCGGAAAAGTGTAATGGTTTTTGAATTACTATAAAATCCCAATAGACACACAGATTTTACTCACTGTTTTCGACTGTTTTACGTCGAATGCCTATAATTGAATGTCTATATACATCGATATAGGCTTAGCTATGGGCCCGTTCGCTTTGTTTGGGCCTAATTTAACTCAATTGAACGCCTATATACATCGATACAGGCCTATATAGATATAGGCTTAGGTATGGGTTATTCAATGACGGAAAAGTGTAATGGTTTGTGAATTACTGTAACATCTGGATAGACACAAAGATATCATTCACTGTTTTCGACTGTTTTACGTCGATATGCTATTCAACGTTGGACACTATTGTGGACTATGTTACGTCTATATGCAATTCAAAGTCGGAAAAGTGTAATGGTTTTTGAATTACTATAAAATCCCAATAGACACACAGATTTTACTCACTGTTTTCGACTGTTTTACGTCGAATGCCTATAATTGAATGTCTATATACATCGATATAGGCTTAGCTATGGGCCCGTTCACTTTGTTGAATGCCTATATACATCGATACAGGCCTATATAGATATAGGCTTAGGTATGGGTTATTCAAAGACGGAAAAGTGTAATGGTTTGTGAATTACTGTAACATCTGGATAGACACAAAGATATCATTCACTGTTTTCGACTGTTTTACGTCTATATGCTATTCAACGTTGGACACTATTGTGGACTATGTTACGTCTATATGCAATTCAAAGTCGGAAAAGTGTAATGGTTTTTGAATTACTATAAAATCCCAATAGACACACAGATTTTACTCACTGTTTTCGACTGTTTTACGTCGAATGCCTATAATTGAATGTCTATATACATCGATATAGGCTTAGCTATGTGCCCGTTTGCTTTGTTGAATGCCTATATACATCGATACAGGCCTATATAGATATAGGCTTAGGTATGGGTTATTCAAAGACGGAAAAGTGTAATGGTTTGTGAATTACTGTAACATCTGGATAGACACAAAGATATCATTCACTGTTTTCGACTGTTTTACGTCTATATGCTATTCAACGTTGGACACCATTGTGGACTATGTTACGTCTATATGCAATTCAAAGTCGGAAAAGTGTAATGGTTTTTGAATTACTATAAAATCCCAATAGACACACAGATTTTACTCACTGTTTTCGACTGTTTTACGTCGAATGCCTATAATTGAATGTCTATATACATCGATATAGGCTTAGCTATGGGCCCGTTCGCTTTGTTTGGGCCTAATTTAACTCAATTGAACGCCTATATACATCGATACAGGCCTATATAGATATAGGCTTAGGTATGGGTTATTCAAAGACGGAAAAGTGTAATGGTTTGTGAATTACTGTAACATCTGGATAGACACAAAGATATCATTCACTGTTTTCGACTGTTTTACGTCTATATGCTATTCAACGTTGGACACTATTGTGGACTATGTTACGTCTATATGCAATTCAAAGTCGGAAAAGTGTAATGGTTTTTGAATTACTATAAAATCCCAATAGACACACAGATTTTACTCACTGTTTTCGACTGTTTTACGTCGAATGCCTATAATTGAATGTCTATATACATCGATATAGGCTTAGCTATGGGCCCGTTCGCTTTGTTGAATGCCTATATACATCGATACAGGCCTATATAGATATAGGCTTAGGTATGGGTTATTCAAAGACGGAAAAGTGTAATGGTTTGTGAATTACTGTAACATCTGTATAGACACAAAGATATCATTCACTGTTTTCGACTGTTTTACGTCTATATGCTATTCAACGTTGGACACTATTGTGCACTATGTTACGTCTATATGCAATTCAAAGTCGGAAAAGTGTAATGGTTTTTGAATTACTATAATATCCCAATAGACACACTGATTTTACTCACTGTTTTCGACTGTTTTACGTCGAATGCCTATAATTGAATGTCTATATACATCGATATAGGCTTAGCTATGGGCCCGTTCGCTTTGTTTGGGCCTAATTTAACTCAATTGAACGCCTATATACATCGATACAGGCCTATATAGATATAGGCTTAGGTATGGGTTATTCAATGACGGAAAAGTGTAATGGTTTGTGAATTACTGTAACATCTGGATAGACACAAAGATATCATTCACTGTTTTCGACTGTTTTACGTCTATATGCTATTCAACGTTGGACACTATTGTGGACTATGTTACGTCTATATGCAATTCAAAGTCGGAAAAGTGTAATGGTTTTTGAATTACTATAAAATCCCAATAGACACACAGATTTTACTCACTGTTTTCGACTGTTTTACGTCGAATGCCTATAATTGAATGTCTATATACATCGATATAGGCTTAGCTATGGGCCCGTTCGCTTTGTTGAATGCCTATATACATCGATACAGGCCTATATAGATATAGGCTTAGGTATGGGTTATTCAAAGACGGAAAAGTGTAATGGTTTGTGAATTACTGTAACATCTGGATAGACACAAAGATATCATTCACTGTTTTCGACTGTTTTACGTCTATATGCTATTCAACGTTGGACACTATTGTGGACTATGTTACGTCTATATGCAATTCAAAGTAGGAAAAGTGTAATGGTTTTTGAATTACTATAAAATCCCAATAGACACACAGATTTTACTCACTGTTTTCGACTGTTTTACGTCGAATGCCTATAATTGAATGTCTATATACATCGATATAGGCTTAGCTATGGGCCCGTTCGCTTTGTTTGGGCCTAATTTAACTCAATTGAACGCCTATATACATCGATACAGGCCTATATAGATATAGGCTTAGGTATGGGTTATTCAAAGACGGAAAAGTGTAATGGTTTGTGAATTACTGTAACATCTGGATAGACACAAAGATATCATTCACTGTTTTCGACTGTTTTACGTCTATATGCTATTCAACGTTGGACACTATTGTGGACTATGTTACGTCTATATGCAATTCAAAGTCGGAAAAGTGTAATGGTTTTTGAATTACTATAAAATCCCAATAGACACACAGATTTTACTCATTGTTTTCGACTGTTTTACGTCGAATGCCTATAATTGAATGTCTATATACATCGATATAGGCTTAGCTATGGGCCCGTTCGCTTTGTTGAATGCCTATATACATCGATACAGGCCTATATAGATATAGGCTTAGGTATGGGTTATTCAAAGACGGAAAAGTGTAATGGTTTGTGAATTACTGTAACATCTGGATAGACACAAAGATATCATTCACTGTTTTCGACTGTTTTACGTCTATATGCTATTCAACGTTGGACACTATTGTGGACTATGTTACGTCTATATGCAATTCAAAGTCGGAAGAGTGTAATGGTTTTTGAATTACTATAAAATCCCAATAGACACACAGATTTTACTCACTGTTTTCGACTGTTTTACGTCGAATGCCTATAATTGAATGTCTATATACATCGATATAGGCTTAGCTATGGGCCCGTTCGCTTTGTTTGGGCCTAATTTAACTCAATTGAACGCCTATATACATCGATACAGGCCTATATAGATATAGGCTTAGGTATGGGTTATTCAATGACGGAAAAGTGTAATGGTTTGTGAATTACTGTAACATCTGGATAGACACAATGATATCATTCACTGTTTTCGACTGTTTTACGTCTATATGCTATTCAACGTTGGACACTATTGTGGACTATGTTACGTCTATATGCAATGCAAAGTCGGAAAAGTGTAATGGTTTTTGAATTACTATAAAATCCCAATAGACACACAGATTTTACTCACTGTTTTCGACTGTTTTACGTCGAATGCCTATAATTGAATGTCTATATACATCGATATAGGCTTAGCTATGGGCCCGTTCGCTTTGTTTGGGCCTAATTTAACTCAATTGAACGCCTATATACATCGATACAGGACTATATAGATATAGGCTTAGGTATGGGTTATTCAATGACGGAAAAGTGTAATGGTTTGTGAATTACTGTAACATCTGGATAGACACAAAGATATCATTCACTGTTTTCGACTGTTTTACGTCTATATGCTATTCAACGTTGGACACTATTGTGGACTATGTTACGCCTATATGCAATTCAAAGTCGGAAAAGTGTAATGGTTTTTGAATTACTATAAAATCCCAATAGACACACAGATTTTACTCACTGTTTTCGACTGTTTTACGTCGAATGCCTATAATTGAATGTCTATATACATCGATATAGGCTTAGCTATGGGCCCGTTCGCTTTGTTTGGGCCTAATTTAACTCAATTGAACGCCTATATACATCGATACAGGCCTATATAGATATAGGCTTAGGTATGGGTTATTCAATGACGGAAAAGTGTAATGGTTTGTGAATTACTGTAACATCTGGATAGACACAAATATATCATTCACTGTTTTCGACTGTTTTACGTCTATATGCTATTCAACGTTGGAAACTATTGTGGACTATGTTACGTCTATATGCAATTCAAAGTCGGAAAAGTGTAATGGTTTTTGAATTACTATAAAATCCCAATAGACACACAGATTTTACTCACTGTTTTCGACTGTTTTACGTCGAATGCCTATAAATGAATGTCTATATACATCGATATAGGCTTAGCTATGGGCCCGTTCGCTTTGTTGAATGCCTATATACATCGATACAGGCCTATATAGATATAGGCTTAGGTATGGGTTATTCAAAGACGGAAAAGTGTAATGGTTTGTGAATTACTGTAACATCTGGATAGACACAAAGATATCATTCACTGTTTTCGACTGTTTTACGTCTATATGCTATTCAACGTTGGACACTATTGTGGACTATGTTACGTCTATATGCAATTCAAAGTCGGAAAAGTGTAATGGTTTTTGAATTACTATAATATCCCAATAGACACACTGATTTTACTCACTGTTTTCGACTGTTTTACGTCGAATGCCTATAATTGAATGTCTATATACATCGATATAGGCTTAGCTATGGGCCCGTTCGCTTTGTTTGGGCCTAATTTAACTCAATTGAACGCCTATATACATCGATACAGGCCTATATAGATATAGGCTTAGGTATGGGTTATTCAAAGACGGAAAAGTGTAATGGTTTGTGAATTACTGTAACATCTGGATAGACACAAAGATATCATTCACTGTTTTCGACTGTTTTACGTCTATATGCTATTCAACGTTGGACACTATTGTGGACTATGTTACGTCTATATGCAATTCAAAGTCGGAAAAGTGTAATGGTTTTTGAATTACTATAAAATCCCAATAGACACACAGATTTTACTCATTGTTTTCGACTGTTTTACGTCGAATGCCTATAATTGAATGTCTATATACATCGATATAGGCTTAGCTATGGGCCCGTTCGCTTTGTTGAATGCCTATATACATCGATACAGGCCTATATAGATATAGGCTTAGGTATGGGTTATTCAAAGACGGAAAAGTGTAATGGTTTGTGAATTACTGTAACATCTGGATAGACACAAAGATATCATTCACTGTTTTCGACTGTTTTACGTCTATATGCTATTCAACGTTGGACACTATTGTGGACTATGTTACGTCTATATGCAATTCAAAGTCGGAAGAGTGTAATGGTTTTTGAATTACTATAAAATCCCAATAGACACACAGATTTTACTCACTGTTTTCGACTGTTTTACGTCGAATGCCTATAATTGAATGTCTATATACATCGATATAGGCTTAGCTATGGGCCCGTTCGCTTTGTTTGGGCCTAATTTAACTCAATTGAACGCCTATATACATCGATACAGGCCTATATAGATATAGGCTTAGGTATGGGTTATTCAATGACGGAAAAGTGTAATGGTTTGTGAATTACTGTAACATCTGGATAGACACAATGATATCATTCACTGTTTTCGACTGTTTTACGTCTATATGCTATTCAACGTTGGACACTATTGTGGACTATGTTACGTCTATATGCAATGCAAAGTCGGAAAAGTGTAATGGTTTTTGAATTACTATAAAATCCCAATAGACACACAGATTTTACTCACTGTTTTCGACTGTTTTACGTCGAATGCCTATAATTGAATGTCTATATACATCGATATAGGCTTAGCTATGGGCCCGTTCGCTTTGTTTGGGCCTAATTTAACTCAATTGAACGCCTATATACATCGATACAGGACTATATAGATATAGGCTTAGGTATGGGTTATTCAATGACGGAAAAGTGTAATGGTTTGTGAATTACTGTAACATCTGGATAGACACAAAGATATCATTCACTGTTTTCGACTGTTTTACGTCTATATGCTATTCAACGTTGGACACTATTGTGGACTATGTTACGCCTATATGCAATTCAAAGTCGGAAAAGTGTAATGGTTTTTGAATTACTATAAAATCCCAATAGACACACAGATTTTACTCACTGTTTTCGACTGTTTTACGTCGAATGCCTATAATTGAATGTCTATATACATCGATATAGGCTTAGCTATGGGCCCGTTCGCTTTGTTTGGGCCTAATTTAACTCAATTGAACGCCTATATACATCGATACAGGCCTATATAGATATAGGCTTAGGTATGGGTTATTCAATGACGGAAAAGTGTAATGGTTTGTGAATTACTGTAACATCTGGATAGACACAAATATATCATTCACTGTTTTCGACTGTTTTACGTCTATATGCTATTCAACGTTGGAAACTATTGTGGACTATGTTACGTCTATATGCAATTCAAAGTCGGAAAAGTGTAATGGTTTTTGAATTACTATAAAATCCCAATAGACACACAGATTTTACTCACTGTTTTCGACTGTTTTACGTCGAATGCCTATAAATGAATGTCTATATACATCGATATAGGCTTAGCTATGGGCCCGTTCGCTTTGTTGAATGCCTATATACATCGATACAGGCCTATATAGATATAGGCTTAGGTATGGGTTATTCAAAGACGGAAAAGTGTAATGGTTTGTGAATTACTGTAACATCTGGATAGACACAAAGATATCATTCACTGTTTTCGACTGTTTTACGTCTATATGCTATTCAACGTTGGACACTATTGTGGACTATGTTACGTCTATATGCAATTCAAAGTCGGAAAAGTGTAATGGTTTTTGAATTACTATAATATCCCAATAGACACACTGATTTTACTCACTGTTTTCGACTGTTTTACGTCGAATGCCTATAATTGAATGTCTATATACATCGATATAGGCTTAGCTATGGGCCCGTTCGCTTTGTTTGGGCCTAATTTAACTCAATTGAACGCCTATATACATCGATACAGGCCTATATAGATATAGGCTTAGGTATGGGTTATTCAAAGACGGAAAAGTGTAATGTTTGTGAATTACTGTAACATCTGGATAGACACAAAGATATCATTCACTGTTTTCGACTGTTTTACGTCTATATGCTATTCAACGTTGGACACTATTGTGGACTATGTTACGTCTATATGCAATTCAAAGTCGGAAAAGTGTAATGGTTTTTGAATTACTATAAAATCCCAATAGACACACAGATTTTACTCACTGTTTTCGACTGTTTTACGTCGAATGCCTATAATTGAATGTCTATATACATCGATATAGGCTTAGCTATGGGCCCGTTCGCTTTGTTGAATGCCTATATACATCGATACAGGCCTATATAGATATAGGCTTAGGTATGGGTTATTCAAAGACGGAAAAGTGTAATGGTTTGTGAATTACTGTAACATCTGGATAGACACAAAGATATCATTCACTGTTTTCGACTGTTTTACGTCTATATGCTATTCAACGTTGGACACTATTGTGCACTATGTTACGTCTATATGCAATTCAAAGTCGGAAAAGTGTAATGGTTTTTGAATTACTATAATATCCCAATAGACACACTGATTTTACTCACTGTTTTCGACTGTTTTACGTCGAATGCCTATAATTGAATGTCTATATACATCGATATAGGCTTAGCTATGGGCCCGTTCGCTTTGTTTGGGCCTAATTTAACTCAATTGAACGCCTATATACATCGATACAGGCCTATATAGATATAGGCTTAGGTATGGGTTATTCAATGACGGAAAAGTGTAATGGTTTGTGAATTACTGTAACATCTGGATAGACACAAAGATATCATTCACTGTTTTCGACTGTTTTACGTCTATATGCTATTCAACGTTGGACACTATTGTGGACTATGTTACGTCTATATGCAATTCAAAGTCGGAAAAGTGTAATGGTTTTTGAATTACTATAAAATCCCAATAGACACACAGATTTTACTCACTGTTTTCGACTGTTTTACGTCGAATGCCTATAATTGAATGTCTATATACATCGATATAGGCTTAGCTATGGGCCCGTTCGCTTTGTTGAATGCCTATATACATCGATACAGGCCTATATAGATATAGGCTTAGGTATGGGTTATTCAAAGACGGAAAAGTGTAATGGTTTGTGAATTACTGTAACATCTGGATAGACACAAAGATATCATTCACTGTTTTCGACTGTTTTACGTCTATATGCTATTCAACGTTGGACACTATTGTGGACTATGTTACGTCTATATGCAATTCAAAGTCGGAAAAGTGTAATGGTTTTTGAATTACTATAAAATCCCAATAGACACACAGATTTTACTCACTGTTTTCGACTGTTTTACGTCGAATGCCTATAATTGAATGTCTATATACATCGATATAGGCTTAGCTATGGGCCCGTTCGCTTTGTTTGGGCCTAATTTAACTCAATTGAACGCCTATATACATCGATACAGGCCTATATAGATATAGGCTTAGGTATGGGTTATTCAAAGACGGAAAAGTGTAATGGTTTGTGAATTACTGTAACATCTGGATAGACACAAAGATATCATTCACTGTTTTCGACTGTTTTACGTCTATATGCTATTCAACGTTGGACACTATTGTGGACTATGTTACGTCTATATGCAATTCAAAGTCGGAAAAGTGTAATGGTTTTTGAATTACTATAAAATCCCAATAGACACACAGATTTTACTCATTGTTTTCGACTGTTTTACGTCGAATGCCTATAATTGAATGTCTATATACATCGATATAGGCTTAGCTATGGGCCCGTTCGCTTTGTTGAATGCCTATATACATCGATACAGGCCTATATAGATATAGGCTTAAGTATGGGTTATTCAAAGACGGAAAAGTGTAATGGTTTGTGAATTACTGTAACATCTGGATAGACACAAAGATATCATTCACTGTTTTCGACTGTTTTACGTCTATATGCTATTCAACGTTGGACACTATTGTGGACTATGTTACGTCTATATGCAATTCAAAGTCGGAAGAGTGTAATGGTTTTTGAATTACTATAAAATCCCAATAGACACACAGATTTTACTCACTGTTTTCGACTGTTTTACGTCGAATGCCTATAATTGAATGTCTATATACATCGATATAGGCTTAGCTATGGGCCCGTTCGCTTTGTTTGGGCCTAATTTAACTCAATTGAACGCCTATATACATCGATACAGGCCTATATAGATATAGGCTTAGGTATGGGTTATTCAATGACGGAAAAGTGTAATGGTTTGTGAATTACTGTAACATCTGGATAGACACAATGATATCATTCACTGTTTTCGACTGTTTTACGTCTATATGCTATTCAACGTTGGACACTATTGTGGACTATGTTACGTCTATATGCAATGCAAAGTCGGAAAAGTGTAATGGTTTTTGAATTACTATAAAATCCCAATAGACACACAGATTTTACTCACTGTTTTCGACTGTTTTACGTCGAATGCCTATAATTGAATGTCTATATACATCGATATAGGCTTAGCTATGGGCCCGTTCGCTTTGTTTGGGCCTAATTTAACTCAATTGAACGCCTATATACATCGATACAGGACTATATAGATATAGGCTTAGGTATGGGTTATTCAATGACGGAAAAGTGTAATGGTTTGTGAATTACTGTAACATCTGGATAGACACAAAGATATCATTCACTGTTTTCGACTGTTTTACGTCTATATGCTATTCAACGTTGGACACTATTGTGGACTATGTTACGTCTATATGCAATTCAAAGTCGGAAAAGTGTAATGGTTTTTGAATTACTATAAAATCCCAATAGACACACAGATTTTACTCACTGTTTTCGACTGTTTTACGTCGAATGCCTATAATTGAATGTCTATATACATCGATATAGGCTTAGCTATGGGCCCGTTCGCTTTGTTTGGGCCTAATTTAACTCAATTGAACGCCTATATACATCGATACAGGCCTATATAGATATAGGCTTAGGTATGGGTTATTCAATGACGGAAAAGTGTAATGGTTTGTGAATTACTGTAACATCTGGATAGACACAAAGATATCATTCACTGTTTTCGACTGTTTTACGTCTATATGCTATTCAACGTTGGAAACTATTGTGGACTATGTTACGTCTATATGCAATTCAAAGTCGGAAAAGTGTAATGGTTTTTGAATTACTATAAAATCCCAATAGACACACAGATTTTACTCACTGTTTTCGACTGTTTTACGTCGAATGCCTATAATTGAATGTCTATATACATCGATATAGGCTTAGCTATGGGCCCGTTCGCTTTGTTGAATGCCTATATACATCGATACAGGCCTATATAGATATAGGCTTAGGTATGGGTTATTCAAAGACAGAAAAGTGTAATGGTTTGTGAATTACTGTAACATCTGGATAGACACAAAGATATCATTCACTGTTTTCGACTGTTTTACGTCTATATGCTATTCAACGTTGGACACTATTGTGGACTATGTTACGTCTATATGCAATTCAAAGTCGGAAAAGTGTAATGGTTTTTGAATTACTATAATATCCCAATAGACACACTGATTTTACTCACTGTTTTCGACTGTTTTACGTCGAATGCGTATAATTGAATGTCTATATACATCGATATAGGCTTAGCTATGGGCCCGTTCGCTTTGTTTGGGCCTAATTTAACTCAATTGAACGCCTATATACATCGATACAGGCCTATATAGATATAGGCTTAGGTATGGGTTATTCAATGACGGAAAAGTGTAATGGTTTGTGAATTACTGTAACATCGGGATAGACACAAAGATATCATACACTGTTTTCGACTGTTTTACGTCTATATGCTATTCAACGTTGGACACTATTGTGGACTATGTTACGTCTATATGCAATTCAAAGTCGGAAAAGTGTAATGGTTCATGAATTACTGTAAAATCCCAATAGACACACTGATTTTACTCACTGTTTTCGACTTTTTTACGTCGAATGCCTATAATTGAATGTCTATATACATCGATATAGGCTTAGCTATGGGCCCGTTCGCTTTGTTTGGGCCTAATTTAACTCAATTGAACGCCTATATACATCGATACAGGCCTATATAGATATAGGCTTAGGTATGGGTTATTCAATGACGGAAAAGTGTAATGGTTTGTGAATTACTGTAACATCTGGATAGACACAAAGATATCATTCACTGTTTTCGACTGTTTTACGTCTATATGCTATTCAACGTTGGACACTATTGTGGACTATGTTACGTCTATATGCAATTCAAAGTCGGAAAAGTGTAATGGTTTTTGAATTACTATAAAATCCCAATAGACACACAGATTTTACTCACTGTTTTCGACTGTTTTACGTCGAATGCCTATAATTGAATGTCTATATACATCGATATAGGCTTAGCTATGGGCCCGTTCGCTTTGTTGAATGCCTATATACATCGATACAGGCCTATATAGATATAGGCTTAGGTATGGGTTATTCAAAGACGGAAAAGTGTAATGGTTTGTGAATTACTGTAACATCTGGATAGACACAAAGATATCATTCACTGTTTTCGACAGTTTTACGTCTATATGCTATTCAACGTTGGACACTATTGTGGACTATGTTACGTCTATATGCAATTCAAAGTCGGAAAAGTGTAATGGTTTTTGAATTACTATAAAATCCCAATAGACACACAGATTTTACTCACTGTTTTCGACTGTTTTACGTCGAATGCCTATAATTGAATGTCTATATACATCGATATAGGCTTAGCTATGGGCCCGTTCGCTTTGTTTGGGCCTAATTTAACTCAATTGAACGCCTATATACATCGATACAGGCCTATATAGATATAGGCTTAGGTATGGGTTATTCAAAGACGGAAAAGTGTAATGGTTTGTGAATTACTGTAACATCTGGATAGACACAAAGATATCATTCACTGTTTTCGACTGTTTTACGTCTATATGCTATTCAACGTTGGACACTATTGTGGACTATGTTACGTCTATATGCAATTCAAAGTCGGAAAAGTGTAATGGTTTTTGAATTACTATAAAATCCCAATAGACACACAGATTTTACTCACTGTTTTCGACTGTTTTACGTCGAATGCCTATAATTGAATGTCTATATACATCGATATAGGCTTAGCTATGGGCCCGTTCGCTTTGTTGAATGCCTATATACATCGATACAGGCCTATATAGATATAGGCTTAGGTATGGGTTATTCAAAGACGGAAAAGTGTAATGGTTTGTGAATTACTGTAACATCTGGATAGACACAAAGATATCATTCACTGTTTTCGACTGTTTTACGTCTATATGCTATTCAACGTTGGACACTATTGTGGACTATGTTACGTCTATATGCAATTCAAAGTCGGAAGAGTGTAATGGTTTTTGAATTACTATAAAATCCCAATAGACACACAGATTTTACTCACTGTTTTCGACTGTTTTACGTCGAATGCCTATAATTGAATGTCTATATACATCGATATAGGCTTAGCTATGGGCCCGTTCGCTTTGTTTGGGCCTAATTTAACTCAATTGAACGCCTATATACATCGATACAGGCCTATATAGATATAGGCTTAGGTATGGGTTATTCAATGACGGAAAAGTGTAATGGTTTGTGAATTACTGTAACATCTGGATAGACACAATGATATCATTCACTGTTTTCGACTGTTTTACGTCTATATGCTATTCAACGTTGGACACTATTGTGGACTATGTTACGTCTATATGCAATGCAAAGTCGGAGTAGTGTAATGGTTTTTGAATTACTATAAAATCCCAATAGACACACAGATTTTACTCACTGTTTTCGACTGTTTTACGTCGAATGCCTATAATTGAATGTCTATATACATCGATATAGGCTTAGCTATGGGCCCGTTCGCTTTGTTTGGGCCTAATTTAACTCAATTGAACGCCTATATACATCGATACAGGCCTATATAGATATAGGCTTAGGTATGGGTTATTCAATGACGGAAAAGTGTAATGGTTTGTGAATTACTGTAACATCTGGATAGACACAAAGATATCATTCACTGTTTTCGACTCTTTTACGTCTATATGCTATTCAACGTTGGACACTATTGTGGACTATGTTACGTCTATATGCAATTCAAAGTCGGAAAAGTGTAATGGTTTTTGAATTACTATAAAATCCCAATAGACACACAGATTTTACTCACTGTTTTCGACTGTTTTACGTCGAATGCCTATAATTGAATGTCTATATACATCGATATAGGCTTAGCTATGGGCCCGTTCGCTTTGTTTGGGCCTAATTTAACGCAATTGAACGCCTATATACATCGGTACAGGCCTATATAGGTATAGGCTTAGGTATGGGTTATTCAATGACGGAAAAGTGTAATGGTTTGTGAATTACTGTAACATCTGGATAGACACAAAGATATCATTCACTGTTTTCGACTGTTTTACGTCTATATGCTATTCAACGTTGGACACTATTGTGGACTATGTTACGTCTATATGCAATTCAAAGTCGGAAAAGTGTAATGGTTTTTGAATTACTATAAAATCCCAATAGACACACAGATTTTACTCACTGTTTTCGAATGTTTTACGTCGAATGCCTATAATTGAATGTCTATATACATCGATATAGGCTTAGCTATGGGCCCGTTCGCTTTGTTGAATGCCTATATACATCGATACAGGCCTATATAGATATAGGCTTAGGTATGGGTTATTCAAAGACGGAAAAGTGTAACTGTTTGTGAATTACTGTAACATCTGGATAGACACAAAGATATCATTCACTGTTTTCGACTGTTTTACGTCTATATGCTATTCAACGTTGGACACTATTGTGGACTATGTTACGTCTATATGCAATGCAAAGTCGGAAAAGTGTAATGGTTTTTGAATTACTATAAAATCCCAATAGACACACAGATTTTACTCACTGTTTTCGACTGTTTTACGTCGAATGCCTATAATTGAATGTCTATATACATCGATATAGGCTTAGCTATGGGCCCGTCCGCTTTGTTTGGGCCTAATTTAACTCAATTGAACGCCTATATACATCGATACAGGCCTATATAGATATAGGCTTAGGTATGGGTTATTCAATTACGGAAAAGTGTAATGGTTTGTGAATTACTGTAACATCTGGATAGACACAAAGATATCATTCACTGTTTTCGACTGTTTTACGTCTATATGCTATTCAACGTTGGACACTATTGTGGACTATGTTACGTCTATATGCAATTCAAAGTCGGAAAAGTGTAATGGTTTTTGAATTACTATAAAATCCCAATAGACACACAGATTTTACTCACTGTTTTCGACTGTTTTACGTCGAATGCCTATAATTGAATGTCTATATACATCGATATAGGCTTAGCTATGGGCCCGTTCGCTTTGTTTGGGCCTAATTTAACTCAATTGAACGCCTATATACATCGATACAGGCCTATATAGATATAGGCTTAGGTATGGGTTATTCAATGACGGAAAAGTGTAATGGTTTGTGAATTACTGTAACATCTGGATAGACACAAAGATATCATTCACTGTTTTCGACTGTTTTACGTCGATATGCTATTCAACGTTGGACACTATTGTGGACTATGTTACGTCTATATGCAATTCAAAGTCGGAAAAGTGCAATGGTTTTTGAATTACTATAAAATCCCAATAGACACACAGATTTTACTCACTGTTTTCGACTGTTTTACGTCGAATGCCTATAATTGAATGTCTATATACATCGATATAGGCTTAGCTATGGGCCCGTTCACTTTGTTGAATGCCTATATACATCGATACAGGCCTATATAGATATAGGCTTAGGTATGGGTTATTCAAAGACGGAAAAGTGTAATGGTTTGTGAATTACTGTAACATCTGGATAGACACAAAGATATCATTCACTGTTTTCGACTGTTTTACGTCTATATGCTATTCAACGTTGGACACTATTGTGGACTATGTTACGTCTATATGCAATTCAAAGTCGGAAAAGTGTAATGGTTTTTGAATTACTATAAAATCCCAATAGACACACAGATTTTACTCACTGTTTTCGACTGTTTTACGTCGAATGCCTATAATTGAATGTCTATATACATCGATATAGGCTTAGCTATGGGTTATTCAAAGACGGAAAAGTGTAATGGTTTGTGAATTACTGTAACATCTGGATAGACACAAAGATATCATTCACTGTTTTCGACTGTTTTACGTCTATATGCTATTCAACGTTGGACACTATTGTGCACTATGTTACGTCTATATGCAATTCAAAGTCGGAAAAGTGTAATGGTTTTTGAATTACTATAATATCCCAATAGACACACTGATTTTACTCACTGTTTTCGACTGTTTTACGTCGAATGCCTATAATTGAATGTCTATATACATCGATATAGGCTTAGCTATGGGCCCGTTCGCTTTGTTTGGGCCTAATTTAACTCAATTGAACGCCTATATACATCGATACAGGCCTATATAGATATAGGCTTAGGTATGGGTTATTCAATGACGGAAAAGTGTAATGGTTTGTGAATTACTGTAACATCTGGATAGACACAAAGATATCATTCACTGTTTTCGACTGTTTTACGTCTATATGCTATTCAACGTTGGACACTATTGTGGACTATGTTACGTCTATATGCAATTCAAAGTCGGAAAAGTGTAATGGTTTTTGAATTACTATAAAATCCCAATAGACACACAGATTTTACTCACTGTTTTCGACTGTTTTACGTCGAATGCCTATAATTGAATGTCTATATACATCGATATAGGCTTAGCTATGGGCCCGTTCGCTTTGTTGAATGCCTATATACATCGATACAGGCCTATATAGATATAGGCTTAGGTATGGGTTATTCAAAGACGGAAAAGTGTAATGGTTTGTGAATTACTGTAACATCTGGATAGACACAAAGATATCATTCACTGTTTTCGACTGTTTTACGTCTATATGCTATTCAACGTTGGACACTATTGTGGACTATGTTACGTCTATATGCAATTAAAAGTCGGAAAAGTGTAATGGTTTTTGAATTACTATAAAATCCCAATAGACACAGAGATTTTACTCACTGTTTTCGACTGTTTTACGTCGAATGCCTATAATTGAATGTCTATATACATCGATATAGGCTTAGCTATGGGCCCGTTCGCTTTGTTTGGGCCTAATTTAACTCAATTGAACGCCTATATACATCGATACAGGCCTATATAGATATAGGCTTAGGTATGGGTTATTCAAAGACGGAAAAGTGTAATGGTTTGTGAATTACTGTAACATCTGGATAGACACAAAGATATCATTCACTGTTTTCGACTGTTTTACGTCTATATGCTATTCAATGTTGGACACTATTGTGGACTATGTTACGTCTATATGCAATTCAAAGTCGGAAAAGTGTAATGCTTTTTGAATTACTATAAAATCCCAATAGACACACAGATTTTACTCATTGTTTTCGACTGTTTTACGTCGAATGCCTATAATTGAATGTCTATATACATCGATATAGGCTTAGCTATGGGCCCGTTCGCTTTGTTGAATGCCTATATACATCGATACAGGCCTATATAGATATAGGCTTAGGTATGGGTTATTCAAAGACGGAAAAGTGTAATGGTTTGTGAATTACTGTAACATCTGGATAGACACAAAGATATCATTCACTGTTTTCGACTGTTTTACGTCTATATGCTATTCAACGTTGGACACTATTGTGGACTATGTTACGTCTATATGCAATTCAAAGTCGGAAGAGTGTAATGGTTTTTGAATTACTATAAAATCCCAATAGACACACAGATTTTACTCACTGTTTTCGACTGTTTTACGTCGAATGCCTATAATTGAATGTCTATATACATCGATATAGGCTTAGCTATGGGCCCGTTCGCTTTGTTTGGGCCTAATTTAACTCAATTGAACGCCTATATACATCGATACAGGCCTATATAGATATAGGCTTAGGTATGGGTTATTCAATGACGGAAAAGTGTAATGGTTTGTGAATTACTGTAACATCTGGATAGACACAATGATATCATTCACTGTTTTCGACTGTTTTACGTCTATATGCTATTCAACGTTGGACACTATTGTGGACTATGTTACGTCTATATGCAATGCAAAGTCGGAAAAGTGTAATGGTTTTTGAATTACTATAAAATCCCAATAGACACACAGATTTTACTCACTGTTTTCGACTGTTTTACGTCGAATGCCTATAATTGAATGTCTATATACATCGATATAGGCTTAGCTATGGGCCCGTTCGCTTTGTTTGGGCCTAATTTAACTCAATTGAACGCCTATATACATCGATACAGGACTATATAGATATAGGCTTAGGTATGGGTTATTCAATGACGGAAAAGTGTAATGGTTTGTGAATTACTGTAACATCTGGATAGACACAAAGATATCATTCACTGTTTTCGACTGTTTTACGTCTATATGCTATTCAACGTTGGAAACTATTGTGGACTATGTTACGTCTATATGCAATTCAAAGTCGGAAAAGTGTAATGGTTTTTGAATTACTATAAAATCCCAATAGACACACAGATTTTACTCACTGTTTTCGACTGTTTTACGTCGAATGCCTATAATTGAATGTCTATATACATCGATATAGGCTTAGCTATGGGCCCGTTCGCTTTGTTGAATGCCTATATACATCGATACAGGCCTATATAGATATAGGCTTAGGTATGGGTTATTCAAAGACGGAAAAGTGTAATGGTTTGTGAATTACTGTAACATCTGGATAGACACAAAGATATCATTCACTGTTTTCGACTGTTTTACGTCTATATGCTATTCAACGTTGGACACTATTGTGGACTATGTTACGTCTATATGCAATTCAAAGTCGGAAAAGTGTAATGGTTTTTGAATTACTATAATATCCCAATAGACACACTGATTTTACTCACTGTTTTCGACTGTTTTACGTCGAATGCCTATAATTGAATGTCTATATACATCGATATAGGCTTAGCTATGGGCCCGTTCGCTTTGTTTGGGCCTAATTTAACTCAATTGAACGCCTATATACATCGATACAGGCCTATATAGATATAGGCTTAGGTATGGGTTATTCAATGACGGAAAAGTGTAATGGTTTGTGAATTACTGTAACATCGGGATAGACACAAAGATATCATTCACTGTTTTCGACTGTTTTACGTCTATATGCTATTCAACGTTGGACACTATTGTGGACTATGTTACGTCTATATGCAATTCAAAGTCGGAAAAGTGTAATGGTTTTTGAATTACTATAATATCCCAATAGACACACTGATTTTACTCACTGTTTTCGACTGTTTTACGTCGAATGCCTATAATTGAATGTCTATATACATCGATATAGGCTTAGCTATGGGCCCGTTCGCTTTGTTTGGGCCTAATTTAACTCAATTGAACGCCTATATACATCGATACAGGCCTATATAGATATAGGCTTAGGTATGGGTTATTCAATGACGGAAAAGTGTAATGGTTTGTGAATTACTGTAACATCTGGATAGACACAAAGATATCATTCACTGTTTTCGACTGTTTTACGTCTATATGCTATTCAACGTTGGACACTATTGTGGACTATGTTACGTCTATATGCAATTCAAAGTCGGAAAAGTGTAATGGTTTTTGAATTACTATAAAATCCCAATAGACACACAGATTTTACTCACTGTTTTCGACTGTTTTACGTCGAATGCCTATAATTGAATGTCTATATACATCGATATAGGCTTAGCTATGGGCCCGTTCGCTTTGTTGAATGCCTATATACATCGATACAGGCCTATATAGATATAGGCTTAGGTATGGGTTATTCAAAGACGGAAAAGTGTAATGGTTTGTGAATTACTGTAACATCTGGATAGACACAAAGATATCATTCACTGTTTTCGACTGTTTTACGTCTATATGCTATTCAACGTTGGACACTATTGTGGACTATGTTACGTCTATATGCAATTAAAAGTCGGAAAAGTGTAATGGTTTTTGAATTACTATAAAATCCCAATAGACACAGAGATTTTACTCACTGTTTTCGACTGTTTTACGTCGAATGCCTATAATTGAATGTCTATATACATCGATATAGGCTTAGCTATGGGCCCGTTCGCTTTGTTTGGGCCTAATTTAACTCAATTGAACGCCTATATACATCGATACAGGCCTATATAGATATAGGCTTAGGTATGGGTTATTCAAAGACGGAAAAGTGTAATGGTTTGTGAATTACTGTAACATCTGGATAGACACAAAGATATCATTCACTGTTTTCGACTGTTTTACGTCTATATGCTATTCAATGTTGGACACTATTGTGGACTATGTTACGTCTATATGCAATTCAAAGTCGGAAAAGTGTAATGCTTTTTGAATTACTATAAAATCCCAATAGACACACAGATTTTACTCATTGTTTTCGACTGTTTTACGTCGAATGCCTATAATTGAATGTCTATATACATCGATATAGGCTTAGCTATGGGCCCGTTCGCTTTGTTGAATGCCTATATACATCGATACAGGCCTATATAGATATAGGCTTAGGTATGGGTTATTCAAAGACGGAAAAGTGTAATGGTTTGTGAATTACTGTAACATCTGGATAGACACAAAGATATCATTCACTGTTTTCGACTGTTTTACGTCTATATGCTATTCAACGTTGGACACTATTGTGGACTATGTTACGTCTATATGCAATTCAAAGTCGGAAGAGTGTAATGGTTTTTGAATTACTATAAAATCCCAATAGACACACAGATTTTACTCACTGTTTTCGACTGTTTTACGTCGAATGCCTATAATTGAATGTCTATATACATCGATATAGGCTTAGCTATGGGCCCGTTCGCTTTGTTTGGGCCTAATTTAACTCAATTGAACGCCTATATACATCGATACAGGCCTATATAGATATAGGCTTAGGTATGGGTTATTCAATGACGGAAAAGTGTAATGGTTTGTGAATTACTGTAACATCTGGATAGACACAATGATATCATTCACTGTTTTCGACTGTTTTACGTCTATATGCTATTCAACGTTGGACAATATTGTGGACTATGTTACGTCTATATGCAATGCAAAGTCGGAAAAGTGTAATGGTTTTTGAATTACTATAAAATCCCAATAGACACACAGATTTTACTCACTGTTTTCGACTGTTTTACGTCGAATGCCTATAATTGAATGTCTATATACATCGATATAGGCTTAGCTATGGGCCCGTTCGCTTTGTTTGGGCCTAATTTAACTCAATTGAACGCCTATATACATCGATACAGGACTATATAGATATAGGCTTAGGTATGGGTTATTCAATGACGGAAAAGTGTAATGGTTTGTGAATTACTGTAACATCTGGATAGACACAAAGATATCATTCACTGTTTTCGACTGTTTTACGTCTATATGCTATTCAACGTTGGACACTATTGTGGACTATGTTACGTCTATATGCAATTCAAAGTCGGAAAAGTGTAATGGTTTTTGAATTACTATAAAATCCCAATAGACACACAGATTTTACTCACTGTTTTCGACTGTTTTACGTCGAATGCCTATAATTGAATGTCTATATACATCGATATAGGCTTAGCTATGGGCCCGTTCGCTTTGTTTGGGCCTAATTTAACTCAATTGAACGCCTATATACATCGATACAGGCCTATATAGATATAGGCTTAGGTATGGGTTATTCAATGACGGAAAAGTGTAATGGTTTGTGAATTACTGTAACATCTGGATAGACACAAAGATATCATTCACTGTTTTCGACTGTTTTACGTCTATATGCTATTCAACGTTGGAAACTATTGTGGACTATGTTACGTCTATATGCAATTCAAAGTCGGAAAAGTGTAATGGTTTTTGAATTACTATAAAATCCCAATAGACACACAGATTTTACTCACTGTTTTCGACTGTTTTACGTCGAATGCCTATAATTGAATGTCTATATACATCGATATAGGCTTAGCTATGGGCCCGTTCGCTTTGTTGAATGCCTATATACATCGATACAGGCCTATATAGATATAGGCTTAGGTATGGGTTATTCAAAGACGGAAAAGTGTAATGGTTTGTGAATTACTGTAACATCTGGATAGACACAAAGATATCATTCACTGTTTTCGACTGTTTTACGTCTATATGCTATTCAACGTTGGACACTATTGTGGACTATGTTACGTCTATATGCAATTCAAAGTCGGAAAAGTGTAATGGTTTTTGAATTACTATAATATCCCAATAGACACACTGATTTTACTCACTGTTTTCGACTGTTTTACGTCGAATGCCTATAATTGAATGTCTATATACATCGATATAGGCTTAGCTATGGGCCCGTTCGCTTTGTTTGGGCCTAATTTAACTCAATTGAACGCCTATATACATCGATACAGGCCTATATAGATATAGGCTTAGGTATGGGTTATTCAAAGACGGAAAAGTGTAATGGTTTGTGAATTACTGTAACATCTGGATAGACACAAAGATATCATTCACTGTTTTCGACTGTTTTACGTCTATATGCTATTCAACGTTGGACACTATTGTGGACTATGTTACGTCTATATGCAATTCAAAGTCGGAAAAGTGTAATGGTTTTTGAATTACTATAAAATCCCAATAGACACACAGATTTTACTCACTGTTTTCGACTGTTTTACGTCGAATGCCTATAATTGAATGTCTATATACATCGATATAGGCTTAGCTATGGGCCCGTTCGCTTTGTTGAATGCCTATATACATCGATACAGGCCTATATAGATATAGGCTTAGGTATGGGTTATTCAAAGACGGAAAAGTGTAATGGTTTGTGAATTACTGTAACATCTGGATAGACACAAAGATATCATTCACTGTTTTCGACTGTTTTACGTCTATATGCTATTCAACGTTGGAAACTATTGTGCACTATGTTACGTCTATATGCAATTCAAAGTCGGAAAAGTGTAATGGTTTTTGAATTACTATAATATCCCAATAGACACACTGATTTTACTCACTGTTTTCGACTGTTTTACGTCGAATGCCTATAATTGAATGTCTATATACATCGATATAGGCTTAGCTATGGGCCCGTTCGCTTTGTTTGGGCCTAATTTAACTCAATTGAACGCCTATATACATCGATACAGGCCTATATAGATATAGGCTTAGGTATGGGTTATTCAATGACGGAAAAGTGTAATGGTTTGTGAATTACTGTAACATCTGGATAGACACAAAGATATCATTCACTGTTTTCGACTGTTTTACGTCTATATGCTATTCAACGTTGGACACTATTGTGGACTATGTTACGTCTATATGCAATTCAAAGTCGGAAAAGTGTAATGGTTTTTGAATTACTATAAAATCCCAATAGACACACAGATTTTACTCACTGTTTTCGACTGTTTTACGTCGAATGCCTATAATTGAATGTCTATATACATCGATATAGGCTTAGCTATGGGCCCGTTCGCTTTGTTGAATGCCTATATACATCGATACAGGCCTATATAGATATAGGCTTAGGTATGGGTTATTCAAAGACGGAAAAGTGTAATGGTTTGTGAATTACTGTAACATCTGGATAGACACAAAGATATCATTCACTGTTTTCGACTGTTTTACGTCTATATGCTATTCAACGTTGACACTATTGTGGACTATGTTACGTCTATATGCAATTCAAAGTCGGAAAAGTGTAATGGTTTTTGAATTACTATAAAATCCCAATAGACACACAGATTTTACTCACTGTTTTCGACTGTTTTACGTCGAATGCCTATAATTGAATGTCTATATACATCGATATAGGCTTAGCTATGGGCCCGTTCGCTTTGTTTGGGCCTAATTTAACTCAATTGAACGCCTATATACATCGATACAGGCCTATATAGATATAGGCTTAGGTATGGGTTATTTAAAGACGGAAAAGTGTAATGGTTTGTGAATTACTGTAACATCTGGATAGACACAAAGATATCATTCACTGTTTTCGACTGTTTTACGTCTATATGCTATTCAACGTTGGACACTATTGTGGACTATGTTACGTCTATATGCAATTCAAAGTCGGAAAAGTGTAATGGTTTTTGAATTACTATAAAATCCCAATAGACACACAGATTTTACTCATTGTTTTCGACTGTTTTACGTCGAATGCCTATAATTGAATGTCTATATACATCGATATAGGCTTAGCTATGGGCCCGTTCGCTTTGTTGAATGCCTATATACATCGATACAGGCCTATATAGATATAGGCTTAGGTATGGGTTATTCAAAGACGGAAAAGTGTAATGGTTTGTGAATTACTGTAACATCTGGATAGACACAAAGATATCATTCACTGTTTTCGACTGTTTTACGTCTATATGCTATTCAACGTTGGACACTATTGTGGACTATGTTACGTCTATATGCAATTCAAAGTCGGAAGAGTGTAATGGTTTTTGAATTACTATAAAATCCCAATAGACACACAGATTTTACTCACTGTTTTCGACTGTTTTACGTCGAATGCCTATAATTGAATGTCTATATACATCGATATAGGCTTAGCTATGGGCCCGTTCGCTTTGTTTGGGCCTAATTTAACTCAATTGAACGCCTATATACATCGATACAGGCCTATATAGATATAGGCTTAGGTTGGGTTATTCAATGACGGAAAAGTGTAATGGTTTGTGAATTACTGTAACATCTGGATAGACACAATGATATCATTCACTGTTTTCGACTGTTTTACGTCTATATGCTATTCAACGTTGGACACTATTGTGGACTATGTTACGTCTATATGCAATGCAAAGTCGGAAAAGTGTAATGGTTTTTGAATTACTATAAAATCCCAATAGACACACAGATTTTACTCACTGTTTTCGACTGTTTTACGTCGAATGCCTATAATTGAATGTCTATATACATCGATATAGGCTTAGCTATGGGCCCGTTCGCTTTGTTTGGGCCTAATTTAACTCAATTGAACGCCTATATACATCGATACAGGACTATATAGATATAGGCTTAGGTATGGGTTATTCAATGACAGAAAAGTGTAATGGTTTGTGAATTACTGTAACATCTGGATAGACACAAAGATATCATTCACTGTTTTCGACTGTTTTACGTCTATATGCTATTCAACGTTGGACACTATTGTGGACTATGTTACGTCTATATGCAATTCAAAGTCGGAAAAGTGTAATGGTTTTTGAATTACTATAAAATCCCAATAGACACACAGATTTTACTCACTGTTTTCGACTGTTTTACGTCGAATGCCTATAATTGAATGTCTATATACATCGATATAGGCTTAGCTATGGGCCCGTTCGCTTTGTTTGGGCCTAATTTAACTCAATTGAACGCCTATATACATCGATACAGGCCTATATAGATATAGGCTTAGGTATGGGTTATTCAATGACGGAAAAGTGTAATGGTTTGTGAATTACTGTAACATCTGGATAGACACAAAGATATCATTCACTGTTTTCGACTGTTTTACGTCTATATGCTATTCAACGTTGGAAACTATTGTGGACTATGTTACGTCTATATGCAATTCAAAGTCGGAAAAGTGTAATGGTTTTTGAATTACTATAAAATCCCAATAGACACACAGATTTTACTCACTGTTTTCGACTGTTTTACGTCGAATGCCTATAATTGAATGTCTATATACATCGATATAGGCTTAGCTATGGGCCCGTTCGCTTTGTTGAATGCCTATATACATCGATACAGGCCTATATAGATATAGGCTTAGGTATGGGTTATTCAAAGACGGAAAAGTGTAATGGTTTGTGAATTACTGTAACATCTGGATAGACACAAAGATATCATTCACTGTTTTCGACTGTTTTACGTCTATATGCTATTCAACGTTGGACACTATTGTGGACTATGTTACGTCTATATGCAATTCAAAGTCGGAAAAGTGTAATGGTTTTTGAATTACTATAATATCCCAATAGACACACTGATTTTACTCACTGTTTTCGACTGTTTTACGTCGAATGCCTATAATTGAATGTCTATATACATCGATATAGGCTTAGCTATGGGCCCGTTCGCTTTGTTTGGGCCTAATTTAACTCAATTGAACGCCTATATACATCGATACAGGCCTATATAGATATAGGCTTAGGTATGGGTTATTCAATGACGGAAAAGTGTAATGGTTTGTGAATTACTGTAACATCGGGATAGACACAAAGATATCATACACTGTTTTCGACTGTTTTACGTCTATATGCTATTCAACGTTGGACACTATTGTGGACTATGTTACGTCTATATGCAATTCAAAGTCGGAAAAGTGTAATGGTTCATGAATTACTGTAAAATCCCAATAGACACACTGATTTTACTCACTGTTTTCGACTTTTTTACGTCGAATGCCTATAATTGAATGTCTATATACATCGATATAGGCTTAGCTATGGGCCCGTTCGCTTTGTTTGGGCCTAATTTAACTCAATTGAACGCCTATATACATCGATACAGGCCTATATAGATATAGGCTTAGGTATGGGTTATTCAATGACGGAAAAGTGTAATGGTTTGTGAATTACTGTAACATCTGGATAGACACAAAGATATCATTCACTGTTTTCGACTGTTTTACGTCTATATGCTATTCAACGTTGGACACTATTGTGGACTATGTTACGTCTATATGCAATTCAAAGTCGGAAAAGTGTAATGGTTTTTGAATTACTATAAAATCCCAATAGACACACAGATTTTACTCACTGTTTTCGACTGTTTTACGTCGAATGCCTATAATTGAATGTCTATATACATCGATATAGGCTTAGCTATGGGCCCGTTCGCTTTGTTGAATGCCTATATACATCGATACAGGCCTATATAGATATAGGCTTAGGTATGGGTTATTCAAAGACGGAAAAGTGTAATGGTTTGTGAATTACTGTAACATCTGGATAGACACAAAGATATCATTCACTGTTTTCGACTGTTTTACGTCTATATGCTATTCAACGTTGGACACTATTGTGGACTATGTTACGTCTATATGCAATTCAAAGTCGGAAAAGTGTAATGGTTTTTGAATTACTATAAAATCCCAATAGACACACAGATTTTACTCACTGTTTTCGACTGTTTTACGTCGAATGCCTATAATTGAATGTCTATATACATCGATATAGGCTTAGCTATGGGCCCGTTCGCTTTGTTTGGGCCTAATTTAACTCAATTGAACGCCTATATACATCGATACAGGCCTATATAGATATAGGCTTAGGTATGGGTTATTCAAAGACGGAAAAGTGTAATGGTTTGTGAATTACTGTAACATCTGGATAGACACAAAGATATCATTCACTGTTTTCGACTGTTTTACGTCTATATGCTATTCAACGTTGGACACTATTGTGGACTATGTTACGTCTATATGCAATTCAAAGTCGGAAAAGTGTAATGGTTTTTGAATTACTATAAAATCCCAATAGACACACAGATTTTACTCACTGTTTTCGACTGTTTTACGTCGAATGCCTATAATTGAATGTCTATATACATCGATATAGGCTTAGCTATGGGCCCGTTCGCTTTGTTGAATGCCTATATACATCGATACAGGCCTATATAGATATAGGCTTAGGTATGGGTTATTCAAAGACGGAAAAGTGTAATGGTTTGTGAATTACTGTAACATCTGGATAGACACAAAGATATCATTCACTGTTTTCGACTGTTTTACGTCTATATGCTATTCAACGTTGGACACTATTGTGGACTATGTTACGTCTATATGCAATTCAAAGTCGGAAAAGTGTAATGGTTTTTGAATTACTATAAAATCCCAATAGACACACAGATTTTACTCACTGTTTTCGACTGTTTTACGTCGAATGCCTATAATTGAATGTCTATATACATCGATATAGGCTTAGCTATGGGCCCGTTCGCTTTGTTTGGGCCTAATTTAACTCAATTGAACGCCTATATACATCGATACAGGCCTATATAGATATAGGCTTAGGTATGGGTTATTCAAAGACGGAAAAGTGTAATGGTTTGTGAATTACTGTAACATCTGGATAGACACAAAGATATCATTCACTGTTTTCGACTGTTTTACGTCTATATGCTATTCAACGTTGGACACTATTGTGGACTATGTTACGTCTATATGCAATTCAAAGTCGGAAAAGTGTAATGGTTTTTGAATTACTATAAAATCCCAATAGACACAAAGATTTTACTCATTGTTTTCGACTGTTTTACGTCGAATGCCTATAATTGAATGTCTATATACATCGATATAGGCTTAGCTATGGGCCCGTTCGCTTTGTTGAATGCCTATATACATCGATACAGGCCTATATAGATATAGGCTTAGGTATGGGTTATTCAAAGACGGAAAAGTGTAATGGTTTGTGAATTACTGTAACATCTGGATAGACACAAAGATATCATTCACTGTTTTCGACTGTTTTACGTCTATATGCTATTCAACGTTGGACACTATTGTGGACTATGTTACGTCTATATGCAATTCAAAGTCGGAAGAGTGTAATGGTTTTTGAATTACTATAAAATCCCAATAGACACACAGATTTTACTCACTGTTTTCGACTGTTTTACGTCGAATGCCTATAATTGAATGTCTATATACATCGATATAGGCTTAGCTATGGGCCCGTTCGCTTTGTTTGGGCCTAATTTAACTCAATTGAACGCCTATATACATCGATACAGGCCTATATAGATATAGGCTTAGGTATGGGTTATTCAATGACGGAAAAGTGTAATGGTTTGTGAATTACTGTAACATCTGGATAGACACAATGATATCATTCACTGTTTTCGACTGTTTTACGTCTATATGCTATTCAACGTTGGACACTATTGTGGACTATGTTACGTCTATATGCAATGCAAAGTCGGAAAAGTGTAATGGTTTTTGAATTACTATAAAATCCCAATAGACACACAGATTTTACTCACTGTTTTCGACTGTTTTACGTCGAATGCCTATAATTGAATGTCTATATACATCGATATAGGCTTAGCTATGGGCCCGTTCGCTTTGTTTGGGCCTAATTTAACTCAATTGAACGCCTATATACATCGATACAGGCCTATATAGATATAGGCTTAGGTATGGGTTATTCAATGACGGAAAAGTGTAATGGTTTGTGAATTACTGTAACATCTGGATAGACACAAAGATATCATTCACTGTTTTCGACTCTTTTACGTCTATATGCTATTCAACGTTGGACACGATTGTGGACTATGTTACGTCTATATGCAATTCAAAGTCGGAAAAGTGTAATGGTTTTTGAATTACTATAAAATCCCAATAGACACACAGATTTTACTCACTGTTTTCGACTGTTTTACGTCGAATGCCTATAATTGAATGTCTATATACATCGATATAGGCTTAGCTATGGGCCCGTTCGCTTTGTTTGGGCCTAATTTAACGCAATTGAACGCCTATATACATCGATACAGGCCTATATAGGTATAGGCTTAGGTATGGGTTATTCAATGACGGAAAAGTGTAATGGTTTGTGAATTACTGTAACATCTGGATAGACACAAAGATATCATTCACTGTTTTCGACTGTTTTACGTCTATATGCTATTCAACGTTGGACAATATTGTGGACTATGTTACGTCTATATGCAATTCAAAGTCGGAAAAGTGTAATGGTTTTTGAATTACTATAAAATCCCAATAGACACACAGATTTTACTCACTGTTTTCGACTGTTTTACGCCGAATGCCTATAATTGAATGTCTATATACATCGATATAGGCTTAGCTATGGGCCCGTTCGCTTTGTTGAATGCCTATATACATCGATACAGGCCTATATAGATATAGGCTTAGGTATGGGTTATTCAAAGACGGAAAAGTGTAATGGTTTGTGAATTATTGTAACATCTGGATAGACACAAAGATATCATTCACTGTTTTCGACTGTTTTACGTCTATATGCTATACAACGTTGGACACTATTGTGGACTTTGTTACGTCTATATGCAATTCAAAGTCGGAAAAGTGTAATGGTTTTTGAATTACTATAAAATCCCAATAGACACACAGATTTTACTCACTGTTTTCGACTATTTTACGTCGAATGCCTATAATTGAATGTCTATATACATCGATATAGGCTTAGCTATGGGCCCGTTCGCTTTGTTTGGGCCTAATTTAACTCAATTGAACGCCTATATACATCGATACAGGCCTATATAGATATAGGCTTAGGTATGGGTTATTCAAAGACGGAAAAGTGTAATGGTTTGTGAATTACTGTAACATCTGGATAGACACAAAGATATCATTCACTGTTTTCGACTGTTTTACGTCTATATGCTATTCAACGTTGGACACTATTGTGGACTATGTTACGTCTATATGCAATTCAAAGTCGGAAGAGTGTAATGGTTTTTGAATTACTATAAAATCCCAATAGACACACAGATTTTACTCACTGTTTTCGACTGTTTTACGTCGAATGCCTATAATTGAATGTCTATATACATCGATATAGGCTTAGCTATGGGCCCGTTCGCTTTGTTTGGGCCTAATTTAACTCAATTGAACGCCTATATACATCGATACAGGCCTATATAGATATAGGCTTAGGTATGGGTTATTCAATGACGGAAAAGTGTAATGGTTTGTGAATTACTGTAACATCTGGATAGACACAATGATATCATTCACTGTTTTCGACTGTTTTACGTCTATATGCTATTCAACGTTGGACACTATTGTGGACTATGTTACGTCTATATGCAATGCAAAGTCGGAAAAGTGTAATGGTTTTTGAATTACTATAAAATCCCAATAGACACACAGATTTTACTCACTGTTTTCGACTGTTTTACGTCGAATGCCTATAATTGAATGTCTATATACATCGATATAGGCTTAGCTATGGGCCCGTTCGCTTTGTTTGGGCCTAATTTAACTCAATTGAACGCCTATATACATCGATACAGGCCTATATAGATATAGGCTTAGGTATGGGTTATTCAATGACGGAAAAGTGTAATGGTTTGTGAATTACTGTAACATCTGGATAGACACAAAGATATCATTCACTGTTTTCGACTCTTTTACGTCTATATGCTATTCAACGTTGGACACTATTGTGGACTATGTTACGTCTATATGCAATTCAAAGTCGGAAAAGTGTAATGGTTTTTGAATTACTATAAAATCCCAATAGACACACAGATTTTACACACTGTTTTCGACTGTTTTACGTCGAATGCCTATAATTGAATGTCTATATACATCGATATAGGCTTAGCTATGGGCCCGTTCGCTTTGTTTGGGCCTAATTTAACTCAATTGAACGCCTATATACATCGATACAGGCCTATATAGATATAGGCTTAGGTATGGGTTATTCAATGACGGAAAAGTGTAATGGTTTGTGAATTACTGTAACATCTGGATAGACACAAAGATATCATTCACTGTTTTCGACTGTTTTACGTCGATATGCTATTCAACGTTGGACACTATTGTGGACTATGTTACGTCTATATGCAATTCAAAGTCGGAAAAGTGTAATGGTTTTTGAATTACTATAAAATCCCAATAGACACACAGATTTTACTCACTGTTTTCGACTGTTTTACGTCGAATGCCTATAATTGAATGTCTATATACATCGATATAGGCTTAGCTATGGGCCCGTTCGCTTTGTTGAATGCCTATATACATCGATACAGGCCTATATAGATATAGGCTTAGGTATGGGTTATTCAAAGACGGAAAAGTGTAATGGTTTGTGAATTACTGTAACATCTGGATAGACACAAAGATATCATTCACTGTTTTCGACTGTTTTACGTCTATATGCTATTCAACGTTGGACACTATTGTGGACTATGTTACGTCTATATGCAATTCAAAGTCGGAAAAGTGTAATGGTTTTTGAATTACTATAATATCCCAATAGACACACTGATTTTACTCACTGTTTTCGACTGTTTTACGTCGAATGCCTATAATTGAATGTCTATATACATCGATATAGGCTTAGCTATGGGCCCGTTCGCTTTGTTTGGGCCTAATTTAACTCAATTGAACGCCTATATACATCGATACAGGCCTATATAGATATAGGCTTAGGTATGGGTTATTCAATGACGGAAAAGTGTAATGGTTTGTGAATTACTGTAACATCGGGATAGACACAAAGATATCATACACTGTTTTCGACTGTTTTACGTCTATATGCTATTCAGCGTTGGACACTATTGTGGACTATGTTACGTCTATATGCAATTCAAAGTCGGAAAAGTGTAATGGTTCATGAATTACTGTAAAATCCCAATAGACACACGGATTTTACTCACTGTTTTCGACTTTTTTACGTCGAATGCCTATAATTGAATGTCTATATACATCGATATAGGCTTAGCTATGGGCCCGTTCGCTTTGTTTGGGCCTAATTTAACTCAATTGAATGCCTATATACATCGATACAGGCCTATATAGATATAGGCTTAGGTATGGGTTATTCAATGACGGAAAAGTGTAATGGTTTGTGAATTACTGTAACATCTGGATAGACACAAAGATATCATTCACTGTTTTCGACTGTTTTACGTCTATATGCTATTCAACGTTGGACACTATTGTGGACTATGTTACGTCTATATGCAATTCAAAGTCGGAAAAGTGTAATGGTTTTTGAATTACTATAAAATCCCAATAGACACACAGATTTTACTCACTGTTTTCGACTGTTTTACGTCGAATGCCTATAATTGAATGTCTATATACATCGATATAGGCTTAGCTATGGGCCCGTTCGCTTTGTTGAATGCCTATATACATCGATACAGGCCTATATAGATATAGGCTTAGGTATGGGTTATTCAAAGACGGAACAGTGTAATGGTTTGTGAATTACTGTAACATCTGGATAGACACAAAGATATCATTCACTGTTTTCGACTGTTTTACGTCTATATGCTATTCAACGTTGGACGCTATTGTGGACTATGTTACGTCTATATGCAATTCAAAGTCGGAAGGGTGTAATGGTTTTTGAATTACTATAAAATCCCAATAGACACACAGATTTTACTCACTGTTTTCGACTGTTTTACGTCGAATGCCTATAATTGAATGTCTATATACATCGATATAGGCTTAGCTATGGACCCGTTCGCTTTGTTTGGGCCTAATTTAACTCAATTGAACGCCTATATACTTCGATACAGGCCTATATAGATATAGGCTTAGGTATGGGTTATTCAATGACGGAAAAGTGTAATGGTTTGTGAATTACTGTAACATCTGGATAGACACAAAGATATCATTCACTGTTTTCGACTCTTTTACGTCTATATGCTATTCAACGTTGGACACTATTGTGGACTATGTTACGTCTATATGCAATTCAAAGTCGGAAAAGTGTAATGGTTTTTGAATTACTATAAAATCCCAATAGACACACAGATTTTACTCACTGTTTTCGACTGTTTTACGTCGAAAGCCTATAATTGAATGTCTATATACATCGATATAGGCTTAGCTATGGGCCCGTTCGCTTTGTTTGGGCCTAATTTAACTCAATTGAACGCCTATATACATCGATACAGGCCTATATAGATATAAAATCCCAATAGACACACAGATTTTACTCACTGTTTTCGACTGTTTTACGTCGAATGCCTATAATTGAATGTTTATATACATCGATATAGGCTTAGCTATGGGCCCGTTCGCTTTGTTGAATGCCTATATACATCGATACAGGCCTATATAGATATAGGCTTAGGTATGGGTTATTCAAAGACGGAAAAGTGTAATGGTTTGTGAATTACTGTAACATCTGGATAGACACAAAGATATCATTCACTGTTTTCGACTGTTTTACGTCTATATGCTATTCAACGTTGGACACTATTGTGGACTATGTTACGTCTATATGCAATTCAAAGTCGGAAAAGTGTAATGGTTTTTGAATTACTATAAAATCCCAATAGACACACAGATTTTACTCACTGTTTTCGACTGTTTTACGTCGAATGCCTATAATTGAATGTCTATATACATCGATATAGGCTTAGCTATGGGCCCGTTCGCTTTGTTGAATGCCTATATACATCGATACAGGCCTATATAGATATAAGCTTAGGTATGGGTTATTCAAAGACGGAAAAGTGTAATGGTTTGTGAATTACTGTAACATCTGGATAGACACAAAGATATCATTCACTGTTTTCGACTGTTTTACGTCTATATGCTATTCAACGTTGGACACTATTGTGGACTATGTTACGTCTATATGCAATTCAAAGTCGGAAAAGTGTAATAGTTTTTGAATTACTATAAAGTCCCAATAGACACACAGATTTTACTCACTGTTTTCGACTGTTTTACGTCGAATGCCTATAATTGAATGTCTATATACATCGATATAGGATTAGCTATGGGCCCGTTCGCTTTGTTGAATGCCTATATACATCGATACAGGCCTATATAGATATAGGCTTAGGTATGGGTTATTCAAAGACGGAAAAGTGTAATGGTTTGTGAATTACTGTAACATCGGGATAGACACAAAGATATCATTCACTGTTTTCGACTGTTTTACGTCTATATGCTATTCAACGTTGGACACTATTGTGGACTATGTTACGTCTATATGCAATTCAAAGTCGGAAAAGTGTAATGGTTTTTGAATTACTATAAAATCCCAATAGACACACAGATTTTACTCACTGTTTTCGACTGTTTTACGTCGAATGCCTATAATTGAATGTCTATATACATCGATATAGGCTTAGCTATGGGCCCGTTCGCTTTGTTGAATGCCTATATACATCGATACAAGCCTATATAGATATAGGCTTAGGTATGGGTTATTCAAAGACGGAAAATTGTAATGGTTTGTGAATTACTGTAACATCTGGATAGACACAAAGATATCATTCACTGTTTTCGACTGTTTTACGTCTATATGCTATTAAACGTTGGACACTATTGGTGGACTATGTTACGTCTATATGCAATTCAAAGTCGGAAAAGTGTAATGGTTTTTGAATTACTATAAAATCCCAATAGACACACAGATTTTACTCACTGTTTTCGACTGTTTTACGTCGAATGCCTATAATTGAATGTCTATATACATCGATACAGGCTTAGCTATGGGGCCGTTCGCTTTGTTTGGGCCTAATTTAACTCAATTGAACGCCTATATACATCGGCGCCTATATAAATGCCATATTTGTTATAAATTATAGGAAAGTACATACTTCTAGTGAAAAATGCTTTTTTAGTTGCAATACTCATCAACAGAATGTGTATTTTAAATTAATCATACATTATGGAATTTGAAATTTTAATTGATAAATAGAATTTTTGTTTTAATTGTTTGAAAACATTAATTTTTTTATTTACGAATTTATGCAATAGCATTCCTGATATTTATAGTTTAAAATTAAGGCATATTTGTTTTTAAAAGAACTTTAAACATTTACTGCTAAAATTGTGAAATTTCATGTGTGATTTCTCTTGCCATAAATTTATATTTCAAGTTAAACTCTCTGAAAAGTGCCATAAATCCCAATTCTTTAGCTATTTTTGTATTATTATTTTTTGCTACTAAATCTAATTTTAATGTATGGTTTTCTGTGCCATAAATGCATATTTTAAGTTAAAATCTTTGATAAAAAACATGAATCAAATGTATTTGATTGTATTTGAAATCAAGCGGCAAGCATAGATTTGAAATCAAGTAAAAAAAAAAAAAAAAAACAAATTGTTTACCGAGCCTTGAGTATTTAATTATTGAATGTACAATTCAACTGATCTAAAATAAGTCACGAATTGCTGAACAAAATCATAAAACGGAAATTTCTAGCACTGTTTTTGATGCACGAATACAACTATTCCATAAGTTTCGTTTGCTACTCAGATCTCTTGCGTGACGTCATCATTTCCTGAAGCAGGCCCGTTAGAGAAGAAAGTTGTTCGCGACGGCCCCGGCTCAACCGTACTCTGAAGCGGCTGACGCTAAGAAAAAGGCCTGTTGAAGTGATGTTTAACCACCCCCGCTCACCCGTACTCTGAAGCTGCTGACGCTAAGAAAAAGGCCTGTTTAAGCGATGTTTAACCACCCTGAAGCGGCTGACGCTAAGAAAAAGGCCTGACGCTAAGAAAAAGGCTTGTTCATGTGATGTTTAACCACCCCCGCTCAACCGTACTCTGAAGCGGCTGACGCTAAGAAAAAGGCCTGTTTAAGTGATGTTTAACCACCCCCGCTCACCCGTACTCTGAAGCGGCTGACGCTAAGAAAAAGGCCTGTTTAAGCGATGTTTAACCACCCCCGCTCAGCCGTACTCTGAAGCGGCTGACGCTAAGAAAAAGGCCTGTTCAAGCGATGTGTAACCACCCCCGCTCAACCGTACTCTGAAGCGGCTGACGCTAAGAAAAAGGCCTGTTTAAGCGATGTTTAACCATCCCCGCTCAGCCGTACTCTGAAGCGGCTGACGCTAAGAAAAAGGCCTGTTTAAGCGATGTTTAACCACCCCCGCTCAACCGTACTCTGAAGCGGCTGACGCTAAGAAAAAGGCCTGTTCATGTGATGTTTAACCACCCCCGCTCAACCGTACTCTGAAGCGGCTGACGCTAAGATAAAGGCCTGTTCAAGCGATGTGTAACCACCCCCGCTCAACCGTACTCTGAAGCGGCTGACGCTAAGAAAAAGGCCTGTTTAAGCGATGTTTAACCACCCCCGCTCAGCCGTACTCTGAAGCGGCTGACGCTAAGAAAAAGGCCTGTTTAAGCGATGTTTAACCACCCTGAAGCGGCTGACGCTAAGAAAAAGGCCTGTTCATGTGATGTTTAACCACCCCCGCTCAGCCGTACTCTGAAGCGGCTGACGCTAAGAAAAAGGCCTGTTTAAGCGATGTTTAACCACCCCCGCTCAACCGTACTCTGAAGCGGCTGACGCTAAGAAAAAGGCCTCTTGAAGTGATGTTTAACCACCCCCGCTCACCCGTATTCTGAAGCGGCTGACGCTAAGAAAAAGGCCTGTTTAAGCGATGTTTAACCACCCTGAAGCGGCTGACGCTAAGAAAAAGGCCTGACGCTAAGAAAAAGGCCTGACGCTAAGAAAAAGGCCTGTTTAAGCGATGTTTAACCACCCCCGCTCACCCGTACTCTGAAGCGGCTGACGCTAAGAAAAAGGCCTGTTCAAGCGATGTGTAACCACCCCCGCTCAACCGTACTCTGAAGCGGCTGACGCTAAGAAAAAGGCCAGTTTAAGTGATGTTTAACCACCCCCGCTCACCCGTACTCTGAAGCGGCTGACGCTAACAAAAAGGCCTGTTTAAGTGATGTTTAACCACCCCCGCTCACCCGTACTCTGAAGCGGCTGACGCTAAGAAAAAGGCCTGTTTAAGTGATGTTTAACCACCCCCGCTCACCCGTACTCTGAAGCGGCTGACGCTAAGAAAAAGGCCTGTTTAAGCGATGTTTAACCACCACCGCTCAGCCGTACTCTGAAGCGGCTGACGCTAAGAAAAAGGCCTGTTGAAGTGATGTTTAACCACCCCCGCTCAACCGTACTCCGAAGCGGCTGACGCTAAGAAAAAGGCCTGTTTAAGCGATGTTTAACCACCCCCGCTCAACCGTACTCTGAAGCGGCTGACGCTAAGAAAAAGGCCTGTTTAAGCGATGTGTAACCACCCCCGCTCAACCGTACTCTGAAGCGGCTGACGCTAAGAAAAAGGCCTGTTGAAGTGATGTTTAACCACCCCCGCTCAACCGTACTCCGAAGCGGCTGACGCTAAGAAAAAGGCCTGTTTAAGTGATGTTTAACCACCCCCGCTCACCCGTACTCTGAAGCGGCTGACGCTAAGAAAAAGGCCTGTTGAAGCGATGTTTAACCACCCCCGCTCAGCCGTACTCTGAAGCGGCTGACGCTAAGAAAAAGGCCTGTTTAAGCGATGTTTAACCACCCCCGCTCAGCCGTACTCTGAAGCGGCTGACGCTAAGAAAAAGGCCTGTTTAAGCGATGTTTAACCACCCTGAAGCGGCTGACGCTAAGAAAAAGGCCTGACGCTAAGAAAAAGGCCTGTTTAAGCGATGTTTAACCACCCCCGCTCAACCGTACTCTGAAGCGGCTGACGCTAAGAAAAAGGCCTGTTTAAGCGATGTTTAACCACCCTGAAGCGGCTGACGCTAAGAAAAAGGCCTGACGCTAAGAAAAAGGCCTGACGCTAAGAAAAAGGCCTGTTCATGTGATGTTTAACCACCCCCGCTCAGCCGTACTCTGAAGCGGCTGACGCTAAGAAAAAGGCCTGTTTAAGCGATGTTTAATCACCCCCGCTCAACCGTACTCTGAAGCGGCTGACGCTAAGAAAAAGGCCTGTTTAAGCGATGTGTAACCACCCCCGCTCAACCGTACTCTGAAGCGGCTGACGCTAAGAAAAAGGCCTCTTGAAGTGATGTTTAACCACCCCTGCTCACCCGTATTCTGAAGCGGCTGACGCTAAGAAAAAGGCCTGTTTAAGCGATGTTTAACCACCCTGAAGCTGCTGACGCTAAGAAAAAGGCCTGACGCTAAGAAAAAGGCCTGACGCTAAGAAAAAGGCCTGTTTAAGCGATGTTTAACCACCCCCGCTCACCCGTACTCTGAAGCGGCTGACGCTAAGAAAAAGGCCTGTTCAAGCGATGTGTAACCACCCCCGCTCAACCGTACTCTGAAGCGGCTGACGCTAAGAAAAAGGCCAGTTTAAGTGATGTTTAACCACCCCCGCTCACCCGTACTCTGAAGCGGCTGACGCTAACAAAAAGGCCTGTTTAAGTGATGTTTAACCACCCCCGCTCACCCGTACTCTGAAGCGGCTGACGCTAAGAAAAAGGCCTGTTTAAGTGATGTTTAACCACCCCCGCTCACCCGTACTCTGAAGCGGCTGACGCTAAGAAAAAGGCCTGTTTAAGCGATGTTTAACCACCACCGCTCAGCCGTACTCTGAAGCGGCTGACGCTAAGAAAAAGGCCTGTTTAAGCGATGTTTAACCACCCCCGCTCAGCCGTACTCTGAAGCGGCTGACGCTAAGAAAAAGGCCTGTTCAAGTGATGTTTAACCACCCCCGCTCAACCGTACTCTGAAGCGGCTGACGCTAAGAAAAAGGCCTGTTTAAGTGATGTTTAACCACCCCCGCTCACCCGTACTCTGAAGCGGCTGACGCTAAGAAAAAGGCCTGTTTAAGTGATGTTTAACCACCCCCGCTCACCCGTACTCTGAAGCGGCTGACGCTAAGAAAAAGGCCTGTTTAAGCGATGTTTAACCACCCCCGCTCAGCCGTATTCTGAAGCGGCTGACGCTAAGAAAAAGGCCTGTTTAAGCGATGTTTAACCACCCTGAAGCGGCTGACGCTAAGAAAAAGGCCTGACGCTAAGAAAAAGGCCTGTTCATGTGATGTTTAACCACCCCCGCTCAGCCGTACTCTGAAGCGGCTGACGCTAAGAAAAAGGCCTGTTTAAGCGATGTTTAACCACCCCCGCTCAACCGTACTCTGAAGCGGCTGACGCTAAGAAAAAGGCCTCTTGAAGTGATGTTTAACCACCCCCGCTCACCCGTATTCTGAAGCGGCTGACGCTAAGAAAAAGGCCTGTTTAAGCGATGTTTAACCACCCTGAAGCGGCTGACGCTAAGAAAAAGGCCTGACGCTAAGAAAAAGGCCTGACGCTAAGAAAAAGGCCTGTTTAAGCGATGTTTAACCACCCCCGCTCACCCGTACTCTGAAGCGGCTGACGCTAAGAAAAAGGCCTGTTCAAGCGATGTGTAACCACCCCCGCTCAACCGTACTCTGAAGCGGCTGACGCTAAGAAAAAGGCCAGTTTAAGTGATGTTTAACCACCCCCGCTCACCCGTACTCTGAAGCGGCTGACGCTAACAAAAAGGCCTGTTTAAGTGATGTTTAACCACCCCCGCTCACCCGTACTCTGAAGCGGCTGACGCTAAGAAAAAGGCCTGTTTAAGTGATGTTTAACCACCCCCGCTCACCCGTACTCTGAAGCGGCTGACGCTAAGAAAAAGGCCTGTTTAAGCGATGTTTAACCACCCCCGCTCAGCCGTACTCTGAAGCGGCTGACGCTAAGAAAAAGGCCTGTTCAAGTGATGTTTAACCACCCCCGCTCAACCGTACTCTGAAGCGGCTGACGCTAAGAAAAAGGCCTGTTGAAGTGATGTTTAACCACCCCCGCTCAACCGTACTCCGAAGCGGCTGACGCTAAGAAAAAGGCCTGTTTAAGTGATGTTTAACCACCCCCGCTCACCCGTACTCTGAAGCGGCTGACGCTAAGAAAAAGGCCTGTTGAAGCGATGTTTAACCACCCCCGCTCAGCCGTACTCTGAAGCGGCTGACGCTAAGAAAAAGGCCTGTTTAAGCGATGTTTAACCACCCCCGCTCAGCCGTACTCTGAAGCGGCTGACGCTAAGAAAAAGGCCTGTTTAAGCGATGTTTAACCACCCTGAAGCGGCTGACGCTAAGAAAAAGGCCTGACGCTAAGAAAAAGGCCTGTTTAAGCGATGTTTAACCACCCCCGCTCAACCGTACTCTGAAGCGGCTGACGCTAAGAAAAAGGCCTGTTTAAGCGATGTTTAACCACCCTGAAGCGGCTGACGCTAAGAAAAAGGCCTGACGCTAAGAAAAAGGCCTGACGCTAAGAAAAAGGCCTGTTCATGTGATGTTTAACCACCCCCGCTCAGCCGTACTCTGAAGCGGCTGACGCTAAGAAAAAGGCCTGTTTAAGCGATGTTTAATCACCCCCGCTCAACCGTACTCTGAAGCGGCTGACGCTAAGAAAAAGGCCTGTTTAAGCGATGTGTAACCACCCCCGCTCAACCGTACTCTGAAGCGGCTGACGCTAAGAAAAAGGCCTCTTGAAGTGATGTTTAACCACCCCTGCTCACCCGTATTCTGAAGCGGCTGACGCTAAGAAAAAGGCCTGTTTAAGCGATGTTTAACCACCCTGAAGCTGCTGACGCTAAGAAAAAGGCCTGACGCTAAGAAAAAGGCCTGACGCTAAGAAAAAGGCCTGTTTAAGCGATGTTTAACCACCCCCGCTCACCCGTACTCTGAAGCGGCTGACGCTAAGAAAAAGGCCTGTTCAAGCGATGTGTAACCACCCCCGCTCAACCGTACTCTGAAGCGGCTGACGCTAAGAAAAAGGCCAGTTTAAGTGATGTTTAACCACCCCCGCTCACCCGTACTCTGAAGCGGCTGACGCTAACAAAAAGGCCTGTTTAAGTGATGTTTAACCACCCCCGCTCACCCGTACTCTGAAGCGGCTGACGCTAAGAAAAAGGCCTGTTTAAGTGATGTTTAACCACCCCCGCTCACCCGTACTCTGAAGCGGCTGACGCTAAGAAAAAGGCCTGTTTAAGCGATGTTTAACCACCACCGCTCAGCCGTACTCTGAAGCGGCTGACGCTAAGAAAAAGGCCTGTTTAAGCGATGTTTAACCACCCCCGCTCAGCCGTACTCTGAAGCGGCTGACGCTAAGAAAAAGGCCTGTTCAAGTGATGTTTAACCACCCCCGCTCAACCGTACTCTGAAGCGGCTGACGCTAAGAAAAAGGCCTGTTTAAGTGATGTTTAACCACCCCCGCTCACCCGTACTCTGAAGCGGCTGACGCTAAGAAAAAGGCCTGTTTAAGCGATGTTTAACCACCCCCGCTCAGCCGTACTCTGAAGCGGCTGACGCTAAGAAAAAGGCCTGTTCAAGTGATGTTTAACCACCCCCGCTCAACCGTACTCTGAAGCGGCTGACGCTAAGAAAAAGGCCTGTTCAAGTGATGTTTAACCACCCCCGCTCACCCGTACTCTGAAGCGGCTGACGCTAAGAAAAAGGCCTGTTTAAGTGATGTTTAACCACCCCCGCTCACCCGTACTCTGAAGCGGCTGACGCTAAGAAAAAGGCCTGTTTAAGTGATGTTTAACCACCCCCGCTCACCCGTACTCTGAAGCGGCTGACGCTAAGAAAAAGGCCTGTTTAAGCGATGTTTAACCACCCCCGCTCAGCCGTACTCTGAAGCGGCTGACGCTAAGAAAAAGGCCTGTTCAAGTGATGTTTAACCACCCCCGCTCAACCGTACTCTGAAGCGGCTGACGCTAAGAAAAAGGCCTGTTCAAGTGATGTTTAACCACCCCCGCTCACCCGTACTCTGAAGCGGCTGACGCTAAGAAAAAGGCCTGTTTAAGTGATGTTTAACCACCCCCGCTCACCCGTACTCTGAAGCGGCTGACGCTAAGAAAAAGGCCTGTTTAAGCGATGTTTAACCACCCCCGCTCAGCCGTACTCTGAAGCGGCTGACGCTAAGAAAAAGGCCTGTTTAAGCGATGTTTAACCACCCTGAAGCGGCTGACGCTAAGAAAAAGGCCTGACGCTAAGAAAAAGGCCTGTTCATGTGATGTTTAACCACCCCCGCTCAGCCGTGCTCTGAAGCGGCTGACGCTAAGAAAAAGGCCTGTTTAAGCGATGTTTAACCACCCCCGCTCAACCGTACTCTGAAGCGGCTGACGCTAAGAAAAAGGCCTGTTTAAGTGATGTTTAACCACCCCCGCTCACCCGTACTCTGAAGCGGCTGACGCTAAGAAAAAGGCCTGTTTAAGCGATGTTTAACCACCACCGCTCAGCCGTACTCTGAAGCGGCTGACGCTAAGAAAAAGGCCTGTTTAAGCGATGTTTAACCACCCCCGCTCAGCCGTACTCTGAAGCGGCTGACGCTAAGAAAAAGGCCTGTTCAAGTGATGTTTAACCACCCCCGCTCAACCGTACTCTGAAGCGGCTGACGCTAAGAAAAAGGCCTGTTTAAGTGATGTTTAACCACCCCCGCTCAGCCGTACTCTGAAGCGGCTGACGCTAAGAAAAAGGCCTGTTTAAGCGATGTTTAACCACCCTGAAGCGGCTGACGCTAAGAAAAAGGCCTGACGCTAAGAAAAAGGCCTGTTCATGTGATGTTTAACCACCCCCGCTCAGCCGTGCTCTGAAGCGGCTGACGCTAAGAAAAAGGCCTGTTTAAGCGATGTTTAACCACCCCCGCTCAACCGTACTCTGAAGCGGCTGACGCTAAGAAAAAGGCCTGTTTAAGTGATGTTTAACCACCCCCGCTCACCCGTACTCTGAAGCGGCTGACGCTAAGAAAAAGGCCTGTTTAAGCGATGTTTAACCACCACCGCTCAGCCGTACTCTGAAGCGGCTGACGCTAAGAAAAAGGCCTGTTTAAGCGATGTTTAACCACCCCCGCTCAGCCGTACTCTGAAGCGGCTGACGCTAAGAAAAAGGCCTGTTTAAGCGATGTTTAACCACCCTGAAGCGGCTGACGCTAAGAAAAAGGCCTGACGCTAAGAAAAAGGCCTGTTCATGTGATGTTTAACCACCCCCGCTCAGCCGTGCTCTGAAGCGGCTGACGCTAAGAAAAAGGCCTGTTTAAGCGATGTTTAACCACCCCCGCTCAACCGTACTCTGAAGCGGCTGACGCTAAGAAAAAGGCCTGTTTAAGTGATGTTTAACCACCCCCGCTCACCCGTACTCTGAAGCGGCTGACGCTAAGAAAAAGGCCTGTTTAAGCGATGTTTAACCACCACCGCTCAGCCGTACTCTGAAGCGGCTGACGCTAAGAAAAAGGCCTGTTTAAGCGATGTTTAACCACCCCCGCTCAGCCGTACTCTGAAGCGGCTGACGCTAAGAAAAAGGCCTGTTCAAGTGATGTTTAACCACCCCCGCTCAACCGTACTCTGAAGCGGCTGACGCTAAGAAAAAGGCCTGTTTAAGTGATGTTTATCCACCCCCGCTCAGCCGTACTCTGAAGCGGCTGACTCTAAGAAAAAGGCCTGACGCTAAGAAAAAGGCCTGTTCATGTGATGTTTAACCACCCCCGCTCAGCCGTACTCTGAAGCGGCTGACGCTAAGAAAAAGGCCTGTTTAAGCGATGTTTAACCACCCTGAAGCGGCTGACGCTAAGAAAAAGGCCTGACGCTAAGAAAAAGGCCTGTTCATGTGATGTTTAACCACCCCCGCTCAACCGTACTCTGAAGCGGCTGACGCTAAGAAAAAGGCCAGTTTAAGTGATGTTTAACCACCCCCGCTCAGCCGTACTCTGAAGCGGCTGACGCTAACAAAAAGGCCTGTTTAAGTGATGTTTAACCACCCCCGCTCACCCGTACTCTGAAGCGGCTGACGCTAAGAAAAAGGCCTGTTTAAGTGATGTTTAACCACCCCCGCTCACCCGTACTCTGAAGCGGCTGACGCTAAGAAAAAGGCCTGTTTAAGCGATGTTTAACCACCACCGCTCAGCCGTACTCTGAAGCGGCTGACGCTAAGAAAAAGGCCTGTTCAAGTGATGTTTAACCACCCCCGCTCAACCGTACTCTGAAGCGGCTGACTCTAAGAAAAAGGCCTGACGCTAAGAAAAAGGCCTGTTCATGTGATGTTTAACCACCCCCGCTCAGCCGTACTCTGATGCGGCTGACGCTAAGAAAAAGGCCTGTTTAAGCGATGTTTAACCACCCTGAAGCGGCTGACGCTAAGAAAAAGGCCTGACGCTAAGAAAAAGGCCTGTTCATGTGATGTTTAACCACCCCCGCTCAACCGTACTCTGAAGCGGCTGACGCTAAGAAAAAGGCCTGTTTAAGCGATGTTTAACCACCCCCGCTCAGCCGTACTCTGAAGCGGCTGACGCTAAGAAAAAGGCCTGTTTAAGTGATGTTTAACCACCCCCGCTCAGCCGTACTCTGAAGCGGCTGACTCTAAGAAAAAGGCCTGACGCTAAGAAAAAGGCCTGTTCATGTGATGTTTAACCACCCCCGCTCAACCGTACTCTGAAGCGGCTGACGCTAAGAAACATCTGGATAGACACAAAGATACCATTCAGGGTGGTTATCCAGGGTGGTTAAACAGGCCTTTTTCTTAGCGTCAGCCGCTTCAGAGTACGGCTGAGCGGGGGTGATTAAACATCACTTAAACAGGCCTTTTTCTTAGCGTCAGCCGCTTCAGAGTACGGTTGAGAGGGGGTGGTTAAACATCGCTTAAACAGGCCTTTTTCTTAGCGTCAGCCGCTTCAAAGTACGGTTGAGCGGGGGTGGTTAAACATCACTTGAACAGGCCTTTTTCTTAGCGTCAGCCGCTTCAGAGTACGGCTGAGCGGGGGTGGTTAAACATCACATGAACAGGCCTTTTTCTTAGCGTCAGGCCTTTTTCTTAGCGTCAGCCGCTTCAGGGTGGTTAAACATCGCTTAAACAGGCCTTTTTCTTAGCGTCAGCCGCTTCAGAGTACGGCTGAGCGGGGGTGGTTAAACATCACTTAAACAGGCCTTTTTCTTAGCGTCAGCCGCTTCAGAGTACGGTTGAGCGGGGGTGGTTAAACATCGCTTAAACAGGCCTTTTTCTTAGCGTCAGCCGCTTCAGAGTACGGCTGAGCGGGGGTGGTTAAACATCGCTTAAACAGGCCTTTTGCTTAGCGTCAGCCGCTTCAGAGTACGGCTGAGCGGGGGTGGTTAAACATCACTTAAACAGGCCTTTTTCTTAGCGTCAGCCGCTTCAGAGTACGGTTGAGCGGGGGTGGTTACACATTGCTTGAAAAGGCCTTTTTCTTAGCGTCAGCCGCTTCAGAGTACGGGTGAGCGGGGGTGGTTACACATCGCTTAAACAGGCCTTTTTCTTAGCGTCATCCGCTTCAGAGTACGGTTGAGCGGGGGTGGTTAAACATCACATGAACAGGCCTTTTTCTTAGCGTCAGGCCTTTTTCTTAGCGTCAGCCGCTTCAGGGTGGTTAAACATCGCTTAAACAGGCCTTTTTCTTAGCGTCAGCCGCTTCAGAGTACGGGTGAGCGGGGGTGGTTAAACATCACTTAAACAGGCCTTTTTCTTAGCGACAGCCGCTTCAGAGTACGGTTGAGCGGGGGTGGTTAAACATCACTTGAACAGGCCTTTTTCTTAGCGTCAGCCGCTTCAGAGTACGGTTGAGCGGGGGTGGTTAAACATCGCTTAAACAGGCCTTTTTCTTAGCGTCAGCCGCTTCAGAGTACGGCTGAGCGGGGGTGGTTAAACATCACTTAAACAGGCCTTTTTCTTAGCGTCAGCCGCTTCAGAGTACGGTTGAGCGGGGGTGGTTACACATTGCTTGAAAAGGCCTTTTTCTTAGCGTCAGCCGCTTCAGAGTACGGGTGAGCGGGGGTGGTTACACATCGCTTAAACAGGCCTTTTTTTTAGCGTCATCCGCTTCAGAGTACGGTTGAGCGGGGGTGGTTAAACATCACTTGAACAGGCCTTTTTCTTAGCGTCAGCCGCTTCAGAGTACGGCTGAGCGGGAGTGGTTAAACATCACTTCAAGAGGCCTTTTTCTTAGCGTCAGCCGCTTCAGAGTACGGCTGAGCGGGGGTGGTTAAACATCACTTAAACAGGCCTTTTTCTTAGCGTCAGCCGCTTCAGAGTACGGCTGAGCGGGGGTGGTTAAACATCACTTGAACAGGCGCTTTCTGTAGAATATGAAATGGAAAGAATTTATTATTCATTTCCAGAGTCGCACAAAAGAATTCCGTTACATAATGATCTACGCGGGAAAATCGTTTGCAGTATATTTTAATGTAGATACTCTATTTCAAATGAATTTAGGTAAAAAGGTCAACGGTGAAAAGGTCTTAGCAAAAAAAAAATCAGTGGTAAAAATAATAATTATTATATATACTTAGATGAACCTAAAATTCAGATCTATTAGTTATTAAAGTTACATATATTTTCAGTTATAGAAAACTAATTCTAAGTTTCAACTAAAGCCCGTGCTAAGTCCGCATATCTATTATTGATATCAAAAAAGTATATTATACATAGCGTTACACTTAAAGGACACTAACAAATAGGTGCTGTGTATTGAAAAAATATATTCTGCTGGAGACGCCGGCTGTTCATTAGTAAGCCCCTAGAAAGGGCGGGGTGGTAAACAGAAAATACAATCTATAGATTCTCTCAATTTAGTACATCGATAGCTTATGTATAAGGCTATTAACTTTTATATATATATGGGAACTTTGACCAAAGACAGCCTTTTGGTGAAGAGAAAGGGGGAGGACATGGAATTAAAAGAAACAAATTTTTACATACCTTTAAAGGGGTCAAAACATAAACAAAAGTACTTTTTTCAAAAGTGAAGGTTTTTCATTATCTTGATTTTTATAATGTAAGAGGGGAGCAGAGTTAAGAGCGGGGTGTACGTGTGTGTGTGTGTGTGTGTGTGTGTATGGAGGGGGTAACAATAAGTGGGAGTCAAAATTTTGAAGTTTCAACAAAGAAAACAAAATTTAAGGAATGCACAGCAGAAATGAAAATATTTTCTCGAAAATAATTTAAATAATACTTAGGATCTAAATTTATTGAGTATGGCGTAGAGTCCTGCATCGGGTCGGGAAACCTTTCTTTTTTTGTCGGGGGTTGGATTAACTTCTACAATTTTGCTGCAAATCGGGTTGATATCCATTGTTTCGGGTTAGGTTTTGTCTCTTGCGGGTCCGGTTCGGCTTGACCCGATTTTTCAAAGAATTTCTAAAATATTTTTTCTGTTGAAAAATCTGCATACAATAACAGTTTTTAAAGAAATGGAAAACTTGAATACACAAGGAAAATTTTAAAATCTAAATAATTTAGAAACTAGTTTTATTAAGCTTGTCTTAATACAATTTAACAGACATATTACAAAAATGGGATCTGTAGGTCGAAGGGAAAATTTATGATAGTCATAGACCGTTTATTCAGAGCTATATTTCAATTTACATTTGTGAATATACGATCTTCAGCTGTGTATCGACCTATCTTTAACTACATTGTCAAAGGACTATTTCATCTTATTCCTCTATCTAAGATAAGCAAACGATATTACGTCGTTCAAGCCATTAAATAAAACTGTCATACAAAATTTCCCACAATTGGACTATTATCGTTCTTCCTCTTAATCATTTGATTTTCCTCTAATTTTTTACGCGCACGCAAAAAAAAAAAAAAAAAAAAAAAAAAGAACTGGAAAGTAAAAACTTTTTTTTTCTTCACCATTTGAAAAATTAAGAAAGATATAATGAAAGTAATGTTTTATTAAATTTTGAACTCGAGTGTGAAAACCAAATTTCAAAATAAGACAGTTTTCTTTATAGATATTAAAATTATTTTAATTTCAGCAATCCACCCTTTACTAAAAAATATTTTAAATATTCACAAAAGTGCCCTTTTTCAACCGTCCTTTTTTAGTGCACTGTTCTTCGGTTGTCTTGGAATTCCTCTGTTAATGATCAGTAAACACTACGCGCATTATTATTACTATTAATTTTTATGGGAAACAGACTGCAGTGCACATTAGCAATGTGTATCAATTATTGCGGTTGGACTAATATACTACTATAAAAAAAAATCCCTGCCGGCTCGGGCCTACAGGCGGAGGTAGATTTCGAAGTTAAGTACTAAATTCACCAACAAAACTTAAATCAAGATTAGAGATAAACCCAGTTTCTTCACAAAGAGTGAGCTGTAGGGAGCTAAACTTTTTGTGAAAATTATAATATACACGAATACACACACACATGTATATGGAATAGGTTTAAAAAATGGCTACGAAAAATTCAGAGAACCTTAAAGTGTTAAAATATGTTAATATTTCCATAGTCGGGTTTTTATCATGTTTTAATACGTTTCTTCAAACTTACGTGGCGTTACATATTCACCTGCTGATGTCCATTATATTTCCAATATGACGCAATATACATATTTTTTTAATTCGTCAAACTATTAATTTTATTTTGAGTTTTCATGCTGAATTCTTGCTGTAGAAAACTTATGACGTAATATTCAATTTGTTTTGAATTTGTCAAACAATTTAATTTTACACGTGAAAATTTTGCATTAGAAAAGTAATTGTTGTGGTGAGAATTTTATTGTTTTTCTTTTTTTAATTGTTGGCAACTGCTATAATGAAAAACTTTTATTTTTTTACTGCCATTGTTGTGTAAGAGCTGGTTTTATCAAATCATGTTAAGACAGTATTCAAAATTTTGAACCCTCCCCATTTCCACCCTCTTGGGCCGATTTCACCCATTTTCAATCCCCGCCGAGATATTAGCCATATCAAAGTTGTTGGCGAGTTTGAGGACAATGCGTGCATAATTGCGACTTTTATCGTGCGGACAAAATTTAGTACATACATACATATATATATATATATATATATATATATATATATAAACTTTTTAGGTGGGGGTGGTTTTGGGTTCCTGGGGTCCTATAATGAAAAGTTATGAAGGAATTTTTCAAAAGTCGCACCATGGTAACGACTGCAATAGGTAGTATTTCTTACGAAATCTACCTAAAAGTACTACAAGCAGATATCGATCTAGACCGTAATTCGAGTTTATTCGAATTATTTTATACATCCATGTAAACCAACAATAAAGGCCACACTCACTATTTCCAATAGTGAACAGGCCTCCATATCATATATCTGTCGTAGGCTAATTGAGAAATCCGGCTCTTTGCAAACAGCCTAGGCTCTTTGCAAAGAGCCGGGCTAATTGGAGAATCCATCTCCCTTTTTTCAATTAGCCTGACATTTTTCAGGCTTATTGCAAAGAGACTAGAAAGCGTTAGGCTAATTGAAAAATGACCACTTATTATCCGATCAGGGTGATATTTTTAGCTCACAGGCTATCAAAGCCTGAGAGCTTATGTGCCCGCCGATTCTGTATGTACGTGTGTACGTACGTATGTACGTAACACGATAACTCTTAATAGGAATATCCGATTTGCTTCAAATTTTTTTCTAGGTTCATTCTGATAAGGTGCTTCCCTGATTAGTTTTTGGGGTTCATTGTTTAAGGATAAAGGGGGAAAAGGGGGGGGGGGCTAGTCCCCTCCCTTAATTTATATAAATGGGTTTTTCATGCAGAAATATTCGATTTGCTCCAAATTTGGTATACCGGTTTGTTGTGTTAAGGAGCTTCCCTAATTAGATTTGGAAGATCATTATTTAAGTATAAAGAGAGGAAAGGGGGGAGGTATTAATTAAGATAACTTAAGATAATTAAGATAGATTACTTAATTTAGATAAATGGGTTTTTCATGCAGAGTTATTCGATTTGCTCCAAATTTCGTGTACTGGTTTATTATGTTAAGGAGCTGCCTTGATTAGATTTGGAGATTTATTGGTTAGGCATAAAGCAGGGACAGGGGCTAGTGTCCCCGTAATTTAGATAAATGGGTTTTTCATACAGAATTATTCGATTTGCTTCAAATTTGATATACCAGTTTATTACGATATGGCTTCCTTCATTTGATTTGGAGGTTCATTGGTTAAGTATAAAAAGAGGGAAAGGGGGCCAATTGCCCCTCCCCTTAATTTAGATAAATGGGTTTTCATGCAGAATTATCTGATTTAGTTTAATTTTTTTTCAACTGGATCCGAACTTGAAAGTTTCATTTGAAGTCAACCCGAAAACCGACCACAACCAGGTTTCGGATTGAGTTCAATTAGAACTTTCAGGTCTGGATCGGGTTGCTGGTGGGCGGAGATTATTTTGTCTGGCTTGTATCGGGTTATAGCTCTTTGGAATATTTTTGTCGGTTAAGTTTTGGTTCGGGACGGGTTTCAGATTGACTTCGAATGGAATTTTTAGGTTCTGGTAGCGTTGCGTGTCCACGGAAACTAATTTGTCTTGTTCGGATCTGGTTATGGATCTTTGGAATATTTTTGTCGGTTATCAGATTTGGTTCGGGATTTCGGGTTTTTTCAAATGGAACTCTCAGATGCGGGTCGGGTTACATGTAGACTGAAATTATTTTGTCTTGCTCGAATCGGGGTACGGTCTGTTGTAATTTATTTTTTGAGTTTGGGTAGGGTTATGCGTTAATAAACCTAATAAAAAGAAAATTGCCCAGTTAAACTGATGGCATTGAGCTCACAAGCTATTCACACTAATTGTATATTATAGTCTTATTCCAAAGAATAATGCCCCTCGAAAAATAAATGAAGGTATTAGTCCCTGTTGCCCCCCTTTCTACTTAACCAAAGAACCTCCAAATCTAATCAGGGAAGCTACTTAACATAATAAACTGGTATACCAAATTTAAAGCAAATCAGATAATTCTGCATGAAAAAACCATTTCACTAAATTAAGGGGGGGGGGGAATATTAGCTCCCCCATTTCTCCCTTTATGCTGAACCAATGAACTTTCAAATCTAATCAGAAAAGCTCCTTATTAGAATGAACCTAGAAAAACAATTACACAAAATTAGATAATTCTGCATGAAAACATATTTATCTAAATTAAGGGGAGGGCAATTGCCCCGCTTTCCCCCCTTTTATACTTAACCAATGAACCTCCAAATCAAATAAAGGAAGCCATATCGTAATAAACTGGTATATCAAATTTGAGGAAAATCGAATAATTCTGTATGAAAAACCCATTTATCTAAATTAAGGGGACACTAGCCCCTGTCCCTCCTTTATACTTAACCAATAAATCTCCAAATCTAATCAAGGCAGCTCCTTAATAATAAACCAGTATACGAAATTTGGAGCAAATCGAATAACTCCGCATGAAAAACCCATTTATCTAAATTAAAGGGGGGGGGGGGGTCTAGCCCAGTTTCCTCCCTTTATACTTAACTAATGAACATCCAAATCTAATCAGGGAAGCTCCTTAACATAATAAACCGGTATACCAAATTTGGAGCAAATCGAATAATTTTGCATTAAAAACCCATTAACCTAAATTAAGGGGGGAGCTAGCCTCCCTCCTTTCCTCCCTTTATATTTAACTAATGAACCTCCAAATCTAATCAAGCCATCTCCTTAACATAATACACCAGTATACCAAATTTGAGCTAATCGAATAATTCTACATGAAAAACGCATTTATCTAAATTAATGGGAGAGGCAATTGCCCCCCTTTCCCCCCTTTATACATAATAATGATCTTCCAAATGTAATCAGGGAAGCTGCTTAACATAATTAACCGGTATACCAAATTTATAGCAAATCGCATATTTCTGCATGAAAAACCCATTTATCTAAATTACGGGGGGGGGGGATAGCCCCTTCCTTTCCTCCCTTTATATGTAATTAATGAACCTCCAAGTCTAATCAAGGCAGCTCCTTAACTTAATAAACCGGTATACCAAATTTGGAGCAAATCGAATAATTCATCATGAAAAACCGATTTATCTAAATTAAGGGGTGTAGCCCCCTTTCCCCCTTTTATACTTAAATAATGAGCTTCCAAATCTAATCAGGGAAGCTCCTTAACACAATAAACCCGTATACCAAATTTGGAGCAAATCGAATATTTCTGCATGAAAAACCCATTTATATAAATTAAGGGGGGACTAGCCCCCTTTTCCCCCCCTTTATCCTTAACCAATGAACCCCAAAAAATAATCATGGGAGCACCTTATTAGAATGAACCTAGAAAAAAAATTTGAAGCAAATCGGATATTTCTATCAAGAGTTATCTCGTTACGTACATACGTACGTACGTACACACGTACATACAGAATCGGTGGGCACATAAGCTCTCAGGCTTTGATAGCCTGTGAGCTAAAAATATCACCCTGATCGGATAATAAGTGGTCATTTTTCAATTAGCCTAACGCTTTCTAGGCTCTTTGCAATAAGCCTGAAAAATATCAGGCTAATTGGAAAAAGGGAGATGGATTCTCCAGTTAGCCCGGCTCTTTGCAAAGAGCCTAGGCTGTTTGCAAAGAGCCGGATTTCTCAATTAGCCTACGACATATCGATTTCATGGCAATGCAAGTAATATTTACAAAGGTCAGATGGAAAAGTAGTACTAGACTTTTTCCGCGATGGCACACCAAGCTCACAATTAGCCTAAAATATTCAAGTGTAACTATATATTGTTTAAAAAGATACCAATGAACAGTACAAGTATAGAATTATTCAAAAATATCAATATAATGGATGCAATTAAAGCAGTAGATATGATTAAGTGTAAGTATATGTCTTTAAAAACAGGGAAGAATCATTATCTAAAAGATTCTTACAATAATGCAAATGAAAGCATTATCTTTTTAAATTTATTGTTATTATTATTATTATTACTTTACTTTGTACAATCATGTTTGTTAAATGACAAATTAAATCATGGCAATCTATTTTTTTATAAATATATCTCATATAGACTAATACTATATGATCAGAATTAATGCTAATACTATATGATAAGTATGATTAAAACAATCATAATGAAATGAATGTATTGAAACTGGAAAAAAAAAAAGAAGTTAAACTAGATTTTGATGATTGAACTTTTCATTTCGTTACCGTGAGAATTAAACTAAGAAAACATTTATTTTAATGCATTAAACTACACTAAAACTGTATAATGCACATTTATTTTAACGTATTTAAATATCCATTTTTAATTATAGATTACTTAGAGATCACAAATATATTTTACAATTAATGTTGATTTCTTTCCTGCTCATGCTGACTGATAATTGTTACATCATATAAATCCAACTTATTGCAATTGCTTCAAGGTCTATGACACTAAATTTGGGGTGCTCTGGGCGAATGCCCCATACAAAAACTGCATAATCTTCCAAATTGATTTTTTTTTTGTGACACATTCCTGAATTCAGTTTTGTTCATAAACACATGGAATTGGCAGGTACTCTTATTCAGAAACTATAAAGTCGAACAATTTTTTTCAATTTTCGATAAACATAGGTAGGAAGTCTTTTAGAAAATGCTGTTAAAGTTGGCGTTTTGAAAAAAAAATTCTGCACACGGAAGCCCGATAAAGGTTACAATGGGAAAACGCTTGTATTTCTCATGTAATTTATTTGTCGAAAAGTGAAAAAAAGAAAAAGTGAAAAAAAAAAAAAAACATTTGCTCTCAAATCATTTACATAGTCATACCTGCATTTGTCAAGCTTTTACACTTATATATTAATTCGTTAATGTGTCAAAGTTTTTATTGTTAAACGAGCAATTTTTTTTCATCTAAATAATATTTGCAAATCTTAGCGGTAGGGCAGGCGGAAGAGCATTAATTAACCACCATATACAGGGCAGGGTCCGACTTAGGCTATGGGGGGGTAGGTAAGAATCATTCTGCCCCCCCCCCCTCTATCTATCTATCTATAGATTTTTTTGTGAATAATGTGGAAGTAGCTAGTAATAAACTTCATACTATTGTATTATATGCATAAGTTTTATATCCGGTACTGCTTACATCTGTATACAGAGTGTCACAAAAAGATAATCAAAACTTTAAGAAAAAAATACTTGTAGGAAAATAGTAGAAAAAAAAATGATAGATTGTTTGATACGAGTATTTCTTTGCAAATATTTACTTTGCTTATCTACGTACGTTATAAGATGTCTAAAAGAAAACGTCCCAAATTGGTTATAAGTATTGGTTTTAACTTGCCACGTTAAGAGAAAAACGTTAATAAAGAATTGCTTTTGAAAACTATAGAATACTAAATTGTCATAATAAAATATTAATCATTAGTTTTCTAATGGTATTTGCGTAGGTGGAGAGGTTACTGAAAGCGGAGGGGGGAAGGGGACCGCACTTCCTTCTTAAAAGTTCGAAAATGTATGAATTTTGGTCACTTTTATTTAATTTTAAACATTTGACACCTTTTAAATAAAAATCCCGACTACTCTCATGGGAGTCCCCTAAAAAGGGGGACCCGGGAAGCTTCCCCGCATGCACCTACATAAGTCGGGCCCTGACAATATATATGTAATATACATATATATATATGTGTATTTAATGGACCACCATAACCAATAATTTTATATATTAAACTTTATTTTCAAAGATCTTTGTAAAACATTTTTATTTATGCAATGTATTGCCTAAATTGTGTTTCCTTGCGCTAAATACTGAATTTTTTACTCATACTTTGTTACCCCCCGACCCCTTTAACTCTGCCCTCTCCTACATTGTAAAGATCAAGATGATAAAATTTCCGTTTGTTAGTCAACATGTTTATTTCAACCCCTTTAAAATATCTGTATGTAAAGTTTTTTTATGTTCCCCCACTCTCTTCCTTCTCACCCCAAAGACTATCCTTGGTCAAAGATTCCATAAATATATAAAACTCGCTGTTCTTATACATAAGCTATCAAAGTAGCGCGTTGAAAGAACAGATACACCTGCTTTACTTGAAACGCAGAAAAAAAAAAAAAAAGTATTACTGACTATGGAAGTTGCTTAGAGAATAGTTTTAATTGTGTGATGCATTTTCTCGCTGAACTATATTTGTATGCCAATAGAAGTTTGTGGAACATAAAAAAATTTATACAGGGATACGCAAACCAACAAGATACATGCCCGTTTGGGTGCGTAATTGATTATTTTTTTTTAATTATTATAGAAGGTAATTGATAAAACTGGATTTCTAAATGTGTTATATGTTTACCATACTGTTTACTCACATATCTTCCTGCCACATATCTTGCGCCTTATTTACCGGTAAAATTTCAGTACAGTTTTATAGATAGATAAATGTGTTGGAAAGTATTTCACAATCTATTCTTGAAATCTATTCTCACAATCTATTCTTCGTTCTTATTTTTATGAGCTTTTATTTTTTATGCTGGAGAAAGTTTTCAAAGTTTCCATACATACAAATACGCAGAGATAATAATTACTACTATTTGTTTATTAATATTATTTGTTTAAAAATTAAATGAAAAAAATAAAAATATCTTGAGAAGGAAAATTAAAACTGGTTTCATCCAAATCCTAAAACTTAAAAAAAGGATAAATCTTAAAAAGTGATAAAAAGTGTCATTTGATTTTTTTTTAACTCTTTCCAGTATAGTTGAAAAGCGTTCATAAATTCGGTTTGTCTGTCTTTCCTTCTGTCCGTGCTCTAATTCACATAAATTTAGTCCAATTGCCATAAAATTGATATATGTTATTTTTGTTTAATTTGGCATGTTCATTATTGAAAATGAAATGTGTAGCATGTAAGATTCGTTTACAGGGACACGCAAAAGAATGCCGTCACATTACGGTGAATTAGAAAAATCGTGTATGGTGTAGTTTAATGATATTACACTATTTTAAACATATTGGAATTTTTATATTTCACTAAGGAGTTGTACACTACAAGGCGATTACTGTAGAATATGATGTGCATAGAATTTATATTTCATTTTCAGGGACACACAAAAAAATTTGGCCTATGACCAATAATTGCTGTAAGTTCGTTATCAGTTGCGGTATACGCTTTTAAATTTGACTGTTGTTAATATTATTTTTTTTTATATTATGTGGTGTTTATAAATTCAATAGGTCATATACTGGGAATCACTATCGCAAGTACAATTCCGTTTATTGACAGAAATTGCTGAATGGGAATTTTCCTGCGGAACTAAATTTTTGCATACATACATACAAAGTTATAGAGCATATACAGGGCTGCACAAAAAATAGATATTTTTCCAACTAACTGACAGCAATTGCAGAAATTGGGTTTTCAAATGCGTTATGTGTTTTCTAATTTATTTATTTAGACACCACCTTTCTCCGTAATAAGCTGTAAAGTTTTGTTTCAATATTCTGAATGTATTGGAAAGTGTTTCATAATTTATGCTAGACACATGATTTTTAGCTCATGTTTCTTTTTACAAATATTCTTTTTCAATTTCTCCAAAGAATTTTTGAAAAAATACTGAGTCTTACTGTACTAAATATAAGAAAAAATACATGAATGCATTTCGAAATTATTAAAAATAGTGCTTAGTTTCCATCTGGTCTAAGAATGTTCAACTTGTGTCCCGCGGAGTTGCGAACTTATTGTTGTAAAGTTTAAATCCTTTTTATCTCTTTATGGCCGATGGACGCTGGAAGTTTTATGGGAGATAAAGTGAGGGGGGGGGGGGGGAGGGAGGTATTACTCTTCACAGATATTTGAAATGGATTGTATTTTTCTCATTTTCAATAGGAGAATATATTAGGTACCTAAAATAATTCCTGTTATTGGAAAATTTTAAATGTAATTATTTTTCCTAGGTGGTGAGAAGCAGAAAAATGACACCCGAAAAAAAAGGGCACTTTTATTGCAATGGAACTTACAAAAAGCACATTTATTTTGTATATTACTATGCAGACTCTCCATTGACCTATTTATACATAGTAATACCTGTACTAAGCGGAATCTTGCCTTAAAAAAATCCAAAGTTCTTTGGAAAATTTCTAATTCAAAATTATTATATTGCCCCTTATCATTTCGTTTTAAAGGGTTTCATTGTTAAAATTAAAACTTGCATTTAATCAGTAATACAGTCGTTCCCGTTTAAACGATTATTTTTGGTTCCAGAAATAATATTCGATTAAGCGGGGTTTTTGATTAAACGGGGAATCATAACTGTAATATGCGTAATAAAAAGGGAAAATACCCATCTACGGTATGTTTAATTAACAAAATAATAAATCGTTAATAGAATAACATAAACTAAAATAAATACGAATGCTAATATAAAGTAAATACTTATTAATTTAACGTCAGTATATTCATTTATATGGTTTACATCACACTTAATGCAGCTCGTTTGAGTTTGGTCAAAACTTTGCTACTTCTAATTTATGTTACTTATACTGCCTTTAAAAAATCGTTTAAAGTTGTTTGTTTAAGTGAAATTTTAAAGGAGTAAATATAGAGTTATTTTTCGAATGAGTGCAATATATCACAACGACCATCTCGAGTCTCGAAGTGACGACGCATTGCCATTAAAGCCTGATTAACAGCAAGAAGCGATGGTGGTGAGATCAAGGTGGGGAAATCATTTGACCTGTCCATTATATACCTGCCGACCAAAATCATTGCATGAAGAACTGAAAATTTGTTTTCAGCGTAAAGGAACCGGAAATGACAAAAGGTGGAAGGAAATTCTAGCTGAAACGGGCTTTCTGCGCCTACTTTCAAACATCGTTCTTATTCGATTAAGCGGGGAGGTTCGTAAAAGTTATTTGGTTTAAGCGGGGGAAAATAACATAGAACCAATAGGAATAAATTCGGTTCCGGAGAATTCTATTCGAATAAGCGGGGTATTCGATTATCCGTGACCCGATTAAGTGGGGAGGACTATTATACATATGCACAAGTATTACACCTATAATTCGTTAATGATGCAATACTATGATCACTAATTAATTACAGTAAAACCTGTAAAAATGAAATCCATGTATAACATAATCCTGCCTTAAACGGAGAATTTTATATTCCCAAATACAAAATATTACACAATTACACCTAGTAAAACCTGTCTAAAACAGAATTTGTTTTCGTACCTAGTGATCTCGTATTAACCGGTTTTATTGTAATATACAGTGGTACTGTGCAGTGTTACTGATTAATTAATTCTGTAAAACTTAAATAATATATCTTTACTATCTCTAAACATGATTTAAGTATAAGAAATAGTGTACTTTATAAAAAAGAAACGCCTTAACATGTTTGGTTTTACTGTACTAAAACAATTGCCTGCCGAGACGAAAGGAAAGGTTGAAATAATTATTACCACTTTGATTACATCAATAAATGTTTTTCTTTTAATGTTCTACATTTATCAGTAAAATAATAGGAATTAATAAAAATTCAAATTTGTTATCTGGAAGCTAAATTATAAGATCCAAAAATCCGCCTGTTTTTTTTTTTTTTTTTTTTTTTTTTTTTTAATGTATGGCTGGAAAAAAGGTTGTCAGTTTGTATTTTTTTCTTCTTTTTTTAAACAGGAATTTGCACATTTTGAAAATCTTATTAAAATTTGTTTTAATTCTTTTATTGCTCACAAAAAAAAAAAAAAAATAAGTTAGAAGAATTATCATTTAGAAGAAGATTTTTCCATTTATTTTGAATGCGCATTTGAAATACTTTATAATAAATCACTTTTTTTTGGTGGGGGGGGGGGGGGGGAGGGTGATGTTAGAATATTTTAATGTATTTTCAACTGTTATATTCATCAGGATAATGTACAATATATCAGCTATCTCAGATTTATATCATAGAAAATCAAAGAAAGCAGATGTTACACTAATTTGCATAATGAGAAATTATTATTATTATTATTATTATTATTTATAAAAGAAAAAAAAAATAATATTAGCATTAATTAAAATCGAGATACGATGAATAACCCTATCTAAAAGTGTAACTAAAGTGTACTAAACGTTTAATTGAGATTCGTTGTATAGTGAGATCTATCGCTATGCGTGCGTTTTATAAAATGTAAATTTATTTAAAAAATCGATTACTTCCAGTTTAATTTTGTAATTAAATCATTACAAATTAATAAAATTTACAAGTTTATGTAACAGAAACTGTTTAGAAAAAAGGAATGCATTTAGAGGAAATGAAACATGCTTGTTATTACGAAGATATAAATTCTTTTCAAATTTAGATAAAATTTAATAGCATATAAAGCAAATTATACTACATTAACAGTTTGCAAACATTATTCTAAGCAACACGGAACACACACCTGTATTCCTGAAAACTGCTATTTCGTTACATACTTTCAGATGTTGTCTGAGATTAACTAGACAATCGTTTTCGAAAGCTATTAGTCAACTAGTTTTAAACGCCCATTCACGCCTCATAAAAGACAGTGGACAGACGTTTCAATCATTCAGTGTCAGAAAGAAGGGGAAAGAACTAAATCCCTTAGCACTTTTCAACTACAAAATCACATAACCCCTTCTACCTTTTCGAACAAGTTTTTTTTCCTATTCAAGGCCTTTTTAAGGTACATTTTTATAATCTAGTGAAACGCTCAATGGGCTAGAAATTCTCGATCATTTCGTCTATTCAGTTTATTTGTTTAACTTATTCGTATAACTCGGAAATCTATATTTCTGTTTAGGGATTTAGAAAAGGAACAACCTATTCGTTCTAGATGAAGGCGGCATATTTTTTCTTTCAGTGTATGTATTAATAGTTATATACATTCTTTACCAAAGCATAGAAAATGTTGCAGTGATTTCGTTTGAGTATCACGAGAAACAGCTCTGTTTCTATGTGATTATTTATGTTTCGTTTAATGAATTGCAATATTTTTAGGATTTATTTCGTTATTGAATTAATATTGGCGCGACGGAATTGTGAAGTATTCGCTGAAAATCACGTATCCCATGTTTGGAATGAAGTTTATTTATAGTTATCATTTTACCCTTTTCAACAGAATAAAATTTAGTAATATTAATATCATAATTCTCATAAATATTTCATGATTTATTCTGACTCATAACTCTATATTCTACTTTTTTATTTAAAATATTGCTTGTGTGCTGTTTCCTTTAATAAATTATGAAGAAAAAAATATCTTAGGAAAAATATAGATTTAAATTATTTTATTATTATTCAGAACTACATTTTCGTGTGAAATATTAGTTAGTTTAAATGTAGTTTAATTTACATATGCTAACCTCTGTTAAAAGCAAATAAGACTTGACACAGAAAACCATAAATCTCTACCTATTGCAACCCAATCCGTTTGTATTTGTCAATCTATTAAACATATATGGAAGTATAGCTTTCGAAGACATATCTTAACAGAAGAACAGCTTGATAGTGAATATTTATTCCAAAGGAGACTTAGATAAATATGTAGCGCAGGGAAGGGAAGTATGAGTTCCGGCTATCATCATTGTCAGTCGTTCGATGCATTTGATGTACCATTTGTATATCCCAACTATTGGATAAATAGAAAGCATTATTTCTGATACCATCAGATGCTCAATATGTTTCACGGTTTTACAAAACTTCATAGTTCACATTATTAAAGTGAAAATATTTATTTTTATATGATCACACTGCAAATAGGGGCGTCTTAAATTTAGACATATATGTGACTGAAAAAGAATTTCAGTCACTTAAGTGTCTGAATCTGAAAATTCAGACATAACAGACGTCTAAATTTAAGACACATAAATGTCTTACTATGATCATGGTATAAACGAACCGAGAAACATGTGTAAATTATCCAAGAACCGTCTGATTTTAAGACGATAAGCTTCAAACGGTAGTAAAATATCATCTTTGGTACTATTCTTAACAGCCAATCAGAACGCTGATTTCCGCGCGTATCATCTACAGCACCTTCATGAGATAAGAAAGAACAAAAACAATTAAATTTTCACCGCCGCCATTGCTTGGGTTAAAAGGAAATATTTTAATCTGTTTATTTATTGAACGAACGGGTAAGTCATATTTAATTCTAATATTTTACTCCGATAGGTTTTTATGCCTTGAATATGAGTGAAATCGTTTATAAAAATTGATCTCTTTTCTGTAGTTTAATGCTAAATTTTTGATTTCACAAACGGTCGTCTGTTATATGCCTTCTTAATGTAACGGAATTAAATATAATTGCTTTGACAATTAAATAGCAATGCTTTAATTCCATTTGCTTGACCTTTGTAAATAAACGAATAAGTGATAAATAGTTTAATCTTCATTTTCGATAGGGTGATGTGAAATAATTATAATTTGTCTTTGCTCAAAAACAAAACTTGCAACATAGGTTTGAAAAGTTGAATGATTCATCGCTTCATTTATTAGAGATAAAAACGGTAAATTGAAGCCATTTGTAACTGTGTTTTTTCTATGTTGTATTTCGTCTGTTTTTTACTGTTTACTGGTTATAAACGCTTGTAGTATATGACATCAGGCATTTATTTTATTTTTTTGTTATTGTTATTATTTTGGAGCTAAATATGATATTTATATTATTATGATATTAGGAAAAGTTTTCAGATTGAAACAAGTTGGAAATTGCTCGTCAGACGTAGCAAATGAGGTGCGTTCGTACTATAACTAGTTTTATAAATATTTTTTGCACCGCATATTGTACTGAATGTATATTTTAGTGCACTTCATAAGTGCATATCAATTTCATGCGGTTCAAAGGGCTGTAGTATCATTAAAATGCATTTGAAATAATTTTTTCCTATTGGCCGTAATGTAGCAGAAAAATTTTGACTGTCCCTGTAATTAAACTATACATCCGATTTTTATGAAAATGGAAATGAGTCGACAAAATGTTGCAACAATTATATATTTAAAATTTCAGATCATTCGGAAGGCTGTAACTTCATTAAAATGCACTTGCAATAATTTTTTCCCATTGGCCGTAATGTAACGGAAAACTTTTGACTGTCCCTGTAATTAAACTATGCATCCAATTTTCATAAAACTTAAAATGGCTCAACAAAATTTTGCAACAATTATATGTTTGAAATTTCAGACCATTCGGTTGGGTAGTTTTTGCTCTGTTATATGCGGACGGACGGACAGACAGACGGACTGAACGACGACTATAGGTGCTTCGTATTTATATAATTACGAACGCACCCAAAAAAGCATTAATACTGTGAAATTTCACTGTATATATTGCAGTTTTTAATCACGGAACTGAAACTTTATAAAGATTTATTCTTATTGATTTTTTAATTTATTATTGAAAATCGTAAATTTTGATATCCAATGTTTCAGACTTAACATTTACCAAATTTCTAAAAATAATATGAATTTTTTATATCATCCAGTAAAATTTTTGAAATATTAAACAAACGGAGAAACATTTTATTCATATTTTGCAGTTTACGTTGCTGTTTAGCAGTATAATTATAAAGTTTAATTAATATTTTTTGTGTTTTTTTAAATTTGTATATTATTTTTTTAAAATTTATATGCAGGCATTTTTTGCGATATTTTGTTCATGATTTTAAATTTTCAAAAATTGAGTAATGCGAGAAATAGTTATTAAATTTCCTTCTACTCCAATCGAATTTGCAACGTTTCTGGTACAAGTAATTATTGGCACTAAAAAAATTAAACATCATAATTTAGACATAAATAAAGGGTTGTTTATGCCTTGATATGAAGTTTATGTATAAAACTGCCTTATATTTTTAAAAGTTCATATTTACACTTATATGATACAGTATTAAATATATTTTAAACCATTTAATAACTGCTTTTTTATCTTCAAAACGTTTTTCAAACAATTAAGAATAGTACATATAATGTCTGATATTTTTTGTTTACTTTCTATTTTCTTCTGGTTTTTTTTTTTCTATTTCTTAGATCAATATTTTCTTATCAAATATATAAAATCTATTTAGCTCACATTTAAAGGCTACAAAGTTTACAGGAATAAAAAATAAAATAAATTAAATATGACTTATATCGTGTTGTTCCATAAATGAGAATAGTAGTGATATCCATTTTTAAGCAATAGCGGGTGAAAATTTTAAATTGAATACGGAAAATGTTTAAAGAAAATTATATACATATTCCGAAGAATGATATATGAAATTAGATACCAAACTGGTGTTTACTTTTAACTAAACAATAACAAAATACCACACATTTAAAAAGAAAAAAATCTGACACTTTTTTACTACTTAAAATGACTTAACTGTTTTATTTATATGCATTTAAATGACAAATACAAAAATAGCTATTAGATGCTACGTACATATTTAAGACAAAAGTAGTTTTGAAATTAGAAGTAATTTTTTTTTTCTCAATGCTATAAAAATATAATATTTATTTACTATTTTATTATTTACCCACGGTTAAATAGCTGTTGTGATTATCATCTGATGCATATGTAAAATTGCCTATGGGGCAAAATCTAATTTTTGAATTATATGAATTTCCATTATTCTTTGGGGGGGGGGGGGGGTTTCTTGCCCATTTTCGTACAAGTGATTTTTTAAATATCTTCCGACATTCCACCGAGTATGATAAATATTTTGAACTTTTAGAGTAGGACAAGATAAAAAAAATATATATCTATCTATCCATATACCTTAAAAACCCTTAATAGCCGACACTTCGGGACCGCGAAATTTGTCCGATAATCGGAGATGCCTACTTTTGTGAGATAAAATAATACAAATATGTATGCCTTGCGGATTAAAAAAGTATTCGCTAAATAGAGGTATCCGCTATTCGGGAATGTCCATTAACCTCCATAACGGATACTCCCGAATACCGGGCATCTGTATTTAGCTAACCATACTGCAGGGTTGCATTTTTTGCAAAAGGACTTCTTGATTAAAGCATGGGCAGTGCCCCGTTCCCTTACGATTTTAGTTCCCCCAAATTTGATGTGCAATATTTGTGAAGCTTATATTTTAAACTAGCAGATCTACCCGGCTTCGCTCGTGTCAATAATAATGATCCAGCCGGGTAAAATACATTAAAATGAAATAATACGGCAGTGACAATAACTGAGATTGGTGCATTACCGTCCACGAATCGTTAAAAGACCGATAAGAAATATAAGTAAAATAGTTTTAATTGCTTCTACTATTAACTATACCATAATAATGTATATTCCAAACAAATGTCATAACATATATTAAAGTACAATTATTTGCTTAAAAAGCGTCATTTAAATAATAAAAAACATTAAAAATATTAAAAATTTACATGTCTCGACTCTTTCATTGAGTCATCTTCAGAATATATATATATATATATAAACTACAAACACGATCCCAATTGTGACATTATACTGATGATGGCAATGACCTAGCCCATAAATTTTGCCTTTACTAAATTTTTTTTAATTTATGATCATCATACAATTTCGTTTTTCACACTGTCAAATAGAAAAAGCTTCTGTCAAATGAAATTTATTTGAAAATTGTATTTTTGATTTGCATGCAGCCAGGGATACGATTTCCGCATTTTTTCACACCAGTATTTTGTTAGAGTAAATGATATTTCATTTAATCGGGACACTCTCTTGATTTAACAGAACAACATTTTCTTTAAGAATATACCGGTGTGCAAAAACGTGGAAATCTCATCCCTACATGCAGCCCAATTACGAAAGATATACCTGTTTGCTCTTAATGCAATATTATAAAGTAAAGACATGGATGAACTATGAGTAACTCTAGCATCATATTGTTGGTGGCAATAACCTAACCCAACCATAAATTTAACTTTTACTGCAATTTGACCTTTAAACATCGCACATTTGATTATTCCAAAATCTAATAGAATGCAAAAAGTACTTTCAGTATTTTTTTTTTTTTTTGAAAAGCTTATCTCAATTTTCGGATTGTTTATCCATTTTAAATTAATTTTCAATCACGGATATATTTTAAAATATACTTGTAACCCAATTCAGAAAGATATATCCGTTTGCTATTAATGCAATATTATGAAGAAAAGACATATCTATGAGTAACGCCTAGCACCATATTGTTGGTGGCAACAACCAAACCGTACCATAAATTACGCTTTTACTGCAATTTGATCTCTAAACATCATGCATCCCATTATTTCAACGTCTAACAAAAATGTCTGTCAGTCATGAAATTTTGTTTAAAAAAGAAAAAAAAAGTTTACCCTAAAAAATAGTAGCTATAATTTCTATTTAATATAAATCGTACAAAAATCGTATTTTATATAACCGTATTCGATACAAATCATAGAATGTTATCACTGCATTTCAGGTATTAAAACATTTATCTAAAGGATATAATTAAAGATTACAAAGAAATAGGGAATAAATTGTAGCATCCAGTTTTTAGAGCCAGTTTGAAATTATATTGATGACATTGACGTCATATCTAGCAAACGATTTTTTTTTTACTATTATCGTTTCCCTTATTTGATTCTTGATATTGAAACGACTTCATTAAAATAGATTTTTTAAAATTCAACTAAAGTACTTCTAAGGTTATTTTAAAACATGCTTAGTTAAAGTTTTCACATAAATATATGAAAAATGTGCATTTTCTGATTAGAATGACGTCGATTTCAAAAATGTAAAAATATAGCAGTCGAGTCTGAATTTTTATTGGCTAATAAAACAAAGTACTCGAGTTATCAATTTTTTTTTAAATTATTGAGCAGTTTTTTAGATGTGTGGCAACAGGAAAGAAGCTATTGAATTTGAAAATTTAAAATGAGATATTTCTATAATGTTAAATTATGAAAGATGATAGAAAAAAGGGATAAATATTGATCTGATGATTTTTTAAAGGTGACAGGGATCTATTCCACGTTCTAAAGCCTGTGTACAGCAAGTTTCGTGGAAATCGGTCAAAAATTAAAGATTCGTATAAAGGACATACACACAGAGAACGGCTTTTATGTATATAGATCTGTTTCGAAATTGTACTGGTTATAATCAATATTTTGAACTTTTAAAGTAAAATAAGATTAAAAACAAAATTTTTAAAAAATCTAATATTTAGATAAGTATTCTTTCTTTTTAATGTTATTCTACTACTGAAGTACAAAATATTGATTATAATTAGTACAATGTCGTAAAAGATTTAAATTATCAGCTTTATGAAAATCGCATACCAAAATTGGAGCACCACAAAATGAGGCGGTATGGGGGTAGAGGGGGCAGGACAACGGCCAAATACTTTTCCAGTATTCAACGTGGTCAAACATGGATACGTAAAATGCTTAGAAAAAATGTCTGCGATTCAGACGTTTCATGTGTCTGAAATGCAGACGCAAAAAGTGTCTGAAAATTGAACACTCCGTTTCAGACACTTAAGTGTCTGAATTTCAGACATTTTAATTTACAGTGGATCATGTAATTAAAGACAGTTATGGTTGAATATTACTTTTTGATAGCGCGCTACTTAATAGAAAATATTAAAATAATTTTCCTTATGAAATGCTCATATTATAACTGTTCTACTGCATTTAAATTATTTATTAAAGAAGCGCGTCTTAATCTGAAATGTCAAAATAGTAGAAACAGCAAAAAAGTGTGATATACTAATATTATGTACATTAAAATAATCAGGATTTCTTGACCGTTATATTGAAAATTAAATAAAACACCAGAATATATTTAGGGTGATATAAACAACATGGTTGAAGATTTGTGGGGTGACAGTAAATGATTCGTTTGAAGGAAGGAAATGTTTTCTGATCATTTTTACAGTACATCTTTCAACCGAATTACGCATGGAATAACTATTATCGTAAAAAAAGAAAAGTGAAAACTGTATTGAACTAAATAAGAAATTTTTTTAATTGACAGGTAATGTGCGAGATGTAAAAACATGTAATTATATTGACGTAGGCTTAGAACATCTGCTTCAGTTAATATGAAATCGATGTTTATCCCTATGTTGAAATATTTAAGAAACTATTAATTTAATCTAAAATATGTTTATGTTTATTTTAGGTGTTTTTGAAAACCTTTTAAAATCTATATCAAAAGTAGAGCGGGGAGAAAAAATGAACTAACTATATGCACATCTATGAATTTATAGATTTAATTATCAAATTGAAATCTACTGTGTTTCAAACAATATGCGGAGTAATAGTGTTGATCGTGTTATGATAATAACAAGAATGACAAATCATGCACCAGACATAGATTAATTGCGTATTATATTCAGATAGCTTGGTTGTTGATGTCACAATCGAGTGTAGTTATAATTTTCAGAAGATGTCTTGCATACCCGTATATTATTTGATTATAACCAGAAAAGAAGCTATTTAATTGTTTTATTTCTACTACATTGCGATACGTAACGTACATTCAGTTTTTATTTATATATATATAAAGTCAATTTTCTCTGGGTAAAGACAGACTTTTCTCCATGAACACTTACTGCCACCCACACGCGGTTGTAGTGGTTAGATAGCCCTTGGCCTCCTGCTGTAAGGCAGTTTGGTCGAAGTGGGGAGAAGTGGAGGATTATAGGGACACTAAAAAAAATTCCATTACAATACAGCCTATGGGAAAAAATCGTTTGAGATAATTTATAATCTTTATCTCTATACATAAAAGGCCCAGCCGAAATTACTGAACCTAGAAGCATAAAATTTAGGGGAAAGATCACTAAGAACGGATTTTTGAAACCCATCCCAACCTAAAGTAGTTAAAAGGGGGGGTTGAAAATTTTAGAGCATGTGGCCTTATCTCAGCAGCCGTTTTAGTTAGGAGCATGAAATTACAGAAAATAAATCTACTAAAAAATAATTAAGAACGTATTTCAGCGATTTTAGAAATTCCCCTCCAAAAAAGGTTTAAAAGAAGGTATACAAAATTTTAGAACATTTGCCATATCTAACCAGCCGTTTGAGGTAGGAGCGTGAAATTCCGGAAAATAAATCGACTAAAAAGTAATTAAATATGTGTTTAAGCGTTTTTAGAAGATTACCCTTAAGGGGGTTAAAAGGGGGTGTTGAAACTTTTAGAACATTTGGCCATATCTAAAGAGCCGTTTTAGCTAGAAGCGTGAAATTCCAAATAATAAATGTGTTAAAAAATAATAAAAAAAAACATGTTTCAGCGATTTTACAAATTCCCCACCCTAAAGGGTTTAAAAGGGGCGGGGGGGGGGTCGAAAGTTTTAGAACACTTGGCATATCTCAAAGTTAATTTTAGATAGAAGCGTGAAATTCAAGCTAACAAACATACTAAAAAAGTTGGGTAAACACATTTCATCTTTGCAAGATATATCTGGTTTGATTCAAGGTTCTTTTAGAGAAACCGACAGCGAAGAGTGCGAAATCCGCTAGTTTTTTATATTTTACAAAGTATTAAATAACATCTGACAACAAGGTATCTGTTTCTCATGAAGTAATTCGTAATTAATATATTTTAAGAGGTTTGAAAAAAAAATAGAGCGTTGAAATTTTTCATTGTCCACAAATATTCATATTTTTTTGCAATATAATATGATTTAAATACTTTTGCACTGGGCAATAAAATATATGGATTTAGTAAAGAAATAAATGAACATTTATATAGCTTAAAGATGCGATTACAATATTGAAAAGTTACTATATTACACATATATATTTCAAAGTAGTAGAGAAATTTTTAAAACAAAAATAGATTTAAATATGAAAATTCATGAAACTCTAAGAAACAATTTAAAGTACGACACTATTTCTACTATCTTATTGTACAATTAATTAAGGTAACAATTCAAAATATGTAGGGCAAAAAACCCCCAGATATTGACACCTAGCCAGTAACTGGCATTTCAGCAAATATGTAGCTCAAATAAACTCAAATAAGTGAAAAATAATGTCACCTAGTGGTAACATATGTATCAGTTACAGTTTTTCAAAATTGGGATGGTGTCAGTTACTGGAGTTATAAAATGGGATTAAAAAAATAATTGTTAATAATAAAAAACATAATTTTTTTTATTTTATGAATAGTAAATTTTTAGTGTATCTATACTATACTTTCAAAAACAAAGATAAGTATAAAACGGATTTAATACTTTGCAATAGCAATCTGAACAAGAAAGAATCCTCATGGTGCCAATTACTAGGTGTTTCACCTTATTTGTAAATTAAAAGCATATAAAATGTCTGTATAATTATATTATAATTGCTATATTCTCGTATAGAAATACCAAAATATTCCAAAAATTGAAAGTAAAATTTGTTAAGGGAAAAGTGATAGAAAATATTAATAAAATTTTTCTTTACAAACTAAAATATATAGGAATCATGTAATGTATATTAATAAAACTAAATAACGAGTTTTTTTAGTTGTTTTTCATTTTAAAATATAATTAATTTTTAAGTACTTCTTTTAATTTATGTAAATGCTCCCCAACATAATTTTTATTAGTAAAATTTTAACTTATTTCGTAATTTTATCCTAATTTTTTTTCTAAGAGACTAGGGGGCTCTGCCCCCTACGAGCTACGCTCGTCAACCCCCGTTCAGACACCGCAGACTCTAATAGCACGCTAATTTGTTCGGCTTTAAAAAGATTTCGGAAGATTAAATTATAATTTGAATCTGACAATTATAATCTGACGTAATTTTCACCAAAGGTTTCTTTCTCTTTTTAATATTCACGTAAAAATACTTTTGTTAGAAAAGAAATATTATAACTCTTATAACTGTAATATAACTGCTATATAAACTGTTTTGCAATATTATTTTTTGTTCATTTTATGTTCATTTTAGTGTCATTGTCTCCCGGTATTTTTTAACAGCGCTGTAAGATAGTTCTTTTTTTAAATAATTCATTTTAAATGTATCGTTTCAAATCTGACGTAATTTACACCAAAGTTTTATTTCTCTTATTAATATTCACGTGAAAATACTTTTGTTGTTAGAAGGAAATATTATTTGCGCTGTTTTCGAATTCACGATAATAGTTGAAAAGATTATCTCAAAATATCTGGCGCAAATATATTTTTCAATTTAAATTGTTTTGCAATATTTTTTGCCATTTTAAATATGACGTAATTCCTCAAATTACAAGTTTTAACGCATAATAATGATTTTTTTTTTTTTTTAAGATTTTGTTTCTCTTTTAAAATTCAAGAGTAAACATGGTTCGGCAAAGATGTCATTGGCGCAATTTTTTTCTGACGCCAATTTCATATACGCAACGGGTACTTAACCGGTGCTAAAGTGTCGTTACTTTGCTTGATATGGTAACCCGGATGTTGTTGTTTATGCTATTGATGTTTTCGCCAAATTGGCGTCGGAAAAAATTGCGCCAATATGACATCTCTGCCTATGGTTCTTATGACGTAATTTTCCTGCTTTTAACATGTAATCATTTAATTCTAATTATAAAGTTTTTTTTTCTGTTTGTAATAGTCACGTGTAAATAAATTTTTAATTTGAAGTAAACATTATTGTTTGCGCTGTTTATACAACTGGCAACAGTTTAAATTAATAACATTTTCTAAAATTTGTAAAAATATCTCTCGAAATGCTGACAATTTGAATTTAAAATTGAAATAAAACCTCAAAAAATGAGTCAAATAAGAAAAATAAATACAATCTGCACACCGGGAACTTATAACGTATAAAATGATCTAAAAATGATTAAATTCTCATGTATAGATTTTGCTCCAATAAAACTTTTTTAATGGAACGATTTTGTCCAAATTTAGCTTTAAATATCTTTTTAAATAATTCTTCGATTTCAAAACTGTCTTCATCAGCGTATTTATCAAACATTTCTCTATAATACCACCTATTTTCAGATTTTTGTATGCAACAGTTTTTTTAATATTACCGATGAACGGCCATGCTTAAGCATTCAAATTGGATGCCGATCTATCCGGAATATCTACGCAGATTTTCATTGGTCCATTTTCAAATCAAAACTTTTTTTATATATACTAGGGGGCTCAGACCCCTACGAGCCGCGCTCGTTAACCCCCGTTCAGACACCGCAGACTCTAAAAGTACGCTAATTTGATCGGCTTTAAAAAGATTTCGGAAGATTGAATTATAATTTAAAAAACAGAGGCGATCTCCCTATAAACGGATTTCTATTCATTTCTCTTTGAATGGGGAATTTTAAGGCCAAATCCGTTGCGGTACTACTTGATGAACCCGTCGACCAATTTCGCCAAATTATATAAATCGCCAAAGCACTCTCCAATTATATAAATTGGCATAATTTTTATTTTAAATAACGAAAGAACAAATAAATTAGTGCAACATTAATAAAAATACAAATAAAACGTCGAAATAAAAATAACTTGATGGCGTAGACACGTGTAACTTGCTTAAAGTAAAGTTAACGTGACATTTACGATCAACCATTATTGGCATTTAATCTTATAGTTTGGCGAATGATAGATTTTTTGTCGACGGGATAACTAAGTAGTACCAAAAATACATATGTCAATCGCTGTTTTCGTCTTTGACGTAGACACGTGTAACAACATTTCAAAATAATCTAATACAAAAGGAATTAAGTAAACAGAGTCTTTGTCTCCCGGTATTTTTTAACAAAGCGAAAAGAAAGTTCTTTTAAAGAAGACTTTTTAAATTAATCGTTTTTAATCTGACGTAATTTTGACCAAACTATTCTTTTTCTTTTTAATATTCACGTGAACATGCTTGTGTTAGAAATGAAATATTATTTGCGCTTTCCTAACAAAAATAGTTGAAAAGTATCCGCTCAAAATATCAAATAAATGTCTAGCGCAATTTCTGAATTTAAACCTTTTTGCAATATTATTTTGTATTCATTTTATGTAATAACTGTAATGTGACGTAAATATGACGTAATTTCTCCTATTTAAGACTTCAAACGCATGTTAATAAATTTATTATTTTACAAATTCCTTTCTCTCTTAAAATTCACGTGTAATTATAGTTTTTATGACGTAATTTTTAAAAAGTTCTCGCTTTTTGTACATAATTATTTAATTCTAATTCCTAATGTTTTTTTCTGTTTATAATAGTCACGTGTAAATACATTTTTAATTTATTTACAAGTATAAATATATTTGTTTTGAAGCAAACATTATTGTTTCCACTGTTTTTACAGTTGGAAACAGTTTAAATTAATATCACTTTCTAAAATCTGTAAAAAGTATCTCTAGAAATGCTGAAAATTTGAATTTAAAATGGATATAAAACCTCAAAAAATGAGTCAAATTAAAAAAAGAAAAACAGTCTGCACACCGGGAACTTCAAACGTATAAAATTATCTAAAAATGATTAAATTCCTATGAATAGTTTTTGCTCCTATAAAACATTTTTAGTGGAACGATTTTGTCCAACTTTAGCATTAAATATCTTTTAAAATAATTCTTCGATTTGAAAACTGTCTACCTCAGCGTGTTTATCAAACATTTCTGTATCATACTACCGATTTTCATATTTTTGTATGCATTATTTTTCTTAATATTAACGAAGAAAGACCTCCTGTCACAAAAAATTCAAAACCGGCGGCGGCGGCGGTGACAGCGGTAGTTACTTTTTTTTTAGAATAGAGAGATAGAAGGAAAAGAGTACTTAAGATTTATATCTTTTAAAATATGCGATTATAACATAATCCTTTTAAACTATTTATCCTCTTCATAAAATCGTAGACTGTTTTTACTTGAGTTGAAACATAATTTTTCATTTCTAATGATTTTTTAATGACCACCTGATTGTAAAATAACCGAGCCTTTTTACACAATCTTTATTAAACTAGGGGGCTCGGCCCCCTACGAGGTACGCTCGCCAACCCCCGTCCAGACACCGCAGACTCTAAATGCACGCTAATGTGATCGGCTTTAAAAAGATTTCGAAAGATTGAATTATAATTTAAAAAACAGTGGCGATCTCCCTATAAACGGTTTTCTATTCATTTCTCTTTGATTGGGGAAATTTTAACGCCAAATCCGCTGCGGTAGTATTTGATTATCCCGTCGACTGATTTCGCCAAGTTATATAAATCGCCAAATTATACAAATTGCCATAATTTTTCTTTTAAATAACGAAAGAACAAATAAATTAGTACAACATTAATAAAAATACAAAAAAAAAACGTCGAAATAAAAATAACTTGATGACTTAGACACGTGTAACAACATTTCAAAATAAGCTAATATAAAAGGAATTAAGTAAACAGAATCTTTGTCTCCCGGTATTTTTTAACAAAGCGAAAAGAAAGTTCTTTTAAATGAGACATTTTAAATTAATCGTTTTCAATCTGACGTAATTTTGACCAAACTATTCTTTCTCTTTTTAATATTCACGTGAAAATACTTGTGTTAGAAATAAAATATTATTTGCGCTTTCCTAAGAAAAATAGTTGAAAAGTATCCTCCAAAATATCAAATAAATGTCTAGCGTAATTTGTAAATTTAAACCGTTTTGCAATATTATTTTGTGTTCATTTTATCTAATAACTGTAATGTGATTTAAATATGACGTAATTTGTCCTATTTAAGACTTCTAACGCATGTTAATAAATTTATTATTTTACAAATTCCTTTCTCTCTTAAAATTCACGTGTAATTATAGTTTTTATTGCGTAATTTTCAATAAGTTCCTGCTTTTTGCACATAATTATTTAATTCTAATTCCAAATGTTTTTTCTGTTTACAATAGTCACGTGGAAATAAATTTTTAATTTATAATACGTATAAATATATATATATTTTTTAAGCAAACATTGTTGTTTCTGCTGTTTATACAGTTGGCAACAGTTTAAATTAATATCACTTTCTAAAATCTGTAAAAAATATCTCTCGAAATGCTGAAAATTTGAATTTAAAATAGATATAAAACCTCGAAAAATGAGTCAAATTAAAAAAATAAATCAATTCTGCACACCGGGAAATTATAACGTATAAAATGAACTAAAACTTATTAAATTCCGATGTATAGTTTTTGCTACTATAAAACTTTTTTAGTGGAACGATTTTGTCCAACTTTAGCATTAAATATCTCTTAAAATAATTCTTCGATTTGAAAACTGTCTGCACCAGCGTGTTTATCAAACATTTCTGTATAACACTACCGATTTTCATATTTTTGTATGCATTATTTTTGTTAATATTAACGAAGAAAGGCCTCCGATCACAAAAAAATCAAAACCGGCGGCGGCGGCGGCGGCGGCGGTGACAGCGGTAGTTACTTTTTTTTAGAATAGAGAGACTATAAAGATTATATTTCACATTATTACAGCGATAATATGTTCTTCAGATTTACAGCTCATTATTATGATTTCTATTTAAATATAAACTAACAACTTTTTTATTTTTCAAATTTGTATAGTTATAGATATGATATTTATTATGTACAGAGATAAAAAAAAAAAAAGTTGGATATGAATATTTTTTTATCACATGCTTTTTTAAAAATTAAATAACGAAAACACCTGTATAGAATATTTTAAAACTTATACTGAGGTACGACGTAGATATTCAATGTTCCAAGTGAAGTATTTGTGTTAAAAAATCTTGAGAGTTTATCATTTAGAGCTAGTCATTGAGAGCTTATTAAGTGAAGATTTGTCTTAAAATTTAATCTAATTTTACAGAAAACTAGTATGTTGTGACCATCACAAAACTTTCTTCTACATAAATCACGTCAATTAAATTATTTAAATAGTACAAGAAATTACATCAATTTAGCCCCAATTCATATCAAAGTATATCTGAATTTGAAGTTTGTGAAAATCGTGGATTAATTCTTGAGATAGAGCTATAGTGGTAATTCTGAAAAATGCAGCATAGCAGCGCCACCTGCTGAGCGATTTACACCAAAACAGAAACAGCACAAATTTATATCAACGTATAACTGAATCTGAAGTTTGATGGAAATTCGTGCGTTAGATATTAAGATAGAGCTATAGTGGTAGTCGCAAAAATGCCGTATAGTAGCGCCACCTGTTGAGCGATTTACACCAAAAACTAATCAGCACCAATTTATATTAGGGACTACTAGAATATACATTTTTATGCTAGAATATACATTCCGTGCATTAGTTCTTGAGATAGAGTGCCCACAAAATTTGCGTTATATACATACAGACAGACAGACAGACTCACAGACTTTTGTAAAAACATGTTTTTCGGAATCTCTGACCTCTAAAACGTGCAAATCCGTCGAAAACCGGAACCAAATTTTCACGAATCCAATACTTTCTTCTTGTAAAGATAGAAAAAAGTAAAATGTACTATCGGTATTTCGTTATGAAGGATTTTCCTTCAGCTAAGTACGAATTTGCAAGCATATATAAAATAAAACACATCTGAGAAAAATAAGAATCTTATGAAAGTTATATTTCAATCATAACTAGTATTCCCTTTTGGTGAAAATATATTACAAATGAAAGTGCATATATGGTTCACTGCAGACATTGAGATCTGCATTCTACAAAATTAGAAGAATTAGTTTATCATACATTTATATTATTGGACATTTTTTTTTTCAATGTATTTCCTTTTTTTTTTTTTCAAAAATTCATGTTGTTTTTACAAGGGCGAATCAAAAATAATGGAGACTGTTTCAATATCAATACAAATTTGTTATATGTGATTTTATGGTAATCAAAGAGTCTTTACTGTTAAAAATTTCATTTCATATCTTTTTACTCTTCATATGTTAATTTGTTTAGGCGCTAACATTCGTATTGCGATTGCGCAATGTATAACTGTTAAACTTTCATGGAGGAAAAATGTCAAACTAATTGCATTTTGGTCCAGATTTAATGTAGAATTCGAAAATGATATTCTACAGAAATCTGCTACGTCGAAATGTACGTTTTCAATGTAATTTAATTAGTTTTCTAATTATTATACATTCTGTATGATAATTAGAACGTAAGCGAAGCATCCCAGAAGACGATCAAGTTCTGATCGAAAATACTCGGCGTGTAGTATTAAGTTTTCGAAATATTTTAAAATGTACAAACAACTTTTGCATATAATGTCATCATTAAATGCATCATTTTTTAGCAAAGATTACTTATTTTTGTTTTGGTTAAATTTTAATAGTTTACAGTTTATGTTGTGGTATTAATAATTATACAAAATAAATTAGTATATTATCCAGAGCATAGAATTTAAAAATATATATTTTTTCATTAGAAGAATCACACTCGTTGTAATTATTATGAAAATCTCTCTATTCTAAAAAAATAAGTACCTACCGCTGTCACCGCCGCCGCCGGTTTTGAATTTTTTTGTGACAGGAGGTCTTTCTTCGTTAATATTAAGAAAAATATTGCGTACAAAAATATGAAAATCGGTGGTATTATAGAGAAATGTTTGATAAATACGCTGAAGCAGACAGTTTTCAAATCGAAGAATTATTTTAAGAGATATTTAATGCTAAATTTGGACAAAATCGTTCCATTAAAAAAGTTTTATAGTAGCAAAAACTATACATGGGAATGTAATCATTTTTAGATCATTTTATGCGTTAGAATTTGCCGGTGTGCAGATTGCATTAATTTTTTTTATATGACTCATTTTTGGAGGTTTTATTTCTATTTTAAATTCAAATTTTCATCATTTCTAGAGATATTTTTTACATTATTTTAGAAAATGGTATTAATTTATACTGTTGCCAAATGTATAAACAGCGCAAACAGTAATGTTTGCTTCAAATAAAAAAAAATATTTACACGTGACTATTATAAGCAGAAAAAATCATTTGGGATTAGAATTAAATAGTTATGTACAAAAAGCAGGAACTTATTAAAATTTACGTCATAAAAAGTATACACGTGAATTTTAAAAGAGAAAGGATATTGTAAAATAATAAATTCATTAACATGCGTTAGAAGTCTTAAATAGGAAATATTACGTCATATGTACGTCACATTACAGTTATTACATAAAATGAACACAAAATAATATTGGAAAACAGTTTAAATTTAGAAATTGCGCTAGACATTTATTTGATATTTTGAAAGGATCTTTTCAACTATTTTTCTTAGGAAAGCGCAAATAATATTTCATTTCTAACAAAAGTATTTTCACATGAATATTTAAAAGAGAAAGAATAGCTTGGTCAAAATTACGTCAGATTAAAAACGATTAATTTAAAATGTCTCATTTAAAAGAACTTCCTTTTCGCTTTGTTAAAAAATACCAGGAGACAAAGACTATGTTTACTTAATTCCTTTTATATTAGCTTATTTTGAAATGTTGTTACACGTGTCTACGTCAACAAATTATTTTTATTTCGACGTTTTATTTGTATTTTTATTAATGTTGTACTAATTTATTTGTTCTTTCGTTATTTAAAATAAAAATTATGTCAATTTGTATAATTTGGCGAGTGTTTTGGCGATTCATATAATTTGGCGAAATTGGTCGACGGGTTAATCAAGTAGTACCGAAGCGGATTCGGCCTTGAAATTCCCCAATCAAAGAGAAATGAATAGAAATCCGTTTATAAGGAGATCGCCACTGTTTTTTAAATTATAATTCAATCTTCTGAAATATTTTTAAAGCCGATCAAATTGGCGTACTTTTAATGCATGCGGTGTTTAAACGGGGTTTGACGAGCGTAGCTCGTAGGGGGCAGAGCCCCCTAGTTAATTAAAAGTTAAATATAAATTATTTCGATTCCGGATTGCTTTAGTTGCCTCGGCCATGTTTTGATACATATGCACGTAACATATCACAATTCTAGCTTCCAAAATGTGGATTTGTATAGCATTAAAGACAGACAGACAAATTTATAATTTCTATATATTAGATTAAACAAAAAACTTATATTTGGCAACAATCCGATGTTGCTTTTTAAAAAAAGCTCATTGAAAACTATTCAGAAAATTTTAAAGAAACTGTTTATAATAATTTTTGAAAATTTTGCTATATTGATAAAGAAAATTGTCTTCTGGATGCGTGATTAATATTCTAAGCGTGCTTGAAAACAACACATACTAACTGCAGTTAAAATAGACGAAAATCCAATATTCAAATTTTATCACTAACAGCTTTGAGCGCTTGTTACATCGATTATTTTGGCAACGATCAATGAAGTAACACTTTCACAATTTAATTCGCAGATAAGGCAATGTTGTAAATTATCGAATGAGATGGATATATTAGTAAAATTGGATTTTCTTACTAAATATTTTCATGCTAAAATTAAAATCGCTTAAAATATACTTGCATCTTTCCCGTTATGTGTAATTATAAACGACAATATATATATATTAATACAAACAGACACACACGCACTCTTATGTATGTTATATTTATGTTGTTAAAATATTTTTGTGTGATCCATTAGACAGGGCTCTTGTCTTAATCTTTTTATACTTTGGGTAGAATAATTTTCGTCTTAAATATTCGGAATGTATATATAGAATAAAGATTATTGCTTGGAAATACTGATAGAAAATTTATGAAAAAATAGGACGCTACGACCTTGATTACTTAATTAAAATTATTTTTAAATAAACGGTCAGGTGCAAGCATTACTCGCGTTTAGAGGGATCTGTAAAATAAATAGAGGAATTATTAACTGTCGTATTAAAAATATCGTTACTAAAAGAAAAATAAGGCTTTGTAAAAACTATACAACGCAGGGTTTGGTATAGCTGTATATATACTAGGAAAGTATGAATGGGTTTACCGTAAAAGTTCAAAAAGATATAAAGCCTAACTAATATCCAATATTGCTATAAGCAATATATATATATATTGCTTACATATATAATAAGAGTTATAATATCCAATATTATAACTCTTATTTAAATCTTATCTTAATCAGTTTATGATGAATTTAATTCGGCACTGACAATAAAAGTAGTGTGTATTTTAATTTCATTTGAGCATTTCATAAAACTAAATTCAGCGTCGTAATAATATTTCATTTTTACAGTGCAGCTAAAACAAAACACTTGTTCCACGTTTAAACATGGCATTTTCCTAAGCGCGTTTCGAAAGTAGGTCGCAAAGTAGCAACACCACCTCTGTCCGTCCCATGTTTTTTCAGATAGGTTTTTAATTAACTTTTAAAGACACGGAGACGTATTTCGATATCCTCTCAATGCAAACTAGTCAAGAATCTCATAGAATTTAAGTGATTACATCTAATTAAACTAGTCTGTTTATAACAATTTGAGGTTTATTGCTTTTATACTACTACTGGACATTGTATTATACAAATGTATCATTTAAAGTTGTTATCTAGGCATTAAAATCAGATTGTATATACATTACACCGTCCCTGTCATTATGTATGTCCAAACCGTCCTTGTCTTTAAAGGTTAATATCTAGGATAATTAGCGACGATTTTTTTCAAAAATTATTATCAAGAATGCTTTTATACTTCTGCTACGATAGGTACATTCAGCGCTCCTCAACAACTTTGCTGAATGTCCGCAAATCGAAATTTGTGTGTAACGGAAAATGCGCTTTTCTCAAAAACTGTGAGACCTAGGGTAATCGCTGTAATTTTCTGGCAAGGTTTAAATTAACCTCTAGTACTTCTATTTTTTTCCCAATTTTAGTTTCAGTAGACTTGGAAATAGATAAGTGGAACATATTTTTACACTACATTTTCGAGTCTATCTCTGAAAACATTATACCTAAAATTAAATGAAATGTATTTTTAAGTTCAGAGTTACGAAAGCTTTCACACGATACCACACATGATATACAAAGAAAATGTATTTTTATCAAGTAACTTAATTAGCCACTCGACATTTTTCCTATAAACTATAATAGTCAATAGTATTAGGTAGCTTTCATTACAAAAAGCTACCTATTGCAGCCGTTCGGAGGAAAGCGATTTCAAAAAATTTTGGTATATTTTCATCGATCATGACCCCCAGACCACGAAACCACCCTCCTTTCAAAATTGATATATATATATATATATATAAAAGATTGCTAAATAATTTAGCGACCTGGGAATATATAAAAATATATATAAGATAACTTAAGGAAAAAATACATCAAAATGAATTGTTGACATATAAGGATTTGTTTGGTTTTGCTGTTTAAACAGTTATTTACATTCAAAAGCTTACAAATTTTTATCTTGCAATAGATGTTTAATATAATTAATAATAGATGGCAGCACCAAATTTGTCTCTTTCAGATTGCTCTAATTTTTAATTTTTCTAGCTCCATTTCAGTTATAATTTATACACCAGGGGGTATTTTTAGCTAAATTTTGACGATTTTGTTAAACTGTTATCTATTAATTTAATAGTGCATTTTAAATAATGTAATTAATATCTATTTATTTTATATTAGATTAAATTTGTTTTACAAGGTATTTCAAATTTTATTTCAAAATGTATTAACTGCATCCTTTGGTATCATTTACTGTGATTTCTTAACTGTTTTATTCACCTTAATCTTTTTGATATACTGGTAGACATGTGCACATGGATTTTTGTAAAATACTGAAATATTAATCGGTATGGTGTTTATTATTTATATTTTATATCCTATAAATATTTAAATACGTTTTATTGATTCTTCCATTTCATATTATTTGTTTCTATTCTGCTTTCATTTTTAATCAATTCACTTGATTTTAGTGGTTGTTCGGGCACAGGGGAAAATTAATTTTAGCTTTAGCTTATTTTTCCCACAGAAAACACCATTTTGCTTATATCATTGAATTCTGTGCCCTTGATAACGTAATTCAATGTATAAGCTTTTCAATTTTTGTTGGTGTCCACTTTTTTCTTTTTTCTTCCATAATAATTCTTATAATATATATATATTTTTTTTAATACTTACAGCTTTAATTCATAATAATTGACGGTGGTAGGTTATGTTTAATTAATGGTAATATATATATATATATATATATATATACATGACCTTTGTCATACTGTAACTCTCGTATTTATGAACCGATTTGAATGTAATTCGGTGTGTACATAGTATATACTAATGTCTCGACCGAGTTCGTTGGCCAGCTTCATCCGCCATTTTGTTTCAAAATGGCGGCCATTTAAAATTTTTAAAAAAATTTAAAATTTGAAATGTGGTACCAAAATATTGAAAATGGAAAAATATTTTTTTCTTATGTATTTGACCTTTATACAAAGACTCCGAAGCAGTTTTTGTTTCGTCTATATCTTAAAAAATGGATGAGTTATAGCATTTTGAATTTCTAGCATGGCTGAAATTTTGAAACGTCCTGAATTTTGTCACGCGATAAAAGGCGTATTTATGAACCGATTTGGATGTAACTTCGTTTATACATACTACATACCAATGTCTTGACCGAGCTCGTTGGCCAGCTTCATCCGCCATCTTGTTTAAAAATGGCGGCCATTTAATTTTTTAAGAAAAATTTAAATTAGAAATGTGGTAACAAAAAACTGAAAATTGAAAAAATATTTTTTTCTTATGTGTTTGACTTTGATAAAAAGATTCGGGAGCAGTTTTTGTTTCGTCTATATCTTAAAAAATGGATGAGTTATAGCATTTTGAATTTCTAGCGTGGCTGACATTTTGAAACGTCCTGATTTTTCTCACGTGATAACAGGTGTATTTTATGAACCGATTTGGATGTACCTTGGCGTGTACATAGTACATACAAATATCTCGACCGAGTTCGTTGCCCAGCTTCATCCGCCATCTAGTTTCAAAATGGCGGCCATTTAAAATTTTTTTTAAAAATTAAAATTTAAAATGAGATACTAAAAAATTAGAAAATGAAAAAGATCTTTTTCGTATGTGTTTTACCTTAATACAAAGATTCCGGAACAGGTTTTGTTTCGTCTATAACTAAAAAAATGGCTGAATTATAGCATTTTGAATTTCGATTGTGGCTGACATTTTAAAACAACCTGATTTTTGTCACGCGATAACAGGCGTATTTATGAACCGATTTGGATGGAACTTGGTCTGTCTCTGTACATAGTACATACTAATGTCTCGACCGAGTTCATTGGCCAGCTTCATTCGCCATTAGGGTGGTGCGAAAAAAGTCAAGTTGATATTTCCGAGTTTCTATAGTGCGGAAAAGTTGCGATTGGTAAATACAAGAAAAACAAAAAAAAAATTATTTAAATCGGACTTTATCTTCCGATCCCACAAACCGCCTAAAAATTTAAAAAAATTGAAAATTTCCGATTTTTCCAGAATTTTTTTCTTTTTTTACGTATATATATTTTTTATCGCTATAGTGAAAAATATTTGCAGATTGTAATGTTTAATAATAATAAAAATAAACAGTTGCGTTTAAAGAATAGCTTCCGATCACGCAAGCTCAATAAAAATCGGCAAAAATTCAATTTTCAGTGATTTTGATGAATAAAGAAAATAATCACCTGAGATCAGTTTGCGTTCCAATATTAACATTTGCATATAAATTGTACAATGTACAACTCTTTGCTTGTTTAGATATTTGATAATGTTTAAACAAACCAGAACTCCCCACGGGAAGGTAGCTCAACTTCGAGTTCAAACCACACCCTATCCTCCATCCAACCAATGAGGGTGTTTGCTATTTACATTACTTAAATACATAATTTGTTATAATAGAATCAAAACACTGTGTTTAAAAAACTATTGTCGTGACAGTATAAGATATACAATTTGTTATGTCATCTGTTTAAGTCTGACTTTTTGACGCAACTTTGTACTGCGATTTGGTGGTAATGTCTGGTATTATGGACATTGATTTCAGTGTGGCCCTGATGCTCTCTTGATTGGGGCCCACATACCTTAAATGATGCCTCCGTTACCAATTTAATGCACCGCTGGACATCTTACGTGTGGTTGAAAAACTTTTTATCATCCTAGACTGAGATATGACCTGATTGAACGAAGAAATGTATTTCTTCATGGGTTAATCTCCGAAAAAGCGGTGGAAATGTTAATTTTGCTACATTACAATCAATTAATTTTGGATTGTAGGAGTGATAAAGATTCAGATGCCTTTACCCTTTGAAACATTCTGCCTGGCTTTTAACAGCCCTAGCTCTCTTATGTGCCTCCTTTTATAAAAGACCATTGCCATCAGTAGGCTTTCCGCGTGAGCAAAGAACGAGTTTCATTCAGTTTCAAAGACTACACTTTCTTCAGGTTGTCACGAAAGTATCGAGATGTTTCAATTGCTCTGTGCAGATGAATAGGCCCATCTGTAATGTACTTACAGCATTTTATTTCAAAACAAACTGGCAAGTAAGATTTTAAAATAAATGTCAATATGGCTTTAAGGCATCCGATGGGTTTTCCACGCTCGCGTAAAGTCGAAGGGCTCTATTTGCACAAGTGAGCAATCTGGCATGTGAAATTGAACCGGAGTCACACTTTAATAAGTCATTTGGAAAGTTGTAACTGTTAATTGCTTGACTTACGCCAAGAAGATATCTTTGGTCCTTGTTCAACTGTTGCCTGTCCACTTCTGGAATTTCACAATCAGTCAATTGAAAATTTATCACCGAGAGCTTTACACAAAAATGATATTGTGTCCAAATGGTCTATTAAATGATCTTGGGCCAGTAGTTTCAACATTCAAATGTTGAAAAAGATGGCGGGAAGGTAATTCAACAAAATGGAATAAACAAACAACCCACTGCAGTGGTCGTCAGAGATAAACTTCAAGCTTTCTGATAGCACCACGCTTTCTATCCAGTATTGGTATTTGTACCATCACAGCCTACAAAATCTAAGTATTCTAGTGAAACCCCTTGTTCAGTAAGACATGATACTATGAAAGCTACAATGTCCTTAGCAAGCCCGGAGTTTGGAGGCACATGGCCTAAATAAAGTGAGTCACGTTCTTTTCTGACAGGGAAGTGTTCCTCTTTAATAGTTCGACGAACCTGTTTAGATGCAATACTTTCTTTAACTGGGGTATCGTCCTTTCTTCCGTCAAAATAGTATATGCCATGTAGTTCATCTGAATCCAGTTGATTTTTCTGTAAATTTTATGGAGTTAGGTGGGACTAGGTGGGAGCGCGTACGCCGACTTTAGCGCTGTTTTCCAACGTGGCTAACGGCAGTTGGGTGCACTACTAAATTTTTCAGACCTGAAACGAACTCTTCGTGGTTGTTTAAAAATAACTTAATATGCTCAATAGTATCAATTAACATTTAAATCTTAACCTGAGACTGCAAACTGACCTCAGTTGATTATATTCTTAATGCATGAAAATCACTCAAAATTGAATTTTTGCCGATATTTATTGAGCTTGCGCGATCGGAAGATATTCTCTAAACACAATTATTATTATTATTATTATTATTATTAAACAGTACAAACGGCAAATATTTTTTCCTATAGCGATAAAAAATATATAAACGTAAAAAAAAGAAAATATTAGAAAAAATCGGAAATTTTCAATTTTTTGGAATTTTTAGGCGGTTTGCGGGATCGGAAGATAAAGTCCGATTTGAAGAATTTTTTTTTGTCTTTCTTGTATTTACCAATCGCAACTTTTCCGCACTATAGCGACTCGGAAATATCAACTTGACTTTTTTCGCACCACCCTATTCGCCATCTTGTTTCAAAAGGGTTGCATTAAAAAAAAATAATAATTTAAGGTATTAAAAAATTGGAAAATGAAAAAGATTTTTTTATGTGTTTGGCCTTGATACAAAGATTCTGGAGCAGTTTTTGTTTCTGAAAATTTGTTTTTTTGTTTATATCTTAAAAAATGGTTGAATTATAGCACTTTGAATTTCTAGCATGGCTAACACTTTCAAACGATCTTGTATTTGTCACGCGATAACACACGTATTCGCCTATTTTGATGTAAAAAGGCATGTGGATAGTATACATCAATATCTCGACCAAGTTCGCTGGCCAGCTTCATCAGCCATCTTGTTTCAAAATGGCGGCCATCAAATTGAAAAAAATTATATTTAAAGTGACGTGCAAAAAAATTAGAAATTGAAAAAGGTTTCTTTCTTAAGTATTTGACCTTGATATAAGGATTCAGGAGCATTTTTTGTTTGTCTTTATCTTAAAAAATGGCTCAGATATAGCAGTTTCAATATCTAATGTAGGTGACATTTTGAAAAATCTGATTTTTTGCCTGCGACAGCACTCATATATATCAACCGATTCCGATGTGAGTGAGCATGTGCACAGCAATTACTAAGGTCTCGACCAAGTTCACTGGTTAGCCTCATCCACCATGGTGTCTTAAAAGGGCAGGCACTTTAAGAAATCGCCGAATTTAGCAGCCAAATATAAGTTACTTTAAATAAAAGCAGCTTGGATAAAGCTGACTAATTTCGCGAAATTCTCATTCATAATGATTTAGTATTGATAAAATTAGTATTGAATCTCCTATATTCGGTTTCCACTAAATTGAGCTTCGTGTGTTTGAATAATATAAGTTGGCTTTTTTAAAATAAGGAATATGAAATCTACCTCTTCCTACCGGCACTGGCCGGAAGGACTTTTTATTACTTCCCCCAATTTGAACTTTCCACATTACATAGTTTAGGAGTAAAATGGCTGTGACAGACAGACAGACACAGAAGTGACCTTATAATGGTTCCGTTTTTACTTTTTAAGTACGGAACACTAAAAATGCAAAATAATAATAAAAGTAATAATAATAATAATTTTTACGATATAAAACAAAAAAGATATGAAATACAATTCACAAATGCTAATTATAAACGACCACATAATTGTGTTATATGGTTATGACATGTTTAAATATAAAATTTAAATATTGATCCCATGTTATAATCAGAAACCACACAGAAAATCCATTTTATTAGACGAATGCCTTAATGATTCAAAATAAAGAAAAAATGGTCAGCAGCGAAATTTTTTTTTATTTAACTGAAGTTTAAGTTAAACTTGGGAATTTAATTTTCTTTACCATTTTACCACTATAATTTTTTATTTTCTTCTAAATTTTTACTTATAATGAATTTGCATAGTACCCACAGGATATTAAAATAAGAAATAATAAAACTGTAGTACTTTTAATGCAGAATTTTTGTATAACATTGTCTTAAAGGGGTGTTAAAGAAGGAACGGTAAGGTAAAAAAAAAATGGGCGGTATAGGAAAAAAGGGACGAAATGGGTAAAAAGGGGACGGTAAGGATGGAACGGTAAGGATAATTACCACCAATTTTTAGGCAAATCATGTTAAGACTAAGTGATAACCACAATGTTCATTGATTTTTAGAAAGAGTTGTTAACATTGGATTAAATTAATTTTTTTATTATTATTTGCCTCTAAAAGTGCAGGAATAAACCTTGGGGACGGTAAGACTACCAATAAAGGCATGATCTTGAAATTGATATTTAAATGCTGATTTAAATGCTGCAGTAAATTTCCTGTCAAAGAATTTTAGACATTCTTTCTCTAGCATACTTCTGCATGAGAAAAAAATTGAAAAAATTCTATGGCTACATCTGAAGTTATTTTCTGTATAAGTTTAGCAAGAAGGACGGTAAGGATGAAAAACCCAGGGACAAAGTTCAAAAAATAATATCAACCGTAAAAATGTGTGCAGGTTAATTTTTTGCTACATATTTATATTTATATTTTGCTACAAAAGAGTTGTCCTAGTTTCGGAAAAAAATTACATCGAATTACTTTTATTGAAACAATTTTATACAGACCGCTCCAAACTTAAAAATCAGCATCAGGGACACGGGACGGTATAGGAGTTTTCCTGGTATTTGGACCCCCAACATCGTCCAAAACTTATTTATCTCGTTAATATTGTTATGAAATCATGCAGTGGGATGTTCCCCAGTATATAAAATAAAAGAAACACAAAAAAATGTATTAAAATAAAAACTATTATTCAGGGTCATAAAAGTCAAAAGATTGTGAGAATGCCCCAAATACACATGTCCATTACACGAGATTCACTGAAATTGCTCCACATGGTATATAGAACATACAAAGACAAAATATATTTAAACTTTTTGATTTAACGTATAATTATGATATCCAAAAGATCACTTGTTTTATCCGAATTTAAATAGCGGCGGAGTACAGTGTTTTTTTTTTTTTTTTTTTTTTTTTTTAAATCTAGGAAGCAAATATTTTTTCTTTACAACAGTCAAGCGTGGGACAGAAATTTAACATTCCAAACATTTAGGATTACTTAAATATTTATTTCCATCGCTTAATTAATGTTGTTTGCTTTACATATCAATTTTATATGTTCTAGGATAGATTAAAATAGTTGGATACTGAGCACGAAGCATAGCTAAGTATAACTAATTTCACACAACTCAAATAATATTTTGCGGAACGTATAAAATTATTTATTTCACATAGAAATAATTTGACAAAATTCGGGTAAAAACACATTTCCTCAGATGACGTGTGGAAGCACTCTGAATATCATTTTCACATATCTTCTAATTATGTTGTGTCTTCTCTTTCCTGTGACTCATATTTAAATATTCTGGAAGAAAAGTTCTAAAAAGTACGTAGATTTTAGTTTTCTTAATAAGTGATTCCATAAAGAATTTAAATATTTCATAGAAATTGTCTTTAATTCCTCAAGACTTGATAAACATAATTGCAATGGAATTTTTACCATATTTTGTCATGTTTTGTTTTTCCTAAAATATTTTCTGAGAAAATGTGACCATCTGCTTCTTTGGTTTTAGAAATCTCAGACACTAAATGTATGTTTTCCATTACCGGAAATTCTTTAACTGATTTTTCTAACGAAAAATTATCTGTTATTATATCAGAATGTGCATTATTTTCATCCTCTACCAGACGGTTTCTATTAATTATGTAGCAAAAAATGACATTTTCTAACACTCTTTCAGTATTTACATCCTGTGGATAATGTTCACTCGATCTGGACCTGGCATATTAAATTTTTCAGCCAATAATTTGATCTAATTATATGTAAAGCGGCCGAGAGGTTGTAAATTCCGTACTTTTCGAAACTATCAAAATATCTAATTTTAAATTAGAACTACTGTTTCTAATTTAAATAGCATCGCTAACTGTAGATCTGATGATCTCATTTTGATATTTTCGAATTTTAACTACCCGTGATATTCGATTTACAAACTTTTTCAGCCTCTTTTTAGGGTTTCGCTCATCTGACGAAACCCTATTCGTCTCGCTCATCTGTCTGTCTGTCTGTCACAGAGCCCGTTCTCAGAAACTATATATATTGGAGACTTGAAATTTTCGATTTGTATAGCTGAACTCCTCCCATTAAACGACAAATCCTAAAATTTTTAAAAAAGTCTTATATTTACCCCCTTGGTCTCTAACTTCTGTATTTTAAGTTTCTTGTTCTAACCGAGCCCCTAATTAAGTTGAAGACTTAAAATTTTGGATACTTATAGCTGAACAACTCACATCAAACGACAACTCACAAAATTTTGAAAAGTCGTATATTTACCCCTCTGGGCTCTAACTTGTGCATTTTAAGCAATTTTTCTAACTCAGCCTCTAATTGAGTTGGAGGTGTGAAATTTTGCATACTTATTACAAAACACTTCTGATCACTCGAAAAATCATAAAATTTTCAAACAGTCTTATAATATTTACCCTTCCGGGCTCTAACTTCTGTATTTTTAGCAATGTTTCTAACCTCCACACTTTTCACCTGGGATGCACTTTTTAAACTTTTGCCGATACTCCTTTGACCACTCTTTCATATTATGCACAATAGCCGTACATATTTTAGTTACAATTTTTACCGCCAGGGGGCACATACCTATTTCGGGTACTATGGACCCTATATTTCGACTAATGTATCTATGGATAGTTTGTAAAACAGAGTTTCGTTCAGATAGAGGTTTGTTTAGAATAGAGTGCGCCCCCTGGTAGCGAAATGTAGAACTAGCAGATTTTGCAAAAGGTTAAAGTGTTTTGAAAGGAATATGAAACGAAACCCTCTGTGCGATCTGTGATCACACTTACCCACTTGTTCTTATTTTAATGGAATCTTGAAGCTGAAGAGTGAAAATTAAAAGTTCCGCTTTCGCCATTATGTTTCTTTTGAAGTAGTTTGTTTTGGAAACTTCAATAAAATGTTTTTCGAAATATGAAATTTTTTTTAAATAAATTGTGTATCTGTAAAAGCTTCATACTTAGGCATGAAATATATATTTTTAAAAAAGTCTTTCATCTGCATTTGAAATAAAAATATAAGTAAAAGTAAAGGATATTTCATTGATATTTCAATTACAAATTTAACTTATTACACTTAAGGTATTTAATTAACACGTAAGATATATCTCTATTTATTCGTTAATTATAGCGATTGTTTAAACAGAAGAAGTACTTTATCAAAACTGATAATTCTATTTCAAAATCGATATAAACGTGTATTTGATATATTTCTTAAAACGTTTTCCAAATATAACAAATCGGTCTTTATAAGAGAAAAAAACTAGTTGGATGTGCCAATCCCAAAACTTTCTTCTATCTTATACATCTTATTATTTCAAAAACTAGCTACACATGTTAATACTTCAATATCATTAGTTCATTACTATACCAACTTTGATTTTCATCTTAAATTTCTGCTTCAGTCAATTAAATGAACTAAAAACGAGTTAATCTATATCATGATATTTGTTAAAATTAATAGTTTTTCTTTATTCTGTTGTTATCAGATATTTGCGAATAGCCGGCTTAGCAGGAAGTGAGTTCCCGCCTTTGCACGAACCGGCGATGGACAATAGAACTACGGAAAATCAAGAAAAGTATACAAAAATCGCCATCACAGAACCCCATTACCGCGCGATATTTCCAAATTCAAAGAGGACCTGTTGGCCAAAGACAAAAACATGCACAAAAAATTTGGTTCAATTGTATGCATATTTTATACAATTTTCGATTGTACAATAAAGAAAATGATACAGACATCGTAATTATAGCGCACCCTTCCAGCGGAATTTTTCCAAATTCAGGGAGGACCTTCATGCCATGAACAAAAAGAAACACAAAAAATTTGGCTCAATTCTCTGCATAACTTCATACACTTTTGGTATAATACATATACATATTTGGTATATACACCATGGTATAATATTCAAAATGGCACGAAAATCGCTATTACAGCGCCCCCTACCAGCAAATTTTTTCCAAATTAAGGAAGGACATGCTTGCCATAGCCAAGAACTTAAAATAAAAATTTGGTTCAATTCTATGCATAACTTCATACACTTTTCGATGGTACAATATGCAAAATCGCTATTACAGCGCCCCCTAGTGGCAATTATTTTCCAAATTCAGGGAGGTGCTGCTTGTCATAGCCATAAACTTAAAATAAAAATTTGGTTCAATTCTATGCATAACTTCATAAACTTTTGGATAGTACAATATTCAAAATCTCTGTTACAGCGCCCCCTACCGGCGAATGTTTTCCAAATTCAGGGAGAATCTGCCTGCATACGCCAAAAACTTAAAATAAAAATTTGGTTCAATTCTATGCATAACTTCATACACTTTTGGATAGTACAATATTCAAAATCGCACAAAAATCGCTGTGACAGCGCCCCCTACCGGCGAATATTTTCCAAATTCAGGGAAGACCTACCTGCCATAGCCAAAAACTTAAAATAAAAATTTGGTTCAATTCTACGCATAACTTCATATTCTTTTGGATGGTACAATATTCAAAATCGCACAAAAATCGCTATATCAGCGCTCCCTACCGGCGAATTTTTTCCAAATTCAGGGAGGATCTGCTTGCCATAGCCAAAAACTTAACATAAAAATTTGGTTCAATTCTATGCATAACTTCATACACTTTTTGATGGTACAATGGCGACAGACACACGGACACACGGACAGACAGACATTTTCTATAAACATGCTTTTAGGGTTTCGTTCATCTGACGAAACCCTATTCGTCTCGCTCCCCTGTCTGTCTGTCTGTCCGTCACAGAGCCCATTCTCAGAAACTATACAGGTTGGAGACTTGAAATTTTGCGTACTGATAGCTGAACACCACACATCATACGACAAATCATAAAAATTTGAAAAAGTCGCACATTTAACCCTTTGGGCTCACACATGTGTATTTTAAACAATTCCTTCTAAGTGAGCCCCTAATTAGGTTGAAGGCGTGAAATGTTGCGTATTTATAGCTGGGCACCTCAGATCAAACGACAAATCATAAAATTTTGAAAAAGTCGCACATTTAACCCGTTGGACTCCCACATGTGTATTTTAATCAATTCTTTCTATGTGAGCCTCTAATTAGGTTGGAGGCGTGGAATTTTGCATACTTATAGCTGAACGCCTCACATAAAACTACAATTCATAAAATTTTGAAAAAGTTGTAAATTTAACCCTTTGGGGTCTCACATGTGTATTTTAAACAATCCTTTCTAAGTGATCCCCTAATTAGGTTGGAGGCGTGAAATTTTACATACATGTAGCTAAACACCTCACATCAAACGACAAACTATAAAATTTTGAAAAAATTGCACATTTAACCCTTTAGGCTCCTACATGTGTATTTTAAACAATTCTTTATAAGTGAGCCCCTAATTAGGTTGTAGGAGTGAAATTTTGCATACTTATAGCTGAACACCTCACATCAAACGACAAATCATAAAATTTTGAAAAAGTCGTACATTTAACCCTTTGGGCTCCCACATGTGTATTTTAAACAATTCTTTCTAACAGAGCCCTAATTAGGTTGGAGGCGTGAAATTTTGCATACTTATAGCTGAACACCTCACATCAAACGACAAATCATAAAATTTTGAAAAAGTCGTACATTTAACCCTTTGGGCTTCCACATGCGTATTTTAAACAATTCTTTCTAAGTGAGCCCCTATTTAGGTTGGAGGCGTGGAATTTTGCATACTTATAGCTGAGCACCATCATGCGATAAATCATAAAATTTTGAAAAAGTCGTACATTTAACCCTCTGGGCTCCCACATGTGTATTTTATGCAATTCTTTCTAACTGAGCCCCTTATTAAATTGGAGATTTGAAATTTTGCATATTTATAGCAGAACACCTGAGGCCAGGCGATAAATAATAAAATCTTGAAAAAGTCTTACGTTTAAGCCTTTGAGCTACCACATATGTATTTTAAGCAATTCTTTCTAAGAGATCCCCTAATTAAGTTGGAGACATGAATTTTTGCATACGTTTACCTGAATAACTCAGACCACACGACAAATCATAAAATTTTCAAAAAGTCTTATATTATTTACTACTCCGGGCTCTAACTTGTGTATTTTAAGCAATTTTTCTAACCTCCGGCCTTTTCACCAGGGGAACACTTTTCCAACTTTTGCCGACACACCTTTGACCATTCTTTCATATTATGCTATGGGCCCAGTCCCCTCGACTAATATATCTACGGATAGTATGTAAAACAGAGTTTCGTTCGGATAGTGATTTGTTTAGAATAGAGTGCGCCCCTGGTTGCGAAATGTGGAACTAACAGATTTTTCAAAAGTATAAAGTGTTTTGAAAGGAATATTAAACGAAACCCTTTGTGCGGTCTGTGATCACACTTACCCACTTGTTTGGGATCTCTGACCCCTAAAACATGTAAATCCGTCGAAAACCGGAAGTCGAAAAAAATTTCGATTACAATACTTTCTTGTATTGAAGATAGAAGAAAGTAAAAATATGAGCTTTCTATAAAATAGATATTAACTGAAATACTATAAAAAATATAAAGGTCTACCATGATTATTTTAATCGATGATTAGTCAAAAGAATTAATGTAATTTGAAATTGCTTTCCTATTTACAACCAAAAAAGAGATATAGTTAAAAATTAAATATAAATATAAATAAAAAATAATAATAATAATAATAAATTAAAAAAAAAATAAATTAAATGAGAAAAAAAATAATAATAAAACAAAGTAAAAAAGCTAAAATTAAATACAAATAAAATAAAATGAAAAGAATTTAAATTAAATTAAAAAGTAAAAATTAAGAAGTAAAAAAGTAAAAAAAAAATAATTAAATAAGAATAAAAAAATAAAAAATAAAAAAAACAAAGTAAAAAACTACAAACTAAAATTCAATATAAATGAAACTGAAGATAAAATAGATTATCTGTCATTTGTAATCGTTTTATTGCTACAATAAAAATTCTTCAATTTCTGGCTTCTTATAACCTCATTTTATTTAGCTTTTAAAAACAAGATTTTATTACAGCTACAGGATTAATTTATTATTTTAAATATAAGGAAGAAAATAAGACTTCTATAACATTTGAATGAAAATTCACTATTTAATAAAATTAAAAAAATTGTTTTGTTTATAAAGAAGGAATAAAGATGCACTACAGTAACATTGTGCATTCAGAAAAGGAAATATACATCTCGAGATTATATTCAAATATTTTGAAATATAAAAAGGGAATTTGAGACATTACTTTTGAATGCTTCAATTATTTTTCGAGAACAGTTTTTATTATTTATTCAAAGTAATCATATTAGTACATTATTTCGAATTTACTTTTGTGAGATTTATATAGGAAGTTACTTAGCAGATCGTTCCAAACAATTTAATATTTTAGTTGATTTTAACACACACACACACACACACACACACATATATATATATATATATATACTTAACTTTCTCAAAGCATATTTTTATAGAAATTGTTAAGAAATTTTTTCATAAAAATATAGATTTTCAAACCCTATGAATAGCAAAAAAAAAAACAATATTTAGTATGTATTACAGAACCTTTAATTGTGAAAGATAAAGTATTTTCTTTAAAGAAAAACTATTTCTTAGGAAAAGAAAGATGTATACAAATTAAGATGGGGTAACAGGACCCACGAGGTTACTGGGCTATAGGCTATTTAAAAAAACCGTTGATGTTTGTTAAGTTTAACCTCCATCTCTACTTCTTAAAACAACGTATGTCAACTCAATCATAACTCTACCTTTGCAGTGATAGGTTGCAGAAAATTTAAGTCTCTGTCTTTAAAAACAACTTCCATTTGATTGAACTTCCTCGACTTTTTATTAAAATATGATAAGTACTTTTATTAAACAACATTTTTATTTAAAGATTAGTCACATAAATACATTAATATTATTAGGTATCTATACCTATTTACTTCATGTTTCAAATGTAAGGCCTTTGTTCCAGTTATCCCTGTGCGAACTTCGGAAACGTGGTAGCGAGAGGGTTAAGGCTTGTTTCGAAGGGGAGCAATTCAGATTATAATTCAATTGATGAAGAATAAAAATGAAATTTATTAATTTGAAATGACAATAAAAAATTCTCGTGATTTGAGTTGTTCTTGAATACTCCTACGCTACAATAATGGTTTGTGTACAAATTTGAGAAAGTCTTAGGTTGAAGGTGGCAGCCTTAATCAGAGTTCACTATAGTTCATTAATAGACTGTCCAATCAAACCATTTAGTCTATTCAATCCTCGATGATCTACGGTGAAAATGTAGTCTCGGCTGGGGGACCCAATCTCCCGTTGTAAATAAAATGCGGCGTACTCCCGGTCTAACCGTAATACCTTTTGTTCGTCAGGAGGCTGGTTGTTCACAAAAGAACGTGTAGACTGCAGACCCGGTCTGCTCGCTGTTCTCAGGGTCAGAGGCTTAATGGAACCCGGAGAATCTATTTCTCCGTAAAAAAAACTCGGCGGAAACCTTCAAGTCCAATTTGCTATCTCGCCTTCATGTCATTAACTCTACTCATTAAGAACTTCCTTCTAAGTTCAAAATTGTCTCTCTTGGGCATCGGGGGTTCAGCCAATCCCTGTTCTCTCTATTTCTGACTCGCTCGTCTGATTCAGGAGGGCTACACCCTCTTTTCCCGCGCTTCCGGGGGCCATATGTTTTCAAAGTGAAAGTCGGCTGATCACAGGAATAAGCTTTGCGAATTAAGTGTTTTCACAGCCTGTCTGGACACTGAAATTGATGACTGATCAGTGATCGTTCATCTGGTTTCCGAAGGGACATCTCGACTAAGTGCTACTGTCACAGCTGTCGAGTCTGTAGGATAGATTGTGATCTATCGAAACTTCAGATGTTTTCCGGCGATTAGTGGACTTAGAGAGAATATTCAGAAGTTTGCACACCCCATAAATTTTTCAAGAATGGGGTAACTGGGACATTTATCAGGGTTAACTGGAGTATATCAGATCCAGTTACCCCAACAGTTATAAATATCTTTTTGAGTTTCTCTTACTACGGGAAATTTATTTCTTCATTTTTTTATTTTTTTTGCATGCAATAAAGAAAATTACATAATACCTTATTAAATTACATAATAAAATTTTTTAAAAAGCATGTTGGGGGTATCAAACCAATTTTTTTACGTGTGATAGCTATAGCCCGAAATTTCACGATACGGGTGAAGAGGCGTACATAAGGTAAAGTGAAAGTAATAGAAAATTATCGAAACGAATAAAAAATAGTTCTGTTCGATATAAAAATATGGTTACATCCTACACAGATTTATTGGACATATCGATCTTCCATTGTGGTAAATAAAAAAGAAATTGAGATATGTACTTAGGTGGACGTTTGTTCATAGATTTATCTTGCTATTTTTTCCTTAAAATACCAACGTAACTTTTATACTTATTACCTATACTAAAGTACATAACTAGCTACTTATTTTTTTATGTTTTGGTATAAATAAATCTAATATTTTCACTTTTAGTGCTTTTTTAGACACATTGACTGTAAAGGTTTCCCTTACAAGGTTACAAGGTTTACAAAATATTGTTTAAAAGACTTTCAATATATTTTCATAAATTGATGTAGTGTCACATGTACATTATATATCAGTGAGATCAAGCTTGCTCTCACTGAATACCGATCCTGAAAGATGAGTTTTACAGCATCGTTTTCCCGACGAAATATAGATTCTAGTTTCTGTAAAGGCTCAAGTTTGAGCTGCTTTTGGTGCAGTTACGTGGTAGAGTTGTGACAACAAGGTATTGATAAATGTAATTAGGTTTATTTTATGTGGTGATGTCGGCAGTAGTCATTGACGCATAATCTGTTATTGTTACCACAGAAGAAGAAATAAGAGTATTTCAGGCCTGAAGCACACGAAATACATATCATCTGCAAGTAGATCACAACTTAGAACCACTCTGTAGATCGCATTTTTTAGTTCTTCTAACTATCGATTTAACTTTTCAGTTAGAACACGTATGAAAATCACTAATTTTATTTCGGCAGGTTTCACAACAATCACACTGACTTCAAAGCATTATTTATTATTAAGTTCTTCAATAAATAGTTACAATTTCAGTTTTAGATTGGAAAATTGACATCTGAACAACGTAAGTACTTTTTGAGCACAACAAAACAAATCTGAACACGCTGCGATTGCAATGCAACTGGTACTCTCCCACGAAACTTATTTTCTCTTTAATTGATATAAGCGCACACTGAACTAAAATAAAATAATGCTCATATAAAACCTTATAAAGAGTAGTATCACTGTAAGTCGAAATTAATTTGGTTCGTGGAACACTTCTTTAAAAAAAAAAAAAAACTAATTCAAATATAAAAAACGATAAAAAATGTAAGAAAAAGCCAAAACACTCTATTTTCGAGCTATAATTTCTATGACTTACTACTTTATTTATCACGAAAATCTTATACTAGATAAAAATACATATCTTTAAGTATATAAAGACATTGAACAATTGTCGAAATCTGAAACTTTGTTTTTGCGTGTATGATGGGCGAAAATTAGCCCTTAATTAACCCACCTCCTTTACAGAACAAAATATTAATTTAAGCTTAATCCACAACTAAGCAGCAATAATAATAAAAGAAAAACTCTTAATGCTCCAGTCCAGAACGATCACGAAATTGTAAGATGTGATTAAAATCATAAAGATATTGGGAAAACTTTGTTGAAAAGAAATTTGAAGGCGACAGACAAACCTTTTTGTAAATAATTGCTGCAACTAAATTTCTTAGATTTCCTTAGGTGATTTCGTCTTTTTTATAAACATTTTTTAAAACGTTATTAAATACATAGTATGATATGTTAAATTACACTCTGTTAATATATTCCATATAAAACGCAATAAAATTCCGTAAAATATTGTACAAATGGACGTTTTCCGTAATAAATAGTAAGGCAGCTCAGTAGCGAATTGGTCGGCGTGTCTTTCTATCATTCTAAAACTAAACTAAACCTGCGTCTATTCGTTATATGAAGTATCAGGGCCTACAGTACCGAACCCTGTTTACTTGACAATGTTCCCGTGATGCTGTACAGTATATGTCCCAATCAGTTGGTAAGCCTAACGCAAGTCCCTCTGTATTTAGTTCCCAATCAAGCTTGCTACATATTTTATCCACCCCGAAGGGATGAAAGTTTGCGTGAATTTTCACAGTTGGGAGTTGAACTCGCTTGTAGCGTGACCGACATCCGTGCTGACCATTATGCTACCGGGCTTTCTCCACGAGTCTACAGTCCCGCAATCCGATTTCGACATGACAAGGATGACATAATCTTTCATGCATTTGAGGTCGGTCGAATGAGTACCAAGCTTGCTTCGTAACATAAAACGGAGTGTCTCGCGTTAGGCTGACCACCTGGCCAGGACATATGCTGTATAGCAACTCAGGGTTGATGGTCAAGAAAATAGGGCTGGACACTGTAGGCCATGATACTTAAGGATTGTATCGATGCAGCTTTTTTTCAAATCAGTAAAGATTTTAAACATTCCGAAATAATTTAATCTAAACCCACATTTATTAATTAGCATCTTAATGTTAATTTTATTAGCTCCTGAAAGATTTCTTCTAAAATCTGCTTAAACGATAACCAAAAGAAAGCTTTGGAAGTTTGTAAACGTTGCAGATTTTCCCATTAAATGCGATTTTTCTCAAATAATTTATGCACATGGAACAAAATGCAAAAATTTATAAGTATATATATTTGAGTATCAGTAATATTCTATTGGTTTTCAAGCTGAAAGGATTTAATTTATAAGTAAACATTTTCGTACCGAAAAAAAGTGAAAAATTTATATTCATTTCACTTGATTTTTTTTCCTTATTTAATATTCGCCAATTTAAAAGCTTTTTTTTTTTTTTTTTTTTTTTTTTTTTTTTTTTTTTTTTAATATATGTAAAAATTTATAAAATTTTACGATAGTTGAATTTGTTTATTAACATATTAAAAACACAATTCCAAAAAATGTAATATCAGTCTCTAGCGAATATTTATTCGATAGACAGACTTGTTTTAACAAGGAAAAGTAGTTCGTTTTGCTTTGTTTGTATGAAAGCTTCATTTATAATAAGTAAAGCTGCTGATTGCTTTTGTCTTTATTTTCTACCTCTAGCATCATTTTATGCATTGATTAGCTTAAACCTGAGTATGTTAGTGGCAAATCATGATAATGGCATAATTAGCTTTTTCTCTCTAACTGTGGACAATTCATTACATAAGAAAAACAAGTACTTTCTTTACATAAAGAATTTTAGATGAAAATATAATAGTTTTGAATGCGCTGTTTTCCAGAAATATATGTAATATAATTTTACATAATTATAACAATTGGAAACTGAGAGGAAGAACAAAGAATTCAATTAAGAATATTTTAATTTTACTATTTTTCTCATTATATCTAGAAAATTGACATATACATAATAAAATTTTATAAACCCATGCATTATATAATAAAACACACATACTACAATATATATTAAAACACACATACACACTTAAATATATTTTATTATTATATTTGTGTATTTATTATATAATTTATTATTTTTATTATATTTATCCTAGATCGATGTAATAGTAAAATTTATTCATCGTTGTCCGGTCATCCAAGCCTGTCGTATAGATGGCTGGTGACTTCCCCAACATGGTTTATTAGTGAGAAGTTGCAGGCCCATGTGTCGGCCGGAGTAGCTAAATGGTTAGAGCAGCAGTCTTGTATACTGCGGTCCCGGGTTCGATTCCTGGCTCTGGCTAATTTTTCACTCCAGTTGGTTTTATTGTATTTATTGTGTGTATGTCTGTATAATAATTATATATACCTGTAACCATGCATTATATGTTTTTCTGTTACAAACATCCCGTTTTCCATAACAATGAAATTATATAATTACTACATTAATGTTCTTTTGTTTTAAAAAATGGATCTTGAACTTATGATAATATCAAACGCTTTTTCTTTAGATAAATAAAAATAACATAGATGTTTTATCTAGTTGCACTACGAAGATTTCAATAGTGGGAAAACAGTGAACATGGTTAACTGTGTAAATTAATGTAGAAGTTTGCCAGACATTTTTGCTGCAACGTTAACATTTAAAGTATTCAAATATTTACAACTTAAGTAAAATGGATAGTGACATAAACTTAATGTTTTAATATGTACAAAATAATTTAATATGTTTAATGTATAAACTTTGTCATTAATAATGTTATTAAAGTTTCTTAAGTGTGTTTTTTAGTCTAAAAATTTGAATTTTCAATACATTATGTAATTTAACATCATTAAATAATTTTGAAAAAGGAAGAATGCTTTCCACTATGCCTTAAATATTACGAAACATCTTTGTTCAGAAAGAAGTAAATCTATTTGTTCTATATATTTGAAACTCTTATAAAGAAATTATTTATCACAAAAAAAAAAAAAAAAAAAAAAAAAAAAAATCACTCATTTTGTTTTTGTTTAACGTCGACTACAGACTAAACTTATTTTTTACTTTTATGTTTTTTATTGAAATAATGATCATTATAATCAAGATTAAGCATTCCAGCTTATCATACTTTAAACACAAATTGTTAACTACTCACAGTTCAAAAGAAATGGTCGATAATAGCATTTGTTTGTTTTTTTTAAACATACCAGATTAGTGAATTTTACCGTGTAGTAGTTGATATAAGTTGGTATAATGAATATAATCACTTACTTAGTAAAATAATTTATTTACCTGCACCAATTACTTTTTATTGTTTGTTTCACATTACTCTAAAATGCTTTAATTTATTACAAGTGTGCCATAAGAAGAAACATTTTTTATGAAATATCATCTTGAGATGATGCTTAAAAAAATGATTCAATTAATTTTGGGGAAAAAAAAATTACTTATTTTTTGTTCTTAGATAAACATAATTTAATTCATCGCGTTATTTTCCCTATACCAAAGAAATTCAACATATCTCATAAAGATTTGTATTAATAATCAACATTACGTAGCATCATACAGTGAATTATTATTTAAATGTATTGAAATATTATTCATATGACTTAAAATTCTTTTAAAAATTCGAGGAAAAACAGTAAATTACCTTTAATTTTTTAGTACGATATAATCCAAAAATTATAAAGGTAAATTTTGAAAAATGTTTTTATACCCTTAGTTGAACAAGTTGTCCTACTATTTTCATAAATGCTATTAAATCTGGGAGCACGGCAGTGCGTCCGCCAAGTTCGCACAAGTCGTAAGCTACCTTTTCCTGAACCATTTCAGCATACTTTTCACCCCTCATAACGTCGTTTAGGGAGAGATATAGAATTTTTTCTTTTATACACATGTTCGTATGATCAAACTGAACTAAGGTTCCACGGTTTCATGTTTCTGTATTTAGTAGTTTTCGAAATATTAAATTCCGAAAAAGCGCTTTTTTGTCACTGACTCACTTCGCATCATCAAATAACTAAGGTAATTCTAGAAGTCGTAGAATAATGAAATCTCACAAGTAAGTCGGTTTTGCAGCACAATTAATCAGAAAAATCTGAAAACACAGAATTTCCGCCTCTAAACCCTTCAAACAGGGGGTGTTGATTTGGCCGTAAACAGATCCTAACACATTCAATTGTGCCAATGTTGGTCGTCAAAACTCGATTACAGAGTTTTGAAGGGGTCACGTAATTTCAAGCAGAATAAAATTTTATATATATGCTTTTCCAAAGATGTTTGTTAAATAGAAAAAATGAATATAACCTAAAAATTTTAATCAGTATAGGTTATGATATATTTACGGTAATGAAACATTTAACAAATATAATCGCAATTCGGTACGTTTCCGATATAGTAGCTTTGGCGAAATAGAAAAAATAGCCTTGACGAGAAAAGAAATTTGATAAATAACGTATTTTCTGGCAACCTATTTACTGTGTCATATACACAAGCAATTTTTTCCATATGTATACAATTTATTTAATGTAAGGAACCCGTTTATTTATATTTATATACCAACATAAATAATTTGGGCACAGATGTCATATTTACCCCATATTGGCACGATTTTTTTTCTGACGCCAATGTCATATACGCAATGTATACTTAAGCGGCGCCAAAGTGTCGTTATTTTGCTTGATATGGTAACCCGGATGTTGTTGTTTATGCTGTTGATGTTTTCGCCAAATCGGCGTCGGAAAAAAATCGCGCCAATATGGGGCGAATATGACATCTGTGCCATAATTTGTATATAAAAAACAATATTTTATACATGTATAAATAAAATGTTTATATGTATATAAAAAACTTAAAAGTTCATCAGGTTCGTTTTCATAGTTGTTTATATCATTTGGCATCATTTCTCAGTTTCTGAAGTCCAAATTGCGCCAAGATTTAAAAAAAAAGCCAAGGTCCCTATAGTGGAAAAATATCCTAATTCTCATATGAAAGTTTGAAAACCTCCTTTTAATTAAATGTAATGTGTAACTAATAAAGCTGTCTTTAACTATGCGCGACAGCGTCCGAAGACCACTGCTAATGTTATTATATTGCATTATTAGCCAATTTACTGTTATTTTTAAATCTGTAAAAGAAAGATTATAGTTATAGATAATATATGTTGGTCGCCAAAACCCGATTACAGAAAATTAGCCTGAGTTATAAAGGTGTTACATGATTTCAAGCTGAATGAATTTTTATATGCTTTTATAAAAATCTTAATAAGGCAAATCTTTCAGTTTATCTGTCCATCTTTCTATCTTTTACTTCCTTAAAACAAATTTTATTAAAGACCGGGAGGCGTCTGCACAGATCATCACCTCATTGAGTTGACGGTTGAAATTTTAGGTTTAGTTAAAAATCGATTAGCGTATTAAAATGTAACTGGTCTCCCGAGTCATATCTTTGTGGAAATCACCTACAGACCCGATTTTACCGGTTAATTGGTGGATTTTCCATTGTGTTTTCCTGCACCCATTACTCTATGTTTCCATACTTTTGGATGCAGGAAAATACAATAGTAAACCTATCAGTCAACCACTAGGTCTTCAGGTGGTTTCTTCCAAGATATGACTTTGACTTAACAGACCAGTTGCACTTTAATATGCTAATCTAGTTTTAACTAATCCTAAAATTTCAGGTGTAAACTCGATGAGGAGATGTGCAGACGCCCCCCTGTCTATTTTAAATGTCGAAATTCTAATCTCAATAGCACTCTGTTCAATCTGGCAAATATCCTTACTATTTATGGAACACTATTCCTTTAAGTGCGGTTTAGTGATGTTAATGAACTTTATGCATATGCAGGGGTCGCAGCATATAGGACAAATTTTATTGTTCTTACCAGTAACTTTTATCACTAATCTTCATGGTATAGTCCTATTGCATATCTTATAAAAATAATGCATATCTTATGTCTCTTGACGATTATTGATAAAATATACTGATAGGAACAGTAAAATTTGTCCTATGTGCTGCGACCCCTGCATATGCATCATACATATTATACATATGCATATAATACGTAATACATTTGCATCATACATATTATAGGTATGTGTATAATACATAATACATATGCATCATTATGACGTCAGAATAAACAAAACATTTTTTGTCGCTAAATTTGAGAATTGACATGATATATTACCAAATTTGGCGACACTTCTCTAAATGTCGGAAAGCTTGGCGAGTATTTGACGCTAGTGGCTATTTTTCAATGAGTTAATTATTAATGCGAGTCATCTGCTTATATTTTTCCGCATATCATCTGAATAATTAAATGGTATAACGTACAAATATTTCCAAAACTGCACAAACCTCTGCTATTGTTATTATATTGTAACGTTATTATACTTACTGTGATTATGTTGTTAATTTTTACTCTGCTAAAACTTCTGTATTATATAAAGAGAATTTACGGAAACTATTAAAGCACCGAAACTGCCAGTTCTCCTTATTATTATTATAATTCTATAATATGTAACCTGTTAATCGATGTGTACGTTAGAATGAATCTTCTATAATCCGGTTCCTCGTATGTTAGTTTTCAGGTTTCAATAAAATTAGCTTAAATCTTAAAACCATGGCATATTAGCTAACTCTTCAACACGATCAGATGAGAAGAATGATAGATTTTCAAATGGATCATGGCAGTGAGCCCGTAGACCTTCCATTCTTCCGTAATCGAGTATATTGAAAAGGTTAACATGAAACAATAAGATATTAGCATCAATATGGTTTAATGCAAATGCAAATATTTTTCAAAGGATTTCATAACAAGCATTTCACTTGTACCCAATCGTATCAGTTAAAATACAACAATTGGCAGTGAGTCCAATTAGAAAAGATTACTTAATAGGATTAAAACTTTTCGCATTAGAGAACGAATCATAACTGATAAGGAAACATGCATAAGTGAGTTAAGAGATATTTGTCGCGAAAGATGAAATACATAACAACACAAAATATATGATGAGCTTCCATGATCGTAAAGAGTTCTTGATTTCTCTATCAAAAGCTTCCGACTTGGCGAAAGAATGGGCAAGTAAATTAAATTATGAATAACAGTAACATGATGCAACGTTTAAGATGCAATTAATAGAGTAAATACTGCTTGCTAGAGGCGGCTAGTATTTTAATATGAAAAGAAATAAAGTATAAATTTGTAAAGCTCAATAAAATAAATTTAGGTATTTTCATGTTAGCTGGGTGCAAGTGGCAAATCGCCAAATACTGTTCCCACTCCCATTGTTCCTACTGCATTCATTTTATTTAAAAATATAAACTTTTCAGTCATCTCATTTAAAATAGATGCATTTCCCTCATTTTATTTAAAAGAATATTTAACATAGAAATAAATAAATAAGAAATAATAACATAATATTATGTTATTATTTCTTATTGTTCTTTAATTATTCATGTATAATTTCTAATTTACACATGGGAAAATTGAAAACTGCTATTGGCAAAAAAACAAAATGCTAATGAGGAGATTTGCTCCCTGCTAACATAAATGTACCGAAATTTAATTTTTTTAAAAATATTAATATAGTTTAGTCAAACAAACTTTAAAAAACATACAAAAAGTACTGATATCCCAACAAAAAGTTTTCGGTAAAAAAAAAAAAAAAAAAAAGCGCCAAGTTCTCCTTAATGTTTCGGGCAGAAAAAGTAGTGATATCTGTCTGAAGTTCGCAAAAGTTAAAAGCCAAACATCCCAAATCTTTCATTGAAAATGGCTTCCTGCGACTTGGCCGTTAATGCCTTCAAGAGGGTTTTTCAAATTCTAAAGTATGTACAAATGAACTTTATGCGAAATCCATATTTTGAGGATTTTAGGCATTTTGTGACACAAAGTAGAGAAATAAAATACACATTTAAAGAAAGCATATAAACCACTTCAGTCTATTTAAATGCTTAGAAGTTAAAAATAAGAAAATAACTGTATTCAGAAGATAATATTCCAACAGGACTAATTGCTAAAACACAATTAGTATCCTTTTTTAACAGTTTAACCTCCTCAAGGGTGGTGGTTTATTTTTGGATCATTTAAATTTAATCCCTAAATGGGACATTGACACCAGAATTTTGATTTGGAAATTGTCGTTTTAGTTTGTATACGTGCAGAAGAGTCAACTTATTTTCAAATACATTTGTTTGTAAATTCCGGTGTCATTCATTCATTTCAGTATTTTATTAATAGAAGTGTTTTGCCCCTGAAAGGGTTAAAGCGAATAAGTGCATTCTAAGGTTATTGCAATACCTCTTAATATATGCAAACAAACTATAATATATGTTCAAATGAAAAATCTCTTTCGTCAATGCACAAGATTTCAATATTATGCATTAAAATATAATGTAACACATTATGAGACTTGAAAAAAGTAAATTTTGTTTTATATCTTAGGTTTCATATTAATGACTTTAGGTTTAGACCGTACAAAATAAATTTCAATTAAACCAGAAATGAACTAAATGATTTGTAATCAAAACTAATGTTTGTTGAAACTCAGTAGTATTTTTGAGAAATCTTTTACTTGTAATATCTTCATGTGAATTCGCCTCTTTGCATTCTAATATTACTTTTAATATTTAAATAAATCATAAATGCGTAATTTACATTAAATTGAAAATGCTATAGAAGGCATTAACGGCCAAGTCGCAGGAAGCCATTTTCAATGAAAGATTTGGGATGTTTGGCTTTTAACTTTTGCGAACTTCGGACAGATATCACTACTTTTTCTGGCCGAAACATTAAGGAGAACTTGGCGCTTTTTTTTTTTTTTTACCGAAAACTTTTTGTTGGGATATTACTTTTCTATAAAAATAATTCTCGTTTATTGCATATCATCTTAAACAATGAAATGAAAAGATATCCATTATTTTGTAATTACACTGGTACACAAATTTACACGCAAGATTATGCAGACATTAACAAGTTGGAACATAAACACACATGAATTCTTTTTTGATACACGTGTCGCATAATTTTCTAAAATAAATATATTATTTTATTTAACAATCTTGAATATATATAGGCAAATTAAACGAAAACTGGGTGATATTTATGGTGGTTATATATTTTTACTTTCGTTTTATTAACTAAATCAAATTAAAGAAGGTTTTCTCTATTTATTCACTCAAACAAATTTAATAGAATTGAATAGAATTTTTTTTTTTTTTTTTTTTTTTTTTTTTTTTTTTTTTTTATCCTTCTTGTTATAGTGTAGTTAAGTGTGTTGTTGTTTTCACTGATTTTTTATTATGAAAAACGCATTACATAAAGTTATAAAATATGTTATCGCAGTCCACATGCCACGCTGTTTCACGTAATACAGATATGCTATAAATTATTAGCCCCCGGTACGGTATGCTATTTCTTTCTCCCAGCTTATTTTGTGTCGTCTTCAGAAAATAACGTTACCTTACACAAGCCAGCCGTAAAACAAAGAAGTACGATTAAATACTCTATAGCAATTTTTTTTAAGTTCTAAGCCTCGCACATTTTCAATTTTTATACCGTCGTATTGGAAAAAAAAAGTTCTTTTAAATGCATTTTGTTTAGAAACTGTATCTCCATTTATTTTTGAAATATAATTTTTTTTTGTAGTTTTTGGAACCATTTGCTTAATATTGGCAACGGAAGAACTCCATTTCTGTAGAAAGTAAAGGAAAAATACACTCAGGAACATTGAAAATAGCGACCCAAGAAGAAAGCATCGGATTGAAGTGAAATTTAATACACATAATGATACAGATGAGAGATTCACTTTCTCTCAAAATCAAGACAATTAAACGAGTACAGGGTGTGCAACGACACAAATACAGGGCAACTTCAATAGCGCGTTGGGCCACCTCCAGCTGCAATACATGCCGCCACACGTTGATTAGGCACCTGATGTTGTCCTGAGGCAGATGGGTCCACAAATCTTGCACAGCCAACTCCAAATCATGCACCGAATGACACGATGGCGTCTGACGTTTTAGCTGATCCCACACATGCTCTATAGGGGACAAGTCGGGGGAGCGGGCCGGCCATGGAAGAGTCTGAATTTGACGTAGGAAGTCTTGAGCAAATCTTGCTGTATGCGGACGAGCATTATCTTGCTGGAAAATCGCCCCTGGGAGACCATTTAGGAAAGGTCCTACATGGGGTCGAAGAACATCATCATCATAACGTTGGCCGTTAACGTTCCATGAATCACAATTAGAGTGGACCGGCGATCATAGGCTATGGCCCCCCAGACCATTACACCAGCTGTGCGGGCAGTGTAACGTAGAACAGTGTGGGAGGAATTGTACCGCTCACCAGGGCGCCTCTACATCCGTATACGGTTGTCATCTGTCCCCAAAACAAACCGGGATTCACCACTAAACACAACGTTTTGCCAATCTGTGACATTCCACATTGATCTGGCTTGGCACCACTGTAGACGCAGTCGCCGATGTTCCGGTGTTAAAGGGAGTGCATGAAAAGGGCACTTGGAGTGTAGACCTGCTTCTGCAAGGCGTCTGGAAATTGTTTGTGGAAGAATTGCTACGCCTACGTCTGCTCGTATCGTTGAACGAGTCACTGTGGGGTCCACGAGTGCTTGCCGCACGATCCTTCGATCCTCTCTCCTCGTGGTCTTCCTGGTCGCTCCAGACCCGGTTCTCCGCACGTGGATACCTTCTCGTGCCCACTGCTCCCAACATTTTCTAACGGCACACTCCGAACGATCCCCCTGACCAGCAACATTGCGCGTCGACCAGCCTACAGTTTTCATCCCGATGATCAGGCCTCTCTCAAACTCGCTTAACTGTGAGAAATGTCTTCTAGCACGTTTACCTGGCATGTTTCCCTTACCAAAGTCTTCCGTCAATCGGCAGGTAATCGTCGCGTTTATGAATCTTCGATTTTGCGCTGGCTTATATAGCACCCTCTTCCTGATTGTAGCGCCATCTCGGCGTGTATGAGCATGCGTATTGGCACAAAAGTTGGATCATTTGCATATCACATTACGCTGTACTCATTTGCAAAGTTTCGCGATTGTACATAGCTTTCTTCTTGGGTCGCTATTTTCAATGTTCCTGAGTGTAGTGTTAAAATATTAATAATATATTTTTGTTGCCATTTTTTAATAATAACCGAAAGAAACTGTATTTAAAGCACGTGCTATTTTGAAAAAAAATATATAAACGAAGGATTTCTACTAAAACATGGAGCTATTATAAACTATATTTAATTTTAAATATCTTATATTAGTGCTACAAACAAATGAAGGCCGATGAATCATTAGACAGCCGGTTTCTTTTGATCGAGTTTCTTTAATGACGGCATCTTTTAGCTGCAATTGTGTATTAGTGTGTATTGTGTGATAGTGACGTCCTATGCGTACTTTAGTGTAGATATTTAAGAGTGGATCGTAAAAGTGGAATTCTTAAGCGGATGCGAATAATGTCATTTTACATAAAATAAAAGCGTGCTTGAAGTCTTAAAATTGAAATATGTTCTGTACTATTTATATATATACATATATTTTTTTTCATCGGGGGCGACGCTAAATTCTGAAAAAGCAGAATTCCGGTTTTCTAGTGTTTATTATTATTATTATTATTTAACCTGTGGTGATATTTCTACATTATAACAGAACAGGTTACTGCAGGTTCGGTTCTTTTAGGGTAATATTTTCACAGAAGTAAGGACATGTGATAATTTTTGCTACTAACTTTGAAAGTCTCCTTACCGGGCATACTCAGTATATTTTGATTAAAAAATGAATTAAACTACTTATGTATGTAATAAAAGATCAGTCAAGTTTAGCGGCAGAATTGCAGTAGAGAGTCTGTAATATATATATATATATATATATATATATGTTTCAAATATTTACGCGAAAAGAACAAGTTGGAAATTGCTCGTCAAACGTGGCAAACGAGGTGCGTTCGTACTATAACTAGTTTTATAATTATTTTTTGCACCCCATATTGTACTGAATGTATACTTTTTTGCACTTCATAAAGCGCATAGTCTGATACATCATTAAAATGCACTTTCAATAATTTTTTCCCATTCCCCGTAATGTAACGGAACACTTTTGACTGTCCCTGTAATTAAACTATAGATCCGATTTTCCTAAAATTTAAAATAGCTCAACAAAACTTTGCAACAATTATATCTTTGAAATTTCAGACCATTCGGAAGGCTGTAATATCATTAAAATGCACTTGCAATAATTTTTCCCATTGGCCGTAATGTAAAGAAAAACTTTTGACTGTCCCTGTAATTAAACTATGCATCCGATTTTCCTAAAATTTGAAATGGCTCGACAAAATTTTGCAACAGTTATATCTTTAAAATTTCAGATCATTCGGAAGGCTCTAATATCATTAAAATGCACTTGCAATAATTTTCCCCATTGGCCGTAATGTAAAGAAAAACTTTTGACTGTCCCTGTAATTAAACTATACATCCGATTTTCCTAAAATTTGAAATGGCTCGACAAAATTTTGCAACAGTTATATCTTTAAAATTTCAGATCATTCGGAAGGCTCTAATATCATTAAAATGCACTTGCAATAATTTTTCCCATTGGCCGTAATGTAAAGAAAAATTTTGACTGTCCCTGTAATTAAACTATACATCCGATTTTCATAAAATTTGAAATGGCTCGACAAAATTTTGCAACAATAATATATTTGAAATTTCAGACCATTCGGTTGGGTAGTTTTTGCTCTGTTACATGCGGACAGACGGACGGACGGACAGACGGACGGACAGACGGACGGACGGACTGAACGACGACTATAGGTGCTACGTATTTATATAATTACGAACGCACCTAAAAAGCGTCCCGCGATTTGGCAAGTAGCATTTTTCTTGCCAAAAGAAAATGATTTTAATACATCTGAAAATTGCTTCTTAAATGATTTTTAGAGTGCGTGTAAATAGTATTTAATGAATCTAGACACACGGCAGTGTGTCAGCCAAGTTCGCCTGACATAGCCGTGTGTTATTTACACGAACCATTTCGAGCTATTTTCGTCAAATTTCAGTGCTCTACTACTGAAAATCTATGAGACCTACGTACTTCTTATACGAAATGTGTAGTAAGACCACCCTAATTACCTAAAATCCAAAATTTTATAAATAACGTATAATTAGTTTCCGAGATAATGACATTTGAAAATGTCTGATAATCGATAATTTTACCACTGACTGACTGACTGACTGACTCACTCACTCACTCATCAAAAAGATCACGTATATCTACTGCAGCTGTAGACTTCAAATTTGGTGCGAAGTTTGTTTACACTATAAAACTAAGGAAAAAAATAAAAAAAGTGCGAAAATCGATGAATTACCCATCTGGGTGTGCCCATTATTACTTTAACATTACGTTGATTAGGCGAAATTTTAATTTGCCGTAGGAGAGGACTCTGTTCTGTCGCCAAATACCGCCAAGTTTCTCGCAACATGGAGATATATCGCCAAATTTGGCGACCAAAATTAGTCGCCAAAAGTGACGCTACCTTGGCGATATCTCTAATATTTCGCCAAATTCCCATAGACTTCTATTGTAAACCTATCTACTTACTGGGGGTATATCTGGGTTTACTTGCTTACAGAAAATCAACAAATTTTGATATCCAGACACAGAGAAAATATACATGTATACATTCTCAGAAACTATACATTGTGGATACTTGAAATTTTGCATATTTATAGCTGAACACCTCACATCAAACGACAAATCATAAAATTTTGAAAAAGTTGTACATTTAACCCTTTGGGCTCCCACATGTGTATTTTAAAAAAATACTTTCTAAGTGAGCCCTAATTAGGTTGGAGACATGAAATTTTGCATACTTATAGCTGAACACCTCACATCAAATGACAAACCATAACAGTTTGAAAAAGTCGTACATTTAATCCTTTGGCTTCCCACATGTGTATTTTAAACAATTCTTTCAAAGTGAGCCGCTAATTAGGTTGGAGGATTGAAATTTTGCATACTTATAGCTGAGCACCTCACATCATCAAATCATAAAATTTTGAAAAAGTCGTACATTTAACCATTTGGGTTCCCCCATGTGTATTTTAAACAATTCTTTCAAAGTGAGCCTCTAATTATGTTGGAGGCTTGAAATTTTGCATACTTATAGCTGAACACCTCACATGAAACGACAAATCATAAAATTTTCAAAAAGTCGTACATTTAACCCTTTGAGCTAACACATGTGTATTTTAAACAATATTTTCTAAGTGAGCCCCTAATTATGTTGGGGGCGTGAAAATTTGCATACTTATAGCTGAACACACATCAAATGACAAATCATAAAATTTTGAAAAAGTTGTACATTTAACCCTTTGGGCTTCCACATGCGTATTTTAAGCAATTCTTTCTAATTGAGCCCCTTATTAAATTGCAGATTTGAAATTTTGCATGCTTATAGCAGAAAACCTGAGGCCAGGTGATAAATCATAAAATCTTGAAAAAGTCTTGCGCTTAACCCTTTGAGCTACCACATATGTATTTTAAGCAATTCTTTATAAGGGAGCCCCTAATTAAGTTGGAGACATGACTTTTTGCATACGTATAGCTGAATACCTCAGACCACACGACAAATCATAAAATTTTCTAATTTACTCCTCCGGGCTCTAAATTTTGTATTTTAAGCAATTTTTCTAACCTCCGCCCTTATCACCCGGGGACTTTTCCAACTTTTGCCGACACCCCTTTGACCATTCTTTCATATTATGCACCATAGCCTTACATATTTTAGTTCCACTTTTTACCGCCAGGGGCGCCTACTTATCTCGGGTGCTATGGGCTCAATCCCCTCGACTAATATATCTACGGATAGTATGTAAAACGGAGTTTCGTTCGGATAGAGGTTTGTTTAGAATAGAGTGTGCCCCTGGTTGCGAAATGTGGAACTAAAAGATTTTTCAAATGGATAAAGTGTTTTGAAAGGAATATTAAATGAAACCCTCTGTGTGATCTTTGATCACACATACCCACTTGTTGCTTTCAAAATCATCAGAGTAAAGGATATTTAATTAGTTACATTTGAAAATCCAGGGAGAGGCAATGTCCTTCTTCTGCACTGCCTCTTTGCCGGCAGCCATGGATGAATGATACATAGTGTGGCATAAGCACATAAATTTTTTTTTCCCTTTCAGTACAAAAAAGCAGGCCCAGCTATGGGATATTTAATTGGAAAACTTAATAGGAAAATTTAATATAGGAATTTAATAGGAATTGTTGTTTCAGAAACGATAAAAATTTCGAATCAATACATTTCGTTTCAAAACATGCATTCAATATAGCAGAATTAAAATATAGATTTCAGCCGCAAATTGACAGCCAAATAGTTTGTTGTGGGAAATTAAAATTAAAATTGAATGTTGCTTGGTGAATAAAATAGTCACATGTAAACACCTTAAAAAGCATTAAGTAAAGTGTCTAAATATATTGTAACTTTACAAAAAGTAATGATATCTAACAAAAACATAGCTGTGAAAAAAGGGAGCCAAGTTCTGTAAAGACAAAGGCAAGAAAAGAAGTGATATCTAAGTGGGTGCCAAGTTCAAATAAAATTCACTCAAACTTACCTTCAGAAGTATTATAGCATTTTTTAAATTGTTTAGAAATAAAAATTATTGATAGCATATTAATAATAAATCTAGAACTTGGCAAGTTTTTGATAAATGTTATGCCTATCAATTTCATGTCTTAATAAAATGATGATATTAATATTAACAACAATGTCATTAAAAAAAAATAATATAGTTATTATTATAAACAAATGACTCGTGTTAAAGATTTGATAAATCAATAAATACACAGATACACTCCCACTCGTTTTGGTTATCACTCTAGCACCCACCCTCCAGAAACCTCAATGCAAACAAACTAAAAGGCCTGAGAAAGAGACAGATACCCTTACGCTTGTTCTTGGTCATCCCTCTAGAGACTGCACCCCTTTAACCCTTCAGGGGCAAAGAGATTTTATTCGTGACATGCTGAAATGATTGAATCACACCAGAATTTAAATTTATTTCAAAATGGGTAAAAGCTTCTTTTCACGTATTTAATAAAATTAAACTTTTTAGTCCTGAATTCTAGTATCAATGTGGCATTTTGCAGTTAAAATTAGGTGGGATATATTTTATCCCACCACCCTTCAAGGGAAAGGAGCTCATTCAAATGAAGGCTTCCAAACATGAAATAACAAGTTTTGCTATAATAATGTCATTAATAAAAATAAATGACTCGTAGGTAAAAACTTGCCAAGTTCTAGATTTATTATTAATATGCTATCAATAATTTTTATTTCTAAACAATTTAAAAAATGCTATAATACTTCTGTAGGTAAGTTTGAGTGAATTTTATTTGAACTTGGCACCCACTTAGATATCACTTCTTTTCTTGCCTTTGTCTTTACAGAACTTGGCTCCCTTTTTTCACAGCTATGTTTTTATTAGATTTAAACTTAAACAATGAGAGAGTTTAATATAAATACTTTTTTGTATTACATATATATGTTGCTTGTATTTACTCTGAAAACTCCGTATCGGTTTTTTAATTCGCATATTTGTAATGGTTGAAACTGTTGAGTGATATTAAAAAATATAATAGTGTAAATAGTATTTAATGAATTTAAAGTTAAACAATGAGAGAGTTTAATATAAATACTTTTTTGTATTACATATATATGTTGCTTGTATTTACTCTGAAAACTCCGCATCGGTTTTTTAATTCGCATATTTGTAATGGTTGAAACTGTTGAGTGCCATTAAAAAATACTTCTGGGTGGAAGACCATATTATGTTCTATTCTAAATACATAACATTTATTTATTCTTACTCTTATTAACTACGGTGACTTGCAGTGGAAGGTTATGTTATGAACATCGCATCGTTCAGTAATCAGTTTCTGAACATGACAAATGCTTACACTGTAAAAAAATCACTGTAAATTTGCCAGAACAAATTCGATCACAGTGAATGTGCTGTATCTTTCTTTGCTTTCCTGACTATATTAACATGGAAAATACAGTAGTTGCGTAAAATTAACAGCACAATGTGCTGGCAATTTGGACACATTTTTTTTTACAGCACAAACTGCTGGCGTCCAAATTGCCAGCACATTGTGATGTTAATTTTACGCAACTACTCTATTTCCCATGTTAATATAGACAGGAAACCAAAGAAAGATACAACACATTCACTGTGATCGAGTTTGTGCGCGAGATGAACAGTACTTTGTACTGTAAAAATGTCGTTTTTTTTACAGTGTACATAGTCCTGTATTAGATAAAAGGTCGACCTTCTGTAACATAACAAACCTTCTTCGGGAAAAGGTAAGCTGTAAAATAACTTATTTAAAAGTATTATGTAGAATCGTCTCCATATCAATGTAAAAAAAGTACAGTAGAGAAAAAAAAATACATTCGGTTCCAAATTCGGGATGAAAAACATGTTATGGTGTACACATAGATTTCAAAAGTCAATGTACAGAGAAAGACGTGAGATCCAAACCAACACATACATTTATATTTCATTTATATTTTAACAGGAATACTGCTCGTGTGTACAAAACTGATTTTATAGTTATTTTCAGCAGCGGAAGAGGTAAAATAAGAAAAGCTTATAGAAACTGTCCTTTTCCCATTTATTTCTAACTGGTGGTATAAGCACACCCTGCCGAAAATGAGAACTTGCGAAATTGTGAATTACTACGATAGGCAACAAAGTTTTCCTTGAAAACAATTACACATTTTTCAAAGTTACTTACTCATGAAGTACATTTCGCGTTTGTTCTATTTGTAGTATATTAAGTACATTTATTAAAATGAAGTTTAAATGATAAACCGGAAAAGCTCAAAGTCGCACAGGCTACTTTTTACTTACTAATATTGCATAAAAATTCAGTTCATCATTTGTGAATGCGATAAGTGACGGCCACAGACCTTGTTACAAGAAAGTTAGTGATGAAACTCATTTTCTAACCACCGTCAAACATTTGATAAGCATAAGTTTGATCGTGCGTTTCTGAAACCGAAAATGGAACTCGCTCACATGATGTTTGTTGAAGAGCACACAATGTCTTTTTCAAATCTTTGTTTAACTAATGCATTTTATCTGGGACATTTTTAGTTTTATAATCTCGGCATCATTATAGAGTAAAATGATGTTATTTACTTACTGAGGTTTTTGCATGGAATAAGTAATGAGATGGCTAGTTCATTTCAGAAAGTCCTAAAATCCAATTAATTCATACGAAGTAAAAATAATCTCATTATCTGCCCATACTCTTGTTCAAGCAAATGTGAGAATTCCCCATATAATTCATTTACTAATCCCATATTCGTAAAGATATTTGAGCGTGACTAAGTGTAACTTTCAGAGGTATCGTATTTAAATTTTAATAGTGATCGAGATTTCGGAAAGATGGAAAAACATTTAATGAAGCATGAGATTATTTCTCTTTTAGAGTAATATTGATAGTTTTTTTTTTCCTTTTTATTTCAAATATTACTACTTTACTTTTGTTTTAGATTGAACTCTTTGTCTTAATTGAAAAGAAATGTCAACATGTAATTTTCTTTTTAGGCGTATTTTGTAACATACATAAAATACTGTGCGAAAAACGCTTAAAATATCCTTTAAATATACTACAATATCATAGGACACAAAAATAAAGTATTTCTTACAATCTATTAATGGTTATAAACTTCTGCCAATGAAGTACTGCGTTTTGGAAATAAACGTCGAAGAGTTCTTTATTCTTATTTAGCTGAAACTTTCTATAATGAAGACTTTCATTACAAAGGGCTTTATAAATCGCTTTGAGTTGCGTTATTTAACATATAAGCTCATTATTTACTTTCGTATTTACAAATATTATACTATATAAGTGTGTTTTATTTGTTTAAGTAAGTACTTAAACTTAAATGAATAGTACAACACAACTATCTGAAAAAAAAATCATTAAATATTTTAAAGGTTTTAAACACACGTTTTACATATAATTTTGTTTCTTAATGTAAATCGCTAAATGTTTCTTCAACATGTAAATCGCTAACAATATAAAAGATTTCTTTCTTAAATAGTTTAATTATCTACATTAATGAACAATCATTACATATAAAAATAAATGAGTCACTTAACATTTCTTTTTGTTTTTGTTTTATCCTGTTATTTTAGTAGTACATTAATTTGTTACGAAATATTATTTGTCAACATATTAATACTTGGCTAACAATTACATAAAGTTTTCTCACTTTCTTTAGATAAGGCAATCTTAAGGGGTCTCAGGACTCTTAAAATCGGAAAAAATGAAAAAAAAAGGACCATTTTCAACATTTAATATCTTGAAATGTATTTGATATCACAACAGAATTTTAAATGGGAATGAAAGATACAAGTATGCTCCTTCATTTCAAATATTTGAAAAATTGCAAGATGCAGAATTAGCATTTACAGGGGGCTCAAAACTGTCAGACATTTGACGAGCAGAAAATCGCATAACAGCTTATGCGCAAGATTACAAAATAAATTTTGCACCTAGAATGAAAATTTTGGTGCCTACTTATACCTCAGATTATAATAATTACACTGAACCTAAATAAATTTTATATTTTTAATTCAAAGTTGTATTTAGCTAATGCAAAATTTAGAAAATTTCAACAATATAACCCCCTAAAAAATATTCTCTTTTTACAATAAAAAGGAAATTTTAGGTTCAGTTTATGCTGACTAACATGAAACATTTGCTTTGAAAATTTTATGAAAAAATATTCAGAAGTTTTTGAGATATCGTGTGCGTTATGCCGAAAAACGTCATTTGGAGAAAAATGTCTTCAAAGTTTTGGAAACACGGCTTCAGCTATTGAGCGAGTATAATTCTAAATACCATAACTTCTGTTCTAATGGGAATTTCAAGATACCAATTATATCAAAATGTTCAGAAAACATAGAAGTTAAACATCTAAAAAAATTAAAATTTCGAAATTTTTAGAGCTTTAAGAGTCCTGAGACCCCTTAAAATATTATAGAACATTAAAAATTGTAAAAGACTGGAACGATATCATAAGTATAATTTTAATTCAAATTAGTAAAGAATGATGAAAATATTAATTATAGCGTGGTATCATTTAAGGATGCATATTTAGTAAAAGTCGATTTTCATTGTACCTACAGGATATAAAATTTTTGTTTTTTATTTTCGCTTTTTATCTGTTTGGAATGTATAACATACATCAGTTTGTATGTTTTCTTTATGAAAACTTATTGTACTTAATATTTGACTGCTTCGTGCTTGAAAGATAGAAGGAGCTAAAAATTAGGAATGTTTAAATGTTTTGAAGCTTTTAGCACGGAAAGAAGTGAAAGATGACGAATTACATAACATTAAGGCTCCTATAATTCGGGCTGACTCACGCCGCCATTTAACTGCGGCTAGGAGAAGAACGATTGGCCACGACACTTCTAGCCTCGTGGGCAACAATCACTGATTGGTGTAAGTGTGAAACCAAATGCTTAACGATTTAGCTTGTGTTATAGTAGCCGTAGATAAGATGCCCCAGTTTAGCTTTCTCCCGCCCAATCATACGTAGAATCTCATCATCTAATGCACTGAAAACCTTTGCTTCAGTACAGATAACTTCTGGAAGTAGATCACAATCAAAATATTTCTTCATAACAAACTTAATGTGTGGTTGTTGTTTTTTGGACCTAACAGAGAAATTATAAGATATTTAGATGCCTCACTTTCAAATACAACTCTGTTAGTAAAAGTTCATTAGATATAGGTTGTTTCCAATGAAAAATACAGAGATAAACTTGGTTCAAAAAAATATGGCGATGATTGAGCAATATGATCACGATAACAATAACATTAAAGGTTTTCATGTTAAAGGCTGCATTATTTTTAGTGGGAAAGGTGAAGATAACTTTGGTTCTAATGCTTCATGCGCAAATCTTGAATTCACGCTGATTGTTCTAGTTGAAATGTAAACCATAACTGGGCTGAAAATCTGGCGATGCCATTTTTAGGTGCGTTCGTAATTATATAAATACGTAGCACCTATAGTCGTCGTTCAGTCCGTCCGTCTGTCCGTCTGTCCGTCCGTCTGTCCGCATGTAACAGAGCAAAAACTACCCAATCGAATGGTCTGAAATTTCAAATATATGATTGTTGCAAAATTTTGTCGAGCCATTTCAAATTTTATGAAAATCGGATGTATAGTTTAATTACAGGGACATTCAAAAGTTTTTCTTTACATTACGGCCAATGGGAAAAATTATTGCAAGTGCATTTTAATGATATTACAGCCTTCCGAATGATCTGAAATTTTAAAGATATAACTGTTGCAAAATTTTGTCGAGCCCTTTCAAATTTTAGGAAAATCGGATGTATAGTTTAATTACAGGGACAGTCAAAAGTTTTTCCTTACATTACGGCCAATGGGAAAAATTATTGCAAGTGCATTTTAATGATATTAGAGCCTTCCGAATGATCTGAAATTTTAAAGATATAACTGTTGCAAAATTTTGTCGAGCCCTTTCAAATTTTAGGAAAATCGGATGTATAGTTTAATTACAGGGACAGTCAAAAGTTTTTCTTTACATTACGGCCAATGGGAAAAATTATTGCAAGTGCATTTTAATGATATTACAGCCTTCCGAATGATCTGAAATTTTAAAGATATAACTGTTGCAAAATTTTGTCGAGCCCTTTCAAATTTTAGGAAAATCGGATGTATAGTTTAATTACAGGGACAGTCAAAAGTTTTTCCTTACATTACGGCCAATGGGAAAAATTATTGCAAGTGCATTTTAATGATATTAGAGCCTTCCGAATGATCTGAAATTTTAAAGATATAACTGTTGCAAAATTTTGTCGAGCCCTTTCAAATTTTAGGAAAATCGGATGTATAGTTTAATTACAGGGACAGTCAAAAGTTTTTCTTTACATTACGGCCAATGGGAAAAATTATTGCAAGTGCATTTTAATGATATTACAGCCTTCCGAATGATCTGAAATTTTAAAGATATAACTGTTGCAAAATTTTGTCGAGCCCTTTCAAATTTTAGGAAAATCGGATGTATAGTTTAATTACAGGGACAGTCAAAAGTTTTTCCTTACATTACGGCCAATGGGAAAAATTATTGCAAGTGCATTTTAATGATATTAGAACCTTCCGAATGATCTGAAATTTTAAAGATATAACTGTTGCAAAATTTTGTCGAGCCCTTTCAAATTTTAGGAAAATCGGATGTATAGTTTAATTACAGGGACAGTCAAAAGTTTTTCTTTACATTACGGCCAATGGGAAAAATTATTGCAAGTGCATTTTAATGATATTACAGCCTTCCGAATGGTCTGCAATTTTAAAGATATAATTGTTGCAAAATTTTGTTGAGCTATTTCAAATTTTAGGAAAGTCGGATGTATAGTTTAATTACAGGGACAGTCAAAAGTGTTCCGTTACATTACGGGAAATGGGAAAAAAATATTGGAAGTGCATTTTAATGATGTATCAGACTATGCGCTTTATGAAGTGCAAAAAATTATACATTCAGTACAATATGGGGTGCAAAAAATAATTATAAAACTAGTTATAGTACGAACGCACCTCATTTGCCACGTTTGACGAGCAATTTTCAACTTGTTGCTTTTGAAATGTTTATTTATAGTCTGTTTTGAATAAATTGTAAATGGATGCGGGATGTTTCAAATTGTGTGAAACAAAGTTTATAGGTACCCTGATGTAGATTGTTATCTATAATAAATAGTTATGCATTCGTCATCTTATTACTCATGAGGGGCAAGATGACGAATATGAATTTAATTTCAAAAACATTTATTTCTTTCATCCTTTGAGGGCAGTTAAAATATTTGTGGGTGTTGCAGAAGTGTCTCATAGCAATTATAGCTTTTCAATCTACTTACTGAGAAACAGTCTTGGAAGTTTTAAGTTCCTCATCCAACACCTTGCCCTTACAACATTTGGCAGCATCTCAAACCACAGCTAACGTCTCGCCATTATAAAATAAATGCAAATGCATCTAAACATGCAGATAAATATTTAAAGGCGTTCCGTAACGTCTAGATGAAAATGAATGCACTTTCTTTAAGTTAATAGCATTAAATGTAAGAAAACGTCCTACCCATTTCGTTAAAATGACGTTATCTGAAAGAAAATTACGCGTAATTTAGTAATTATTGTGCAAGTAACATGACTGATCGTTCTCTACAAACAAATTACGGGAGGTTTGTATTAATTTTGAATATAATATAAAACTAGCGCCATGGTTACTGGCGAACATTACGTTCTTCATTCAAAACATTTGGCAGAAAAAAAGCCAAAAAAGAGACTTTACGGTGGATATAGTTGGTTTTGTTATAAGTGTCAGCGATATTACTGCGCGGCAATACCACAGCAGAATAAATTTCCAAAGCTTTTCAAATAAAAAATTATGTCTGATGGGAAATTTTACTACATCCGGTTTAGTCAACAGACATTGCATCCTGCAAGTACAAAATTTCGTTACTATGGGAGTGAGATGACAAATTACGGGAGCAATGTAATAAGTTCAAATATGCTGTAAAATATTTAAAAGCATTTCTTGGAATCTGGATCGGCCATACTCAACCTTTTTAGGTGCGTTCGTAATTATATAAATACGTAGCACCTATAGTCGTCGTTCAGTCCGTCCGTCTGTCCGTCCGTCTGTCCGTCTGTCCGTCCGTCTCTCCGCATGTATCAGAGCAAAAACTACCCAACCGAATGGTCTGAAATTTCAAATATATGATTGTTGCAAAATTTGGTCGAGCCATTTCAAATTTTATGAAAATCGGATGTATAGTTTAATTACAGGGACAGTCAAAAGTTTTCCTTTACATTACGGCCAATGGGAAAAATTATTGCAAGTGCATTTTAATGATATTACAGCCTTCCGAATGATCTGAAATTTTAAAGATATAACTGTTGCAAAATTTTGTCGAGCCCTTTCAAATTTTAGGAAAATCGGATGCATAGTTTAAATACAGGGACAGTCAAAAGTTTTTCCTTACATTACGGCCAATGCGAAAAATTATTGCAAGTGGATTTTAATGATATTAGAGCCTTCCGAATGATCTGAAATTTTAAAGATATAACTGATGCAAAATTTTGTCGAGCCCTTTCAAATTTTAGGAAAATCGGATGTACAGTTTAATTACAGGGACAGTCAAAAGTTTTTCTTTACATTACGGCCAATGGGAAAAATTATTGCAAGTGCATTTTAATGATATGAGAGCCTTCCGAATGATCTGAAATTTTAAAGATATAACTGTTGTAAAATTTTGTCGAGCCCTTTCAAATTTTAGAAAAATCGGATGTATAGTTTAATTACAGGGACAGTCAAAAGTTTTTCTTTACATTACGGCCAATGGGAAAAATTATTGCAAGTGAATTTTAATGATATTAGAGCCTTCCGAATGATCTGAAATTTTAAAGATATAACTGTTGCAAAATTTTGTCGAGCCCTTTCAAATTTTAGGAAAATCGGATGCATAGTTTAATTACAGGGACAGTCAAAAGTGTTCCGTTACATTACGGGGAATGGGAAAAAAATATTGGAAGTGCATTTTAATGATGTATCAGACTATGCGCTTTATGAAGTGCAAAAAATTATACATTCAGTGCAATATGGGGTGCAAAAAACAATTATAAAACTAGTTATAGTACGAACGCACCTCATTTGCCACGTCTGACGAGCTATTTCCAACTTGTTTTCCCTCGGGTCGCATGCGGAAGAAGTGTTACAAAAATCAACACCACTATTTCCAAACAATAATCTTCGTGGTAGATTTCTATTGGAAATGTTGTAGAGACATTCTGCGAAGTTTTATTCTTTAGAAATAGAGGTGTAAAAAAATTAAAGAAAATTGTGTGCCAATATTTTCTGCGACAAACGTTTAATCCTAAAAAAAAAAAAAAAAAAAAAAAAAAAAAAAAAAAAAAAAAAATATCAGCTGTGCACAGCTCGTATTCAAAATATTAGATTAATTACTTTTTAGGTGCGTTCGTAATTATATAAATACGTAGCACCTATAGTCGTCGTTCAGTCCGTCCGTCTGTCCGTCTGTCCGTCCGTCTGTCCGTCTGTCCGTCCGTCTGTCCGTCCGTCTGTCCGCATGTAACAGAGCAAAAACTACCCAACCGAATGCTCTGAAATTTCAAATATATGATTGTTGCAAAATTTTGTTGAGCCATTTCAAATTTTATGAAAATCGGATGCATAGTTTAATTACAGGGACAGTCAAAAGTTTTTCTTTACATTACGGCCAATGGGAAAAATTATTGCAAGTGCATTTTAATGATATTACAGCCTTCCGAATGATCTGAAATTTTACAGATATAACTGTTGCAAAATTTTGTCGAGCCCTTTCGAATTTTAGGAAAATCGGATGTATAGTTTAATTACAGGGACAGTCAAAAGTTTTTCTTTACATTACGGCCAATGGGAAAAGTTATTGCAAGTGCATTTTAATGATATGAGAGCCTTCCGAATGGTCTGAAATTTTAAAGATATAATTGTTTCAAAATTTTGTTGAGCTATTTCAAATTTTAGGAAAATTGGATGTATAGTTTAATTACAGGGACAGTCAAAAGTGTTCCGTTACATTACGGGGAATGGGAAAAAAATATTGGAAGTGCATTTTAATGATGTATCAGACTATGCGCTTTATGAAGTGCAAAAAATTATACATTCAGTACAATATGGGGTGCAAAAAATAATTATAAAACTAAGTATAGTACGAACGCACCTCATTTGCCACGTTTGACGAGCAATTTCCAACTTTTTTTTCTACAATTTGAAAATATCGTTTGGTAATTTAATGTCTTTTAATGCAAATATACAAACGATATTTTTATTAGGAACTTATTGTTGATTAAACATATTTATTGTCTTAAAATTAATATCATTTTTGAAAAGATTAATTGAAAAAAAAAATTATTTTGAAAAGTCAAAATATTTGAATATTTATTCAAGTGGTTCAAAATCTATACTAATAAAAGAACAAATAGGTCTGTATGTGTGCGATGGGTAGCAAAAACTACTGTACGTAGAAGTCTGAAAATTTAGATGTGAATAGTCCAAGACAGGTCCTGATGTCCCTGACACTCAGTTTTTTTATGTTTTAAGAACCAGGGACCCAGGACTTCTTTAAGTTTTTATGCACTAAATTGTTAATAACTTGCCCCCTTTTCATCCCATCTTCTTCATTTTGGGGGACCCATCTCCATTTAGTGATTATTGCCTTTCTACTTTTCAGTTAATAATCTGGCCTCTGGGGCCCGTTACAGAGCCCCTTGAAGTTTTTGTGCAAATAAATTGTTAATAAATTGCTTCATTTTAATCCGATCTTCATTTTCGGTTTCACTTTTCCATTTAGTTATTCTCATGTTTCCATATTCCAGTTATGACCAAGGGTCCCTCTGGGTTGCTTAGGGCCTATCCAGTGCCCTTTGGACATTTTATGGGCCAATCATTTTTAATCCCCTATTTTTCTCATCTTCTTAGTGCATAATTTTAAAGTTGAGTCTTAGACTCTTCTTCATAGACCAATACCGTCATATTTTTATTGGGGCACCAGGGCCCCTTTTTTAAACATTTACCCCCTTTTTGTAAATTTGTTTAAAATATTATTGTAACGAATAATTCGTATTGTTCCCTATGCTTAATTTTGACTAACTGAAGATCTAAATAACTAAGTAATAAGACATTTTTAACATGTTTTCATGTTAGGGCCCTGTCTGTATCAGTTGGCCTCTTTTGGGCCCCCTAATATAGCTTCCATAAAAATGATCAATTCAAAAGCTTTTTTTTTTCTAACAACTTCTTAGCCCTCTACTACATGAACGAAAAAAAAATCACAGGCTTCAGCTACCACCAATTTTGAATATTATTCGCCTTCTTGGAGCCCTTAGTGCAGCTTCATTAAAAATGATCTGAATTGTATGCAATTTTCTTTAACAGAGTTATAGCGTTCTCCGATTACTTTAAAATCTACTAAAAATATCTTTAGGCCCAACTACATGCCATTTATGTCCCGGGCCCCTTGAAGTTTTTGCACCATAAACTTTTAATAAATTGCCCACTGTTAATCCGATCTTCATTTATGGAACCCTTTTTCCATTTAGTTATTCTCCCGTTTCTACATTCCAATTAATACCCTGGGGCCCACTATGATCCGGTTCGGGGTCCCTTGAACTTTTTGTTGCCATGCATTTTTCACTCCCTAATGTTCTCGCCTCCTCAGTGCATAATTTTAAAGTTGAGTATTGAACTTTTCTTCGAGGACCAACACCCTCATATTTTTTTATTGGGGCCCTAGGGCCTTTTTATGAAGCATTTACCCTATTTTATGTGTATTTCTTTAAAATATTATTCTAACGAGAAATTCATACTCTATGCTTAGTTCTGACTAATTATAGATCTAAATCGTTAAATATTAAGACATTGTAACATGTTTCCACGTTAGGGCCCTGTTTTCAGTATTAGTTGGCCCCGGTTTGGCCCCATATTACTGCTCCCTGAAAAATAGTCCGATTCAGAAGCTTTTCTTCTAACAAATTCTTTGGTCCGCCAGCTAATACATGAACGACAAAAAAAAGAGTTTGAGATTTCAGCTACCACCAATTTTGAGTATTAATCGTCTTCTTAGGGCCCTCGGTGCAGCTTCTTTACGAATGATCGGAATTGTTTGCAATTTTCTTCAACACATTTCTAGCATCCTCTGACTAATTTCAAAAATACTAAAAAGTATCTTTATACACAACTACATGCCACTTATGTCCCTGGCCCGTTAAAGTTTTTGCAGCATAAATTGTTAATAAATTGCCTCCTATTAATCCTATTTTCATTTGTGGAGCTCTTTTTCCAATTAGTTATTCACCCGTTTCTTTATTCCATTTAAAATCCTTTGGCATCCTTGGGTTCCATAGGGTCCGATCCGGAGCCTCTTGAACATTTTGTGCGGCGTGCATTTTTCACCACCTAATTTTCTCACATTCTCAATGCAAAGTTTTAAAATTTAATCTTGCACTCTTCCCCCCGGATCAACACCCTCTGATTTTTACTGAATCTCAAAGCCCTGTTTTAAGCATTTCCCTCTACTTTTTGCGCATTTCTTTAAAATTTTATTCTAATGATTAATTCATACCGTATGCTTAATTTTGATTAATTGAATATCTAAAGTGCTATAACTTAGAACTTTTAACAAGTTTTCAAGTTAGGGGCTTGCTCTTTACTATCAGTCGGTCCTCCTTGGGCCCTTTGTTATAAGTACCTTAAAAACAGTCCGGTTCACTAGCTTTTTTTTTAAAGAATTTCTTAAGTCCTCCTGCTACTACATGAATAACAAAAAAATTTCTCATACTTCAGCTACGACCAATTTTGAATATTAATCTCCTTCTTGAGCCCTTTGTTGCAGCTTCTTTAAAAACTATACGATTCTATTACATTTTTCTTTAACATAGTTTTAGCGTCTTCCAGCTACATTAAAACTACTAAACATTTTTCTTATACCCAACTACTTTCCAGTTTAGACACTGGCCCCCAGGGCCGGACTTTTTCATACCTTAGCTACCACTTTTTTCAAACATTAATCTCCTTTATCAGCATCAACTTACGTCTACTCACTACAGCCGTAAGTTAAAAATTGCGTTAATTTAAAGGTAACTTTAGATAATGGATTTCATCAGTTTATTAAATATCATGTTAATGTTAAAAGTAATTGATGAAATTTACAAGGTTAGGGGTCATCTTCCGTCGCTTGGGGGTTCATTCTTTTCACCAATTTTAAAGGCCTAATTTCAACGGGATTTGGTTCATTCAACATAGATTATAATTCAGCTACATTCTGTATTATGAAATTTTATCTTGGACTTCATATACCAACATTTTCCAACATTAATGATGCATTCTTTTTTGGGATTCTATGGGCTTGATTACTACGAGGTTTGGCTTACTGAACTTTGTTTTCAATTGTGTCCGGCACGTGCGGGGCACGTCCGGTACATGCTGCCTTAGGTAGTGTAGACCTAGATTATAGGTTCGTTTGGAAAGTAGTTTCTTCGGAACACACTGGGTGCTGCGGAAGGCAATGGGAGTCTTCGATATTAGGTTCGTTCATTTAAAAGATTTCCAAAAGATATAAAATCATACCAACTTGAGTTTTGGTTAAGGTTATTATTTACGGACCCTGGGCAACGCCGGGTGGTTCTGCTAGTATTAGAATATTTCACATTAATACTCCTTTAATTATCACCAATTCCTAACTGGTGGCCTCATTAATTAAATTCAGACGATTTTATTTAAAATCAGTATTCTTTTTGCAGTTTGTTTGCTTTATCGTCATAAAATGGATCGAATGAGTGATATTCTTGAATCTATTAAACTTCGTATGGTTGATTTGTAACGACACGGTAAAATCAATGTTATATAGCGAATTATTTACAATGTTTGCAATCAAGCGTTAGTAAAATACTAACACAATATTAAAAAAATGGAAAATTTTAAAATAATCGCCGAAATGTCGGCCGAAAACCAGACAAATATGCCGGAGATGACAGGAAACTGAAGAGCATAGTTAAGAAAAACCGTTTTAAAAACGTGCGATTCTTGCACCGAAAATTGTAAAAAGAAGGATTTGAAGTTTCTACATCAACAACATTAAGACGTCTCCAAAAATTTAAGTTTGAATCTCGTGTACAGAAAACAAATTCTCATGTGAGCAAAACAAAAGCGTATAAGATTGAACTGGTGTAAATCATGACGTTTTTGAAGCGAAGAAGATTGGAAAAATATATTATTTAGTGATGAAAGTTTGTTTTGTGTTTCATATGGCAATCAAGGTATTCGAGTTTGGAAAATGAAGCAAGAAGCATTTGATAAAGTATGCCCTAAACGTTCCGTAAAATTTTTTTCTAGTGTCGTGGTTTGGAGTTGCATGAATGTAGAAGGACCTGGAAAGTTATGCATCGTCTACGAAAAAGTTAACTCTCAGATATATCAAGAAATTTTGGAACATTACATGATTCCATCATCAGAAGATTTATTTGAAGATGATTTCATCTTTCAACAAGATTTAGCGTCACCACATTCTTCGGTGTCAACTAAGAATTGATTCCGCGAACGCAATATTGAGGTACTTCCTTGGCCACCAAACTTACCAGATTTTAATACCATTTACAGCTTATGGTGTATAATAAAGATAATAATTCCAAGATAATCCTCCTTCAAGTAAAACTGAGTTAGTTGCACTATAAAGTCTCTCTGGGTTAATATTGATAGAAGTGTTTGTAAACACCTTATATATAGTATGTAAGATCGATTGCATACTGTTATGAAAGCTAAAGGGTATGCTACAAAATATTAACTACCATTTACTTCATATTCATAAGGTAATATTGTTGCGTAAAATAAAATATTTTAATATTTTGAACCAATCTAAATTTTATTCTAATACTAGCAGAACTACCCGGCTTCGCCCGTGTCAATTATAAGAAGCCTTCCAGGTAAAATAAATTAAAACGACATAATACGGCAATCACAATAACTGAAATTTGTGCATTCCCATCCACAAATCGTTATAAAGACAATAAAAAAAACATGCCGTTATTGTCTTGCAACCATAGTAAAATCCCTGAGCTTTAATAACAGAATGCACGTTTTTTTTTGGCGGGTGTAAGAGAAAAATATGTGATTTTCCTGACAATAGGGAAAAATAAATCCTCCAAATCGCGCAGCACTTAGTGAAATTCTCGTTTGTATGGTATTATCTACATTATAAAGTAAAAACACTATGTCAGTGCCCATAAATTGTAAACCATTAAATGTGCCTTTACTGCAATTTTTCTAACTTTTAAACATCACACAATTTAATTTTTTACAATGTCGAATAGAAAAAAGATCTCTCAAATGAAATCTGTTTGAAAATTGTACCCCAGTTTTCTGAATTTAAAGGATTTTAAAGTAATTTTTAAGCATGGATATTTTTAAAGTTGAGTGCAACCCGATAATGAAAGATGAACCTGTTTACACTTAATCCAATAGTATAAAGAAAAGACATGTTTATGAGTAACGCTGGTATCATATTCTCGGTGGCACCAACCCAACCCAACAAATTTCCCTTTTAAACTGCAGTTTAACGTCTAAACATTGTACATTCGATTGTTCCAACGTATTATAGAAATCAAAAGTAATTTCAGTAATATTTGTTTGTAATGTTTATCTCAATTTACGATTTTTTTATGGGTTTTAAAATAATTTTTATGCATGCATATTTTTTAAATATGCTTGCAACCCAAATACAAAAGATTAACTCAATTGTTCAAAAATATTGTAAATAATTCAGAATTTGTTTGCTTTCGCGTAATATTCAATAACTAAATTGGCAAACGAAATTTAAACGCCAAAAATAAAATAAAATAAAACACGAATTTAAGAGATACCAAATCAAACTACTCAAAATAACCTGATAAGTATATAAAATTCAAATGGGAATTTCGTTCCGGGTGCATATAACTTGAATTCTTCAGAACGGATTTCCATCCCACTTGCACTATTAGTTTTTTAGGGAAGATTTTAGTGCGTAACATATTGTTTTCCGCTGCTTAGTCATAGAATTATAGGGGAAAGTTATATAATCATGTGAACCCAATTATGAAGGATTTGTCTTATTAGCTGAATGAAAAATGCAGAACTATTTTTATCTCTAAATATATTGACGGGTTTATCTTCAGTAATAGGGCTGTGCGCTAGAGTATTCTTATGTTAAGGAGTGTGCCTGACACTTATTATAGCATGCACCTTTGTTTAAAACAATATAGAATGACTTATGTTTTAAGCGACTAACTGACATGCAACTTGATTACAAAATACTAACCTGCAATAATGCTTAAGGTGCTTCGCCAGTTCCCTGCTCAACAACGCGAAACTTTCTGACACATTTTCTGATTCATTAAACGTAAAGGCTTAAAATTTGTAGACCTGACTATTAAAGCGATTTGAAATTGAAATGAGATTTTCCTTTTTTTCATAAATAAAATACTAATCGAGTTATGAGCAATTGTGGTTGCGTGAATGCCGGTTTTTATCCTTTATTGCACTGTTGCATCCGAAATTCCTTTCAAAACACCAACTGAATAATCTTATATCTTTACCAACATATGGAAACTATCTTTCGATTACATAGTTTCTAAATAAGAACTAGTGTCAATTTCATGCGTTTACGAACAAAAATTAATTAAAAATATATTTCAGAAAATAGCTCCTTTGGATTTGAGAACAGCCTTAACTTTATGAACAGCCTTAATTTGACGTTTATGAAAAAACTCACATTTTTAGTTTTAATTTTGGAAATCGCGAAATTTAAATTCAGAAAAATGATGTTCTTTTGACACATTGTGGTAATTTTTTTAACTTTTAAAATTAAAATACATATCTTCCACAATACGGGAAGTATACAATAGAAGTATACAAAAGAACCACAGAAGTATACAATATCTTCCACAATACGGGGAAAATGCAAAAAAATACATCCAAAGGAGGTAGTAGTTACTAAAATTTTATTTGAAAAATTTGAAATTTCATTGAAATTAAATCTACAATGATTAGATGAAATGATGTCATTTTCCATAAATTTTAAATCAAGACATCTGTCAAGAATTTTTTTGAAAATGTAAATAACCGCTCTCTTTTTGCTATAAATCACAGAAAATGTTAGCACTGAATCTAAACCAATACAATGCGTAGCGATAACGTACTGCTATAAGATATGGCTGTAGTATACATTCGAAGTAGTAAGCAAAATATAGTAGCCATATGTTTACAATGAGTTTGATTACGCGTTGAAAAGATTTGATAGAATGTGACGTCATATGTAGCCTTTTTTTTCTTTTTCTTAAATTGTTTTCGTGAAATTTAACTTTTTGTATTAAAACAGATGCTTGAATTAAAAAATAAAAACAAATTGAGGTGCTACGTTATTTTCCCGCTCTTATAGTTAAAGTTTTTATTTTATAAACAAAAAAATGTAAATTTTCTGTTTACAATGACGTCAATATCAAACACGCAAAAATATAGCAAGAAAATCTGAATTTTTATTGGCAAATAGAAACAAAATACACGCGTTATCCTTATTTTTTTCACATTATTCTGTCATTTATTAGGCTGTGGCAACAGCAAAGAAACGTTTGAATTTAAAAGGATTTAAACAGAGATATTTCTATAATGTTAAATTATGGAAGTGGTAGAAAAAAGGGAAAAATAGTGGTCTGATAATTTTTTAAAGTAGACAGTGATCTTTTCCACGTTCTAAAACGTATGTACATGAAGTTTTGTGCAAATCGGTCAAAAATTGAAGATTTGTATAAAGGACATACACACAGAGAACGGCTTTTATATATACTAGGGGATCGTACCCGGGCTTCCCGGGTTAAAGAATATGGGTGAAACCTTTTTTTTTAATTGAAAACTAATAATTTTTTTAGATTGACCACTTACATTAAAAAAGCATTTTTCATATGGAAAATACAAATTATACAATTTTTTTTTTTTTTATTTATAAAAAGCGATATTTTCTTATTAGCCGCATGCTAAAATTTTTTGCCAAGATTTTGCTACTTATGGCATCCTTTTATATTCTTATAATTTCAGATCTTATACATGTCTGGTAAATTTCTATTTTATTTACATTATTTTATTTATTTATTCATAGGAATGTTTTTTTTAAATGAATATTAATAAGAAAATGATGAACTCTTTATTTATTTATTTATTTATTTATTTATTTATTACTATTCTTATTATTATTATTTTTTTTTTGAGGGAAAACGGATTAATCTTTCGTAATCGAGCTCCACGCGATGTAGATAAATTAAAAAATATTTCATGCTTTAAAATTGTTTTTAAAACCGTAGACAATCAGTAAACTGAGATGAACTTTGCAAACAAATTCCATTTGAAAAACAAATCCTATTTAGTGATCTAAAAATTTAAATTGCACGATTACAAATATGTTAGATTTGAGTTTTTTCAATATTATTCTTTTATTTTTTTTTTAAGTATTAATTTTGTTAGTTTGTCTTTCACAAATATGTTAGATTGGTGTTTTTTTTTAAATATTATTCTTTTATTTGTTTATAAAGGAAGTATTAATTTCGTTATGCAACAATAGTCAGAAACAAATGCTGAAAAATGTTTCTTGCTTTATGTGCAAAATATTTATTATTATTATGAATTGAAACCGACACGTGATAAGATAAACTTTAAAAAATCATGTTTAAAAGTTTTTTGTGAAAATATAATACATCAGTCAATGAATACCGTTTTAATCAAATTGCATTTGAAAGTAAATTTTTTTCCGTATGCGACGAAAATTGAAAATGTACGATGGTCAGAAGATTAAAAAATTGCAGTAGCGAAAATTTAAAGACCGAAATTTGATCGTAAAGTGTTGCCATTCGCAAAATGACGTCAGCGTTACGCACAGATAAGTTTGTTCTTTATAATATAGATACTGAATCAGTAAAATATAATAAAGATCAGTTATTAGGATGTGGTTATCGAGGCTCTTATGCTTGGATTTCCGGAATGACAACAGCAATTTTCACCTTCTCAAAATTTGCATACGTACTTCTCATATTCATATTCATCATTTTTAAAAATTTTGCATTTTGTTTGATCATTTAAAAATCATTTTAACTCAAAACTTGAAGTCACGATTGTCAGCAACATCTTTTATGTGAACAGACGCACTCTTTACTTGAGATTCTAATATCCATTACGGAGAGTAAAAATTTCCGTAATTCATGTTTTTTGGACACATTTGTGTTAAAATGTTTAGTTTTATCTAAGAAAATGATCGTTTTCTTTTAAATATGACTTCCTTTTCACTCAAATAAGCATTTCGCCTAGTGTCTGAAGCTTAGTAACAGTACACATGCAGAAGGAAAACAACATAGAAAATTTATGAGGAAAAACGCGTGTTTTCAAAATAAAGTTAAAAATACCTCATTATTTCTCTCTTGTCTGCAATAATGAAAGCTATCTAATTTTCATCATTTTGAAGAAATTTCATAAAAAAAACTTTTAAAATTAAAATATAAAAGTGGGGATATTAAAAAAAAAAACAGATAGTGCGATCACATCTACAAAAGAAGAGCTTTCAATTAAAAAAGAAAAAAAAAACATTAGTAAAATTTGTTCGGCAGAAAGATCAGGGCAGATGACTAAAAAACACACTTGTGTTTTGAATATATAGATTATATAAAATTAGGAAAAAGTACATTAAGCAAATTATGTTACTTTGATAAACTTATAGTAGAATGCCTTAAAGAATAGCATTAAAATTTTATTATTCGAGAAAAGTTTTGACAAAAACTTCAGGAACACGATATTATTTTAAACCACGAATTATTTGTTTGATTGTCTAACTCGGCGAAGCAAATCAATCCAGGCGAGAATCATCAATTTCTGTAATATAAATCGCTATTATTTGCATGTCACTTCTCTTTTATAAAGACACTGTAAATTTTTGTAAAACATTGCGTTTTATCAGTGTGTGATTTCGATTACATTATTTTTAAAAGTGAAGCATTTCCCCCTGTGAAGAATTTCAAAGCAGCTGGGCTGTGAAAATGACGCACTTCTACAAAACATAATCCAGGTTTAAGAATTAAAATACTACACGCTTTTTTTTTTTTTTTTTTTTATAAAATGACGTCATTGAGTCCGCTAAAGCAATTCACTTTTACAATCCGGTCTTAAACTTCGTCTATAGAAAAGTGTGCCTATGACGTCATTATCACGGAATAAAAGACAATATTCTTGACATAGCCCATATTTTAATTTCAACTTTTCTTTCAGGTTTTATGAGAAAATGGCAACAAAAAGATACAATATCTCCTATTTTTGACTATTTTCCGTTTACTTTCAATGACTTTCAATAGAAAGGAGGTGCTTTTGATGCCACAATAAGAAAAATGGTAATAAAAACTACAAAAAAATTAATATCTCAAAAATAAATTGGGATACAGCTTTCAAATAAATTGTATTTAAAAGAGCATTTTTTTCTTTATACGACGGTATAAAGATTTAAAATGTGCGATGTTTAGAAGTTTAAAAATTTGCAGTAGAGAAAATTACAAAACCAAAATTTTATTTCAAATTTCAAAGTATTGCCATTCGCAAAATGACGTATGCGTTACGCACAGATATGTTTGTCCTTTATAACATAGATATGATAAGGAAGTCTTGGTTCTAATCTTAGTACCCGCGAGAAAAAAAATTCCGAAATTTGCCTTTAGTTGTCATAGTATTGACAATTTATAGTATTGGTCAAATATTTAGTTTTATCAAAAAAAAAAAAAAGATCGTTTTGTTTTAAATATATCATTTTTACTCACTGAATCATTTTGCCGAGAGCCTCAAACTCATTTATCTGCGTAATGTAAAAATATTAAAATGTAGCTGATTTATGAAGAAGAATGCGTGTTTTTTTTTAATGTCTGACATCATTTCCTGTTCAAAAATTATAAAAAAGTTATTTTTATTTGTAATGTGAAAATAGCATCAATAAGGATATAATGAATAAAAATAATAAACCATGAATATTTCCCCTTTACTCTCAATATAAATGGAGTACTTCAGTTGCCACGATTACAAAATTTGTATTAAATACTACAAAAAATTAATATCTCAAAAACAAATTGAGATACAGATTTCAAACAAATTGCATTTAAAAGCACATTTTTTCCCTAAAAGAAGGTGTAAAAATTGAAAATGTACGATGTTTAGAAGTTTAAAAATGTGCTGTAGAGAAATTTGCAAAACCGAAATTTCATTTCAAATTTCAAAGTGCTGCCATTCGCAAAATGACGTATGCGTTACGCACAGATATGTTTGTCCTTTATAATATAGATAGATTTTGATGTGTTTCAGAACGCTGTATACCTAATTTATTTTACAGTATTTCATATTTTGTAAATGTTAAAATCTTATCTAAACATCTCAGATTTAGTTTATAAGAAATTTAATTGCATTTACTTAGTATTAAAAATAAATAAATGAAAAATATTTTTTTCTTATTACTTTTTCTCAATCTATATTATAAAGGACAAACATATCTGTGCGTAACGCATACGTCATTCTACGAATGGCAACACTTTCAAATTTGAAATGAAATTTCGGTTTTGCAATTTTCGCTACTGCAATTTTTTAAACTTCTAAACATTGCACAGTTTCAATTTTTACACCTTCGTATAGGGAAAAAAATGTACTTTTAAATGCAATTTCTTTGAAAGCTCAATCTCAATTTATTTTTGAGATATTAATTTTTTTGTAGTTTTTAGTACCAATTTTGTAATTGTGGCAACTGAAGTACTCCATTTCTATTAAAAGTAATGGGAATTTATTTTTATTGATTATATCCTTATTGATGCCATTTTCACATTACAAATAAAAGTAACTTTTTTCTCATTTTTGAACAGAAATTACGTCAGCTTTAAAAAAATACGCATTCTTCTTCATAAATAAAAAGATTGAAGAAGATGTTTCAATATTTTTTACATTACGCTGATACTGAGTTTGAGACGCTAGGCAAAATGATTCAGTGAGTAAAAATGATGTCATATTTAAAACAAAACGATAATTTTCTTTGATAAAATAAAATGTTTGACCGATACTAAATGGCCAATACTATGGCAACTAAAGGCAAATTTCTGAATGGTAAATTTTCGCGGGTACTGAGATTAGAACTTAAAGTTTGTGCGAATGTTCACATGAAAAGCTGTATCGGACAAACGTGACTTTAAGTTTGGAAATACATTCAATAATAATGTATTTCGCACTAATTGTTAATTTGAGTGGTGCGTATGTAAATATTGAAGATGTGAAAATAACATACAGTTTAGATTTTATGATGTGACAAAGTGAAAATCTTTTTACTGATTTTTCATCCCGTAAAAACAAACATAAGAAGAGCCTCAATCGATAGCTTCAACATAATCACTCATCTAGATTACGTATTCTAATACAGTTTAATTTTTCAATAATTTAAGCAGTTGAAGTTCGTGGAAATAATATTTTGCTAATTTTAGGATAAAAACATTATTTGTTTTAAGAGTTAGACAACCAATGCAAGATGAATTTTTTATTGAAATTATTTTTATAGGTTTATTATAAATTCGATCTAACAGTTCCATTCTAAACATTTTAATTCGTCGAATTTCGACGGGTTCCAACTCGTTATTATAATATTTTGAATATGAGCTGTAATAAGTATAAAACCCAATAATGTAGCGACGCAGAATATCCCAGTTCTAAAGAATAAAAAACCGTAATTTTCTTTAATAGATAAATCACTTTTGCTCATGGCAAAAATGTTTTATTATTATTTATTTTTTACTGCAGAAATATATAGTACAAATTTATAAAAAGGACTTTTGACCAAGAAAACGGAATTTAAGATGTGTTTGAGAGGACATATTTTGCCTCCCCATGAAAATACATAAAACAATCGTGAATCGTGAATCATATTTTTTATGCACATCTCAAGTGTCTTGGCTGCAGTTTTAGTATGGCCGGTGTATATGAAAAGAAATGCCGTTGATTTAAGTTAATTGCATTGTATATACGAAAACGCTTTAACCATTTCGATCGACGTTATCGAAAAGAAAGTTACGCGTGGGATACAAACTCTTCTACAAGAACTGGTTGTTCTATAACTTAAATTACGGTGTATTAAGTTTTAATATACTATAAAACTAACACCATAATTTATACGGTATAATCTAGGAAGGAAATGCTTTACGAGCTCCTCAATTCAAGAGAAATTGTTACCGGTTATGATCTTCATTTAAATCGATTGGCAGAGAAAAATCAAAGAAAAGAGATATAATACAGGAAATGGGCGGTGACATTCCACATGTCAGTAATATTACAGCGCGACAACACCAGATCACATTAAAGTTCCGTGGCTTTCGAAAACATAAACAGTATTTAATGTATTATTTTACCACATTCTGTGCTCTCACTAGACATTCCGTAATGCGGATACTAACTTTTTAACTCGTTTCAAAACATTCTAGCAAAGCAGACATTTACAAATGCAGATGAGGTGAAAAATCAATCATAGCATCAAAAGACCTCGTCTTTGTACGCCAAGGCATCCATGAGTTTCTACTCATTGACAAAGGATTGTACAAACTAATGCTTACCATATCGACTGAGAATTGAATTTTATTTCTTTTATTAGTTTGAAATTTTCTAAAAGCAGGTAGAAGATTTTTGTATACTTAATAACTCTAACAAAATATGTGTGACAATTTTATTCACATATGCAGATTTTTATTTTAATCAGAGAAAGCTTATTTCACACAACATTCAAAATTCAATCTATTTTTTAGAATAATTTATACAATATTTTGTTGCTAATACTTATAAATAATGTCTTAAATACATCTTGAAAATTGGTAAAATCCCTGTGCATTTCGGAAGATTTTAAATTACTTGTTATAGTAATGGACGTATTACAATGACGAGATTGAAAATGAACACAAACTGCAGGAGCAAGTGATGTGTCTTCTCTCTTTAGAAACATTTTACACCAAAAAGAAAGATTAAAAAAATGTTTAAAAAATTTGAAATTTATACGGTATTTTTGTGTGTTAAATAAATTATTTCCATTCTCTTTATGTTTCCACGAAATTTTAATAAAATTATTTACGTAATGTTTAACCTAACCATAATGGATTATTCATTTTTCTTCTAGATAACCATAAAGCAACTTTTCATATAATTTTCATATAATTTTTATTCCTGCCTGTATAAGGGTGTAGTATTTAGGGATAATTAGGGGTTGTAAATTTTCATCTTTGTGTAAAAGTGTCCAGTCCAGGATTTCAACCAGGAATATTTGGCTGCAAGCAAGCTGTCAATTGAGCAATTCTGGACAATCTGGTCGACATTTCTCACCCATAGAAATTTGTGAGAAGAATCTGCCAAATTTGTCCACGATAGTTCAATAGGTAGAGCATTATTAACTTACACAAAATGTTCCTTGTTCAAATCATGGTCTGAGCACTTTTTCACTCAGTGGGATAATTAAAACCAGAGTGATTTATTTTTACCAATTAGAATATTTGTGTTACAATTATTAAAGTATTTAAGGATGCTAAGAGAAATTAATTGCGTTTATCATGATGGCTTCTAAACTTGCATGGAACAATTTTCAATTGGTGTTTTTCTATCTTTTACAAAGAAAACTTTTATTCATCATTTCATGTCAACAATTTGTTGTGGAAACGTATTTGCAGTCTACAAAAGAATGGAGATAGAAATAGAGAGAATGAAAGAAAAATATGCAACTTTTACCGCATTCCAGTCATCAAATAATTCTTCCTCAAGTTTTTCAATTTTACTTTTTTTTTTTTTATTCTACTTTTTTTTTTTCAAAAATATACACAGAGAGATCATCAAACCTTTTTTCAATATCTCAAATCCTGGCAACCATACCGTTAAAGGTAAAAACATGAAATTTGTGATCTAGTTGAGTTCATGTACAATAATCGAGTTCTCATGGTTATAGTTGCAGTAATAAAAAATACATTTCTCAATTTTAAAACCTACTTTTGCATTTATATGTTAGTACTAGCAGCACTCGCTGGTGTGAACTAGTGAAATATCCAAAATACTGATCAAATGTGAAAATTAAACAAGCATTTTTTCTTGCATATATTTTTACAAATGAAAATTAATGCTCTTTCAAAATGTACAGCTCATTCTCGTGGTGCACCGAATATCAGTTACTTTTAAGTCATATTTTGGAGATGGTGGCCATTTAAAAATTTAACGATCTTAGCTGTTTTCAAATAAAATTTAAAGCTTATATATTGAGTTATATATTGTTTTAGAATTTAGGAATACACTTATTTCAAGAAACTTATATCCGTATATTTTAATTGTAAGTATATAAAGATTTTAAGAAAAGATGTCAAGATTTTCATTCAGATTCACATTTAAATGCATATATCGTTAGAACTTTTTTTTTAATTTGCTGTTTAACGAAAAAATGAAGAATGTCTCAAATAACTTTTAATATTAAATTTATAAACTTACTTATCTTAAATGTTTTAAGGCTTTTATTAAAAATAACGCAGAAATAATTTTTAACTATTCCATTCAGTAAATGCAAAAACTACTTGAAATTTATACCAAAGTTTATACAATTTCACCCTGAGTTTAGAATAGTAATGAGCTGAAAAAAATATCTGCAATTAAATGATTTGATTTCAATAGTTATCATGACTAAATTTGCGGAATAATGAAACAAAAGACGCAAATTTAAAAAAAAACTTCAATATACAAAAGGTATATGATGTAGAAAACAACATCTATCAGAACTTTAAAGCAGCTTCTCAACCAAGAAAAAACGCTTTTATTTTAAACTAGCTAACTTGTCCGGTGTTGCCCGGGTACGTCAAAAAACAGCTCGAATTGCGAAAAAGCTCTGAAAATCACAATATGATATCGCGAAAAAATTTTAAATTGCTGCACAATTTTTGAAAAGAGAACAAAATATATATATTGTGTTCAAAGATTGAAAGTTGATTCCTTTCAATAATGTGAAAAAATGGTAGGAAATCGCTAAAATACACTAAAAATCACATACAAAATTCCAGAAAAATTCGAAAATTGCTATACGAAATTCGAATAAACTTTATTGAAATGAGGGCAGAAATTACTTTAGTATTATAGGCCAAATATGGAATGTAAAAAAATTGCAGCAGATCGCGAAGAAACGTAGAAATCGAATTAAAAATCACAAAAAGTTCAAAAATCACGAAAGTCAAAAATTACTGTAATTGGATAAAACTTTCAAATCTGATTCCTTTGACCTGTGGGCTCTCTTAAAATTTATGTTTGGGGAAGCATGCTAAGCATTGTATCATGTTACTTTTATTCATAATTTAATTTAATTGCATTCCCTTAAATATAATTAATATAACCTCTTAAGTTAATATTAGTTTTGTTGCAATAATATATCTCAATTTGTTCATTTTCTGATAGCAAGAAACCCCTATTGGTTTACAATGGAAGTCTATGGGAATTTAGCGAAATATTAGAGATATCGCCAAGTTGGCGACAAACTTGGCGGCATTCGGCAACAGAACTGTGTCCCCCCTACGTTAAGGCTCTTATAGGTATAAAGTTGCATTAAATGCTGTTCAATAATCGCATAAAAAATTCGCTAAAAATTCAAAAATCGCTGTACGAATTCCGAATAAACTTTTTTCAAAAGAGAACAAAATTTACTATATTGAGTTAAAAGAAAGAAACCGTATTCTTTTCACTAATGTGGAAAAATCGCTTCAAAACATAAAAAAGCACTAAAAATCGCATAAAGACTTAAATAATAATAAAAAAAAATCTAATTAGAAAAATCGAACATCGGGGTCCGAGTTGCAAAACATCATATATAGACGGGCCTTTTCCCCAAATTTTTAGCTCTACGTGCAGCTGTCTCTTCAGAACATCGTCGACACACTCACACACAAACTTCTTTCTTTATTATTATAGATTTAATTTTCCTGGATTCCTTTAAATATAATTAACATAATCCCTTAAGTTAATATTAGTTTTTATTGCATTAAAATATTTCAATTTGTTGATTTTCTGTAAGCAAGTAATCCATATTGGTTTACAATGGAAGTCTATGGGAATTTGGCGAAATATTGGAGATATCGCCAAATTGGCGTCACTTTTGGCGACTCATTTTGGTCGCCAAATTTGGCGATACACCGCCAAGTTGACGACAAACTTAGCTGTTTGGCGACAGAACTATGTTTCTCTACGGCAACCTCCTTATAGGTATGGAAATGTATTAAATGCTGTTCAATAATTGCATAAAAAATTCGCTAAAAATTCAAAAATCGCTGCACGAATTCCAAATAAACTTTTTTGAAAAGAGAACAAAATTTACTATAATGGGTTAAAAGAAAGAAACCATATTCTTCTCACTTATATGGAAAAATCACCTCGAAACATAAAAAAGCGCTAAAAATCGCATAAAAAATAAAATAAAATAAAATCTGATCAAAAAATCGAAAATCCGGCTTCGAGGTGCAAAAGTTCATATATATAGACGTACCTTTTCCCCAAATTTTGTAGCTCTACGTGCAGTGGCCTATTCAGAACGCCGTCGACACACTCACTCACTCACTCACTCACACACAAACTTCTTACTTTATTATTACAGATTACAAAATATTTCATCAATATACTGTACAAAATTTTAAATAATGTGCTACAGAAAGAAATATACAATACAGTAATATATTTTTGACATAATACTCGATGATATTAAAATAATGTGCCAGTTATAAGATTTAATAGTTTCAACTGTAAGCGTTGTAGTGTGTTGGTTCAAGGTTACAAATAAAGAGTAACTCAAACAGTTTTACATAAGTGCATGCAGGAGTACTGCTTTGTTATTGACTCGCGTGCAGTGCCACATACGGAAAATGGCGAATTCTGAGCGTAAAGCGCTATTTTGGGGCTGAAATTAAAAAGCCGTTTAGAGCATGGTATTTGTTCCTTTGGGGCTTTATAAATATCGTGTGTACGTTCCGACCCTACCAAATGATTTTCCAGAGTTAGGACACAGAATTGAAGAGGCTATTGCGTTCACTTCTCCGGACTTGTTAACCGAAGTTTGGGAAAAAGTGGATTTTATGTTGGATGTTTGCCGTATTACTGAACGTGCACATATCGAACATTTGCAAGAAAAACTAGGTTAGTTTACGTTCAATTTGATGCATGAATTGTTGAAAATAGTCATAATAAAGTGTTTTAATATACCATTGAAACTGGAACATTCTGTTATGGACACCATGCAATTCATATGAAGACGTTTCCTTCTATATATATAAAAAAAGTTTTGATTTGGAAATGGACCAATGAAAATCTGCGTCAATATTCCCGGTAGATCGGCATCCAATTTGAATGCTTTAAGCATGGAATTTCATCGTTAATATTAATAAAACTGTTGCATACAAAAATATGAAAATCGGTAGTATTATAGAGAAATGATTGATAAACAGTTGCAGTTGATGCAGACAGTTTTCAAATCGAAGAATTATTTTAAGAGATATTTAATGCCAAAGTTGGACAAAATCGTTCCATTAAAAAAGTTTTATAGGAGCAAAAACTGTACATAGGAATTTAATTAATTTTAGATCATTTTATGCGTCAGAATTTCCCGGTGTGCAGTATTTTAATTTAATTTTTTTTTTTTAGTTTTTTAATTTGACTCATTTTTTGAGGTTTTATTTCTATTTTAAATTCAAATTTTCAGCATTTCGAGAGATATTTTTTAGATATTTTAAAAATTGTATTAATTTAAACTGTTGCCAATTGTATAAACAGCGCAAACAATAATGTTTGCTTCAAATTAAAAATTTATTTTACATGTGACTATTATAAACAGAAAATAGAAAAAGCGGGAACTAATTGAAAATTACGTCATAAAAACTATATTTACACCTGATTTTTAAAAGAGAAAGAATATTGCAAAATAATAAATTCATTAACATGCGTTAGAAGTCTTAAATAGGAGAAATTACGTCCCATTACACTTATAACGTAAAATGAACAAAAAACAATATTGCAAAACAGTTTAAATTTAAAATTTGCGCGAGACATTTATTTGATATTTTAAGATGATCATAATATTTCATTTCTAACAAAAGTATTTTCACGGGAATATTAAAAAGACAAAGAAAGGTTTGGTGAAAATTACGTCAGATTATAATTGTCAGATTCAAATTATAATTCAAGCTACCGAAATCTTTTAAAGCAGATCAAATTGGCGTCCTGTTAGAGTCTGCGGTGTGTGAACGGGGGGTTGGCGAGCGTAGCTCGTAGGGGCCAGAGCTCCCTAGTCTTAAAAAAAAATGATAAAATTACGAAATAAGTTAAAATTTTACTAATAAAAATTATGTTGGGGAGCATTTACATAAATTACAAGAAGTACTTAAAAAGAATTCTTTATATAAATTTTGCACGTGTAGCATCTTCCTTTTTACAGTTATTATGAAACTAAAATAAGTTTATAGAGAAAAGGGAGAAAAAACATCAAATGTAACACCAGATGGCTATTTATAAGATTTATTTAAATATTCACTGAAAATAAAACAGAATTTTGAAAACCTTAAGAAAAAGCATATGCTCACGCACCTGCTATTGTGTACTGGACTAAATTAGGACGACTTTTATGCCGAATTCCATTTGTTAAAACCCGCACCGCCATACAGAATTTCCATGTTTAGCTAGCAGAAAAATAAAGAGTCCTGCACTTTCCTTTCTATCGAAACTTGATATTAATGACGTGTCATCCCAGTTCTTGATACCTTTTCACCGTTACATAAAGAACATGCCCCATAAATGTGAACTATTCTTGTCAAATTAAAATAAGTTATTTAACTTAGTAGATAGAGAATATTGAAACAAAATTAGCTTTTTAAATGTGTAGATCATTATAATAAGTTCATAATCTCCGTAGAAAGAGAAAATTGAAACAAAAATAGCTGTGTAAATGTGTAGCTTATTATACAAATATTGAAATAAGTTAATTATCTTCATAGATAAAGAATATTGCAACAAAATAGCTATGTAAATGTGTAGATTATTATACAAATATAAGGTTGTTCCTAATTTAAAAATTTAATGCCGAAACTGCTTATCGATCTATAGCAATATTTATGAAATATCTGAACAACACTGTTATTAATTATATATTTCGCATAAAATGTGTATTAAATACGAAGACTTTTAACTTTCGGTGTTATGGTGAGAAAAAAAAAACGAGTTTTTCCATTCGTTGCAGAAGAAAATAAATTTTTTTTTTTAAATTCAGAGTTTTATAATTTCGTGAGTTTTCGTCGTGAAATAATGAAATTTTTACTGGTTTTTTTATATACAGCACGGAAACGTTTTTCTTTTTTAATTACAGTATTGTATATAAGACTTAAGGAAGAAGAAATCATATAAAAATTTAAAGTTTATATGTTTTTGAAAAATATTTATTTTGACGTTAAGGGCTTCTATATGTTGATGGTATACATTTAAAATGTCTTTGAAAACGGAGTTACCTTAAAAGCAATACCTTTAAAAGTAATGCTTAAGGAATTCGGTATTGATTAAAAATAAAACGGGACAACCTATATGAACATAAAAATTGTGTTATAATACGTGCTAAATAAAATAAGTTGCTAATAAAAAACATTTCTATAAGTCTAAATTTATGACTTTTTACATTTATTTACACTATTAAAGAAAAACTCCAAATTTATTGTTACTTGTCGAATATACTTCATCACTAAGGTATTTTACTTCAAAGAATATAAAATAATAATAAGAATGTAATAAAATATATAAAATATATTAAATAGCTGTCTTAATATAAATATATCAATGGCATTAAAATTCCTTTGAAATAAAATAATAGATATTTCAGTTATTAATTAAATAAGTAAGACTCAAAATATCTTTTCCTCAAAATACGACCAAGAATTTTTTTAAATAATTCCTGAACTTAAAACCCTAAGTTTATCTATTTTAATAATACTGCAAATTATGTACTGCGGCATTTATTCATAAACTATTTCGAAACACTGAAACATAAAGAGGGTATTTTTAATGAAATGAAGCAATGAAAAAATGAAGCAATTTATATGACCAAAATTTTAAAATATTGTCTTCTTTCTTTCAGACATTTCTTGTATGTGTCATTGTTCATTTATATAAAACAAACACCGACCCTTGAGTTCAGCCAAAGGCATATATTTTAATACAAGAAAACAACTAACTAAAAAAAAATCTAAAGACTATTGTATCCTTAGAAAAAATTATTCAGCGAAAAAAATCTCTTCGAGCTAATACCTGTCATTAAATGTTATTAGCCGCTGGCAAAAAGTTGTTCTTTCGATGAAAGAAACAATATAGTAAAGAATAATTTTTTCTTTAATCTTTAATAATAACCAATTTCACTAGAAAATATTTTAGAAATCTCTTTGTTTTTCTAATTAGACAAGTTAACCTTCTCTGTTTATTGTTTTATTTAAAATAATTATCTAATTTTGCTTTATCAATTTTTAGGCTTTAAATGAACAAAGTAATAGAAGCACTCGAAAAAATAAGCTACTAAGGTGATGAAAAAAGTACTCAAGATATATACATTATACAATATCATGGCGATAAAGTAACAAGTGTTAGTGACGTACTTACTAGCATTTGAAAACGTTTGTAATATTCTTGCAAAGCTGTATTAACAGAAATGTGCTTATTATGAATAAATATGAATATAGGGCACATTGTGCTTTTAAATTTATCACAAAGATGCATTAATCAGTGAATTAAAAAAAAATATAGCACGATCTCAAATAAATAATTTGGTGTGTTTCTGCACAATAGAAAATCAATAATGTAGCTTACAACAATATAGTTGCAAGCTTATAAAAGTTACATAAATGGCAAACCACGGTCGCGGAATTGCATCATCAGGTTGTGGACTCAATTATGAAATATAGGATAGCAGAAACTCCTTTTAAGTGATCCAAAAAAAAAAAAAGAAAAAAAAACAGAATTAGCATGGATTTTGAGAAAAAACAACTTACATATAAAAATTTGTGCAATTTTACTCCACATATGCCGAGATTTAGGCATCAGAGGAATCCTGAAAAGCACAACATAGCAGCGTCGGCCTCTTGGAGATATAAACCGAATTCTAATTAGCGTTGAAATATGTACGCATAAATAATACGGCTAGCCAAAACTTTTCAACAGACTGTGTCCATGCTGGGAGTCGAACTGAGAATCTTTGTTTTATTTGCCAATGCTCATCTTGTTAAGCTGTCTGGATGACATTCCAGAATACACAATTCACTCAAATGGTCTGTTATTTACAACAGCTGTCTTTTGCAATTATGAACCGCAGGATAAAGAGCTCCACTAAACAATATATACGTAATTTTGCTAGTTTAATTTTAATAGTGTAATTGCAACGGTGTTAATTACGGATTCATCGTATATACCACTGCCCAGAATTTTTACAAAAAAGTTTTCTTTATGTAAATATAATAAAACTTCGCTGTGTTTTAAGAAGACTATTGAGCAATTCATGCATAGAAAGCAGAGTAATAAAAAGAAGAAAAATTTGTTTTTGCAATTTTGCAGTTACTGGTGAGGGTTTTCGAATTAAAGAATGTGAAGTTTGAAATGTAAATGATCTACTTTCATTCTATTTTTTAAATTTTATTTTGAAACAGATTTTGATATCGCAAAAAACGAAGACATTCATATTTAAGAACTATGTATTGATATATATCGCTGCACACACAACTTTATACTCTGCAGAAAATGAAATCCTACAAATGAAATCCTACAAATGAAATCCCAAAATTCAATTTTTCTTATTCCATCTAATTAATTAAATATTTCAGATTAATCATTCATAAATATTTGAATAGACATAAAATTAGCTCTAATATGAAATATCTCATTCCGTATAATTTTTAGTAGTTTAATATGTATATACATAAAATAAATTAAATAATTTTATTATTTATAAATAATTATATAATACTCAAATAAAATTTATTGACAAGCTAAAAGTGTACCGGAAGAAAACGAAACATTACTTAATAATGATAATAATGATATTTAAAAGGGAAATAAAAAAATATCAGTTTACTGAAAATTTAAGAAATATCGAAATGGTGCAATGTCTTTCCTAAGCCATTTTAAAAGTGAGTTATTTAATATAATTCCGCTTAAAATAATGTTTGGGAAAGCTTTACTGTAATCCTTTTTGCATAGATAACGACAAGATAAGAAACTTAAAAATAGCAAATACAGCCTTTGTGCAACAATAATAAAAAGCAGAAAAACCAGCGTTTAAAAATGCACAAAGAATAGATGAACAGCAGAAAACCGCTGTTTCGAATCTACTAGCGAGATTCTTCTTCAGTGCAAGATAGGGAAAAAGGAACAGCGTGCTAGAAAAAGCAAGGCTGAGCAAATTGATAGAGAGGGACGCGCTGGCTTATATACCCGATGCGGGTACCGAACGCGTCAAAAACAACTAATGAGAGAGAAGCAGTGGAAACGTCTGGGTGGACAAGTAGCGAAATCTACCGCAGAAGGAGAGAAAAATAAACCAAAAATGGGGAAATTAAATTAATGCTTTCCAAACACTTGGAAAATCAGGAGTACTAGATAAGTCATTGACTAAAGAGTGAGAATTTTAAATGATGTGGTAAGCTTCCCAAAAATTAAGATAAAAGTTAGAAGAACATTTTTGGATAATGATGGCTGAGGAAAAATCGAACGTATGTTGAGAAGACCAAAAATGTTGAGCAATAGAAGAACGTTTAAGCTCCTGATTTTTAACATAAACTTCATGCTCTTTTAAACGAAATCTAAGAGCACGATTAGTCTGGCCAATATAAGAAAGGCCACGCTGGGAAGAGATTTGGTAAATACCCCAGTTATCTAGGAGAACAACGGGGTGTTTGAGATTTGAAAAAATAATTTTATTAACAGGAGACAAAATAACATTAAAATCAAACCTTCTTAAGATTTTTGCAACTTGCTGACTGATTTTAGGAAAAAATGGTAACACAACTGAAGTATTAGATCTGGAATTTGAATGCTTTTCAGAATGGACGGATGTCGTCAATTTCTTATAAATAGAATCAATAATATTAGAGGAATAACCACGATAAACAGCAATAGCTATAAGGTAATTAAGTTCAGCACTAAGTAACAGAGGAGTGGAACAAATATTGGTACCGCGAAAAACAAAAGTATTGAAAGCAGCGAATGTCTGGTTAGGGGGATGAGAGGAACACCTGTGAGGTGGGAGACTGACAGCAAAAGGTTTACGAAAGACGGTTGTCTTAAAGCCATTTTCCTAACGAATAACAAGTACATTCAGGAAAGAAAGACAGTTATTGGTCTCAATTTCAGAGCTAAATCGAATGCAGGGATCAATGGAATTCATGATAGAGAGAATACGATAAATATTCGAATTCATTTAAACCAGGACATAAACATCATCAACATAACGAACATAGAACCGAAATTTAAAAATTTAAAAATTTCAAAACTTTTGACCTCAAAATAGTGCAGAGAAATATCACATAAAATCTAAGAGGATTACCCATAACCAAACTGTCAATTATACGGAAGAAATTACTATTTAAAACAAATATTTTGCGACAAGCAAGCGCGAGTGAGAAGGATAAGCTTTTCGATTTCAAAATAAGAGCAATGGAATTCACAAAGCCTTTTCTTCAGGCAATCTAAAGTGCCCTCAACTGGAACGTTTGTAAATAATGATTTAACATCAAAAGAAACCATCATGTGACCCTGCCGCTTAAAATTATGAAGTTTTTTAGCAAAAATCAAAAGAATTCCTAACATTAAAACAGTTACTGCTCAAAAGTGGGGAAAACACAGAACTGTTGATGTCAATTCTAAAGTTTATAAGCTTAATCTTAAAAATCCTGTTAAACAATGTCTGAAAAATTTGCTTTCTGATCCAAAATTAATTATTACTAAGGCCAACAAAGGTGGTCAGATTGTTCTTCTCGACAAATCTACATATTTGGAAAAATCCCATAAATTAATTAATGATGGTCCGTATGTGGATATCTGCAAGGACCCTTCCACTAATGAAATTAACTCCATTAAGTCTGCCATCAACTCTTCTTCCATTATTCCTGCTAACTTTAAGAAGTCTCTTATTCCGTCTGTTGCGCATTGTGCCAGGTTTTATGCTTTACCCAAGGTCCATAAACCCGACTTTGCTTTTAGACCTATTGTCTCTGGTGTCGGTAAAGCTTCTTATAAGCTTGCCAAATATTTAGTTTCTGTTTTTCCGCACTTTTGAGCAGTAAGTGTTTCACTGTTAAGAATTCTTTTGATTTTGTTAAAAACCTTCATAGTTTTTTAAGCCGCAGGGTTACATGATGGTTTCTTTTCATGTTAAATCATTATTTACAAACGCTCCGGTTGAGGGGGCTTTAGATTGCTTCAAGAAAAGGCTTTGTGAATTCCATATCTCTTATTTTGAAATCAAGGAGCTTATCCTTCTCACTCGCTCTGTGCCTATTGCAAAATATTTTTGCTTTCAATGGTAATTTCTTTTCTATGATTGACGGTTTGGCTATGGTTAATCCTATTAGTCAAATTTTATGCGATATTTATATGCACTATATTGAGGTCAAATTTTTTGAAATTTTAAAATTTCCGTTCTATATTTGTTATGTTGAGAATGTTTATGTCCTGGTTGAAATGAACCCGGATATTAATCATATTTTTCTCTATTATGAATTCCACTGATCCCTGCATTCAATTTACCTCTGAATTTGAGACCAATAACTGTCTTTCTTTCCTGGATTTCCTTGTTATTTGTTGTGAAAATGGCTTTCAGACTACCGTCTTTCGTAAACCATTTGCTGTCAGTCTCCCACCTCACAGGTGTTCTTCTCATCCCCCTAACCAGACATTCGCTGCTATCAATACTTTTTTTCGGGCTACCAATATTTGTTCCACTCCTCAGTTACTTAGTGCTGAACTTAATTACATTAAAGCTATTGCTGTTTATCGTGGTTATTCCTCTAATATTGTTGTTTCTATTTATAAGAAATTGACGAAACCAGTCCATTCTGAAAAGCATTCTAATTCCAACTCTAATGCTTCAGTGGTGTTACCATTTTTTCCTAAAATCAGTCAGCAAGTTGCAAAAATCTTAAGAAGGTTTGATTTTAATGTTATTTTTTCTCCTTTTATTAAAATCACTTTTTCAAATCTCAAACACCCCGTTGTCGCCTTGATAACTGGGGTATTTACCAAATCTCTTGCCAGTATGGAACTTTCTTATATTGGCCAGACCAAACGTGCTCTTGGATTTCGTTTAAAAGAGCATGAAGGTTATGTTAAAAATCAGGAGCTTAAACGTTCTTCTATTGCTCAACATTCTTGGACTTCTCAACATAGGTTCGATTTTTCCTCAGCCATAATTATCCAAAAATGTTCTTCTAACCTTTGTCTTGATTTTTGGGAAGCTTACCATATCATTAAAAATTCTCACTCTTTAGTCAATGACTTATCTAGTACTCCTAATTTTCCAAGTATTTGTAAAGCATTAATTTAATATCCCCTTTTTTGGTTTCTTTTTCTCTCCTTCTCCGGTAGATGTCGCTACATGTCCACCCAGTCGATTCCACTGCTTCTCTCTAATTGGTTGTTTTTGACGCGTTCGGTGCCCGCATATAAGCCAGCGCGTCTTTGTCTATCAATTTGTTCAGTCTTGCTTTTTCTAGCACGCTGTTTCTTTTTCCCTATCTTGCACTGAAGAAGAATCTCGCTAGTAGATTCGAATCAGCTGTTTGCTGCTTTTCATGTATTTTTTGTGCATTTTTAAACGTTGGTTTTTCTGCTTTTTAATATAAGAAACTATTTCTACTAATAAAAGATAATAATTCACCTTTGTATTTATATCTAAATAATGTTTTAAATTAAAGTTTAAAAAAAACCTAATTTTTTTGAAAATCTCTTAAATATTCTAAAATATAATAAATCACATCCTCTTAAATTGATTATGGAAACTTATAAGAGAAATGTCTGAAATGCATTGATAGCATGATTAAGCAATACTTTTATCTAAATCCCTTAATTTAATTAAATAGTAACTTTGAAGTTTTTTCTAAAACATAGTTCTGCACTTATTTTTCGAGATAGGGGAGAGTAGCCGAATTTGGACCACTTCACTTATTTTCAGGTGTAACTCATTTAATTTTTGGAATATCTACACAATATCACTACAAGAGGTCAATCTATTCATCTACTAACTAAATAAATCTTTAGATCAATTTCTTTTTGAAAATCTTAAGTTTAATTTTAATTTGAAAACTTTGTCAAAAGTGGTCCAAATTCAGCAACTGGTCACATAAGTTGGACCCCCAGTAACCTAAATTGGAACAAAGAATATAAGGATGTTTTAATGACTAGGGAATATAACTAATTTTATTGAAAGCAAAGCTTACGATTAACAAAACAATCAAACAAAATAACAGCAATGAAATACTATAATGAAATCAAATATCTGAAAATAAGAGTTGTTTTAAATCAAAATGTATTCAAGATATAAATCAAAGTTATCAGTAATTAAGAATAAAAATTATGGAACTAATTGCCAGTTACTTGGATATCATGTAAGAAGTGATACAAAGCTTACACAAGCATTTCGTTTATTCATTTTCCATTTGAATTTACACAACATGGAACCGTATTTGGCAATCTGCATACTGAATCATTTCCGCTATTTTATATTTCTTAAAAATTAGGCAAAAGCAATCATCACTGACTAGAATTTTCTTTTAGAGACTGAATGATTAGACTTTTTTTTAAACAGAAGTTTTCTTTACATTATATTTGTAGTTCTTCCTTCCATCATGTTTTTCCAGTTGCAATACGCCTACTAAAACTTGATGTTTCAGTTTTTTTTGTACTATGAGTGAGGTGCCCGTTTTTTTTTTTCATTTTAAGGTTTATTTTATATGGCGAAGATTCTGACGCAACTGTTTTTTGGCTCCCCCTGTAATTTGATTCAACTGAATTTAGCAAAAGAGGTAACATTTCTAATGATTATTTGGCTTTTTGGGGGGATTTGTAGCTGCAGCCTTCCTTCAGGTCACTTTCTTCACAACTTACTCTCTCCTGTTCCTTTCCTATATCTTTAACAGCTTTTGCTGTAACGGGTGTTTTACTTCCAGACAGTTTGTCTGCGTCGTTTTCAACATTTTTAAATTATATTAAACTAGTTGGATGTGCCAATCCCAAAACTTTCTTCTATCTTATACATCTTAATATTTCAAAACCTAGTTACACATGTTAATACTTCAATATTATTAGTTCAATACTATACCAACTTTGATTTTCATCTTAAATTTCTGCTCAAGTCAATTAAACGGACTAAAAACGAGTTAATCTATATCATGATATTTGTTAAAATTATTAATTTTTCCTTATTCTGTCGTTATCAGCTGTTTGCGAATAGCCGGCATAGCAGGAAGCGAGTTCCTGCCGCTGTGAGAGCCGCCGATGCACAATAGAACTACGAAAAATCAAGAAAAGTATACAAAAATCGCTAGCACGGAGCCCCTTTACCGCGCAATATTTCCAAATTCAAGGAGAACCTGTTGGCCAAAGCCAAAAACAAGCACAAACATTTTGGTTCAATTGTATGCATAATTTTATACGCTGTTCGATGGTACAATAATGAAAATGGCACAGAGATCGGAATTATAGCGCCCCCTTCTTTCGGAATTTTTTCAAGTTCAGGGAGGACTTGTTTACCATAGCCAGAAACATGCACAAAAAATTTGGTTTAATTATATAGATAACTTCATACACTTTTCGATGGTACAATAATGAAAATGGTACAGACATCGCAATTATAGTGCCCCCATCCGGCAGAATTTTTCCAAATTCAGGATGGACCTTCGTGACATGACCAAAAATAAGCACATAAAATTTGGTTCAATTCTATGCATAACTTCATACACTTTTCGGCGGTACAATATTCAAAATGGCACAAAAATTGTACAAAAATCGCTATTACAGCGCCCTCTACGAGCGATTTTTTTACAAATTAAGGGAGGACCTCCTTGCCATAGCCAAGAACTTAATTTTTTTTTTTTTTGGTTCAATTCTATGCATAACTTCATACACTTTTCGATGGTGCAATATTCAAAATCGCACAAAAATCGCTATTACAGCGCCCCCTAACGGCGAATTTTTTGCAAATTCATGGAGGACCTGCTTGCCATATCCAAAAAGTTAAAATAAAAATTTGGTTTAATTCTATGCATAACTTCATACACTTTTGGATGGTACAATATTCAAAATCGTACAAAAATCGCTATTACAGCGCACCCTACCGGCGAATTTTTTCCAAATTCAGGGAGGACCTTCTTGCCATAGCCAAAAACTTAAAATAAAATTTTGGTTTAATTCTATGCATAACTTCATACACTTTTGGACGGTACAATATTCAAAATCGCACAAAAATTGCTATTACAGCGCCCCCTACCGGCGAATTTTTTCCAAATTCAGGGAGGACCTGCTTACCATAGCCAAAAACTTAAAATAAAAATTTGGTTCAATTCTATGCATAACTTCATACACTTTTGGACGGTACAATATTCAAAATCGCACAAAAATTGCTATTACAGCGCCCCCTACCGGCGAATTTTTTCCAAATTCAGGGAGGACCTGCTTGCCATAGCCAAAAACTTAAAATAAAAATTTGGTTCAATTCTATGCATAACTTCATACACTTTTGGATGGTACAATATTCAAAATCGCACAAAAATTGTTATATCAGCGCCCCCTACCGGCGAATTGTTTCCAAATTCCGGGAGGACCTGCTTGCCATAGCCAAAAACTTATAATAAAATTTTGGTTTAATTCTATACATAACTTCATACACTTTTTGATGGTACAATGGCGACAGACAGACGGACAGACGGACGGACGGACAGACGGACAGACGGACAGACGGACACACAGACAGACAGACATTTTCTATAAACATGTTTTTTGGAATCTCTGACCCCTAAAACATGCAAATCCGTCGAAAACCGCAAGTCGAAAAAAATTTCGATTACAATACTTTCTTCTATTGAAGATAGAAGAAAGTAAAAAGTGTTTCAAAAATATTCTCTACTGAAAACGCAAAATATTACATATTCAAACAGTGTTGAATTCAGGGGTCCCCCCTTCCGGAGCTTTGACATAACCACGCCCCATGAAAGGTTTGAGATTTTATGATTTTTAATGGCAAAAAAGTGTAATCCAACCCTCCAGAACTGTAAAAAGTCGGACCCTCCCCCTCACAGAACCTCAAATGTCCTCCAGGAGGAAAACGTTTGAATTCAACTCTGAAAACCAAATATGCCGTAGGAATAAAGACTTTAAAGAAAATAAATACAAATACATACAAGATAAAAGAAATTGCAAACAAAATTTATTGTATGAATGTTTAAAAATATTTTTATGTTCATATTGGCCTGAACTATATAAAGAAATTGATCCAGATACAAAAAATATATATTTTCAAAAACTTGCATGGAGATAGTAATCCATTATAAATGTTATAAAAAAAAAATAGTGTACAAATCGTAAAAGCTCTCGAAATTTATTACTTTCTTTTCAAATTTATGATCGTATATCTGGTCCAATTTAAGCAAATTAAATTGGCCCGATTTAGGCAACTGCGCCATTTTTAAAACAGATAATATCAAGACTAAGAACAAAAACGAAATCAAACAAATCCGCGTGAAAATTATGCGCAATAAACAGATGAATTTAGATATGTATATAAAATCATAACAACTTTTTTTTATTGTTAGCGGTCAATCTGTAAAATATACATCATGTAAAAAATTATTAGTTTTCAATAATGAAAAAAAAAAAGTTTTCACCTATATTTTGTAACAATCCCGGTTACGATCCCCTAGTTCCTTTAATATCTGTATAAATTTTCGTCTTGAATTAACTGATACATCAGAAGGGGGGAGCATTCTATCATATTGTTTTCTCATGTATTTTTCTGCCATAGGTTGGGCTTAGTTTTTTATTAACAATTGGTCTCATTTTGTATGGATTTTTATGGTCTTTCAGTTTTCCAAATATCATTGGTTAGGAGTGTGTTAGGAGTAAAATTTCGTTTAATTGGTTTAGTTTCGCTTTGCCAGTTACCTTTCATAATCAGCTCTTCTCAGCCCTTTCAAGAGGAAATATAAAAAACCACATGAAACCACAGTCACTTAAAATAGGAAAACCAGCCAATTACGAAAACCTCCACAACATATAAATGAGAGAAGATATAGAAATCGGCTTAGAAAATGAAAATTTATTGAACGACATCGCACTTTCGGCTATCGACAGATGCTGTTAGCTAATGCTGGAAGAAAAAGAAAAAACTGAAGAGAGGGCAGGGAAGAAAAGGGAAAATTATAAGATCTAGTGAAAAACTGCATATAAACCAAAACATCATCATTTCAAACTGAAGAAGCCTCCGAGGAAGCATTGAAAACGTTTTTTGAAATTGATCTAGGCAGTGTAGACGCTGCATTGTACATAATATGCCAGGTACAATCTAATATTGATATATAACATGCTTTAAAACCATTGGAGTATATGTTTTTTATGAAAAGTACCGAAATTTCTTATTAAAAATTGTTTTTAATGTAAATGTATACAAACAATATAATAATTTTTTTTAATAATTTGAGTAATATGTAATGAAAAATGTCTATACTGTGATAGCTTTCTACTATGGTAATAATGCCTGATAATATGGTATGGTATAATACACTGGTTATCAAAAATTATGTAAAAGTCACAAAAAGCTAATTTTCAAATACGCGAACACTCAAAAGGAAATAATATAATTCGAGTAATTACTATCTCTACAACACAGCTAGCCCATATAACATCTCATTCATGTCACACATGGTCACAAGTGTCACAGTCACTACGGTGAAGCAAAAAAATAGGAAATTCCGTACATCTCATTATGAGTCTCAAATGATCACTGTATGTGACTCCACTGAGAAGTCAATGTGTCTGCTGCTTTGTGACGAGTCACCAGGTGACTTTATAATGTAGTTAAAGTGTGAGTCTCATGTAACTGTCATTTTTAGATGCAGCGTTCACGATGACTTTGAAATTTAGTCTACAGATGACAGTCACATGAGAGTCTCTAGAGATTGTAATTACCCGAATTATATTATTTCCTTTTGAGTGTTCGCGTATTTGAAAATTAGCATTTTGTGACTTTTCCTTAATTTTTGCACACCAGTATATATAAAATTAAAGGTCAATTTTGCATCAGATTTTTTACAATCAATTTCTTTATTAAAAACATAAAATCACTTTACTTAAATAATAAAAATGGATCAGTTACATTAAAAGTAAAATACTGTTACTACATTATTTTTATTTTTAAATAAGTTTTTAAGTATTTATTCAGTGAATTCAATAAAATACGAATAATTGAAAAAATAATCTTGGAAGATAATTTAATTCTTTTATACACATATTTTAATTAGTATAGTCAGTTTTTAATTATGCAAAAAATGTGTATTATTTAGGTAGAATGATTTGTTCTGTTTCTGAATATTAAAGATAATATGAAATTTGAGTGACATTATCATTTTGCAGATATCTTTTATGCCCTTCATATATGTCATATTACTTCACGCTTTATTTAATAATAAAGCGTCAGATATTCATGCAAGACAAGATTGTTTTGAGATAAATTAGCGGCATCATAGGACGAAGGCTTCATAAATATCTGTTTATATTTAAATTAATTGCATTATTGGACACAGGATTTCATTAGCTATAAGAATTTCGAATAGAATATAATTAAGAACTTGTAAGTTTGTTTCATTGTAAGATTAGATCAATCATTTCCAATTAAGTTTCTGAATGACAAATAGAAAATTTCTTCAAATATTCATATTTAATATAATATGAATTTTGAAATGCGGAGGATTTAAAGTTATTCCTTCTTGAAAAATGGATATATAATGCGTAACACTATTAGTAATACCGTTCATGCTGAACAAAGATAAAAAGTAAAAAAAATCTGATATCAATCTAGATATGTAACAGATAAAATATGAATTAGTCATTAAAATATTTTTTAATAGAAATTAATAGTGCTTAATGACTTCAATTTAAAAAAAAAGTGCTAATTACAAGTAAACACGGACTAAAAATCATGCATCAGGCATACATTATGATGCACTTCCCATAACTAACATAATATTAAGAAATTTCTTTTATCCTAGAATAAAATGGGCCATTTTAATAAGCAACTTTAAAATTATTATACAACTTATTAAAAATCCCTTTTCAGCATATTTTTTCCATATCAGGTAATTTGTGCGATTTGTTATGTGTAGCCCTGTATAATATTTGTAGAATTTATACACACCGCCTAATACTCTCAAAATTAGATAAATTTACAAATGCGTACCACGGCGATAATTGGCTATCTAAACCCCATTTCTATTTTGTAGTTTACATGATATACAACAATGACAGTATTACTCAGTTGGAAAGTGCAAAATTTTAAATTCTCCGGTGTAGAATATTCTACACTGCAGAATTTAAAATTTTGCACTTTCCAACTAGGTAATACTGTCATTGTTATCGCCATCTCTTCGATGTAGATAACCAAAATCTAATTTTCAAAGATATATCAATTTTCATTAAATTATTCAGCGAAATTTAAATCTTCAATAAAATTTTTACAATTGGAATTTAATACACAAACAAATGCATTAACAGAAACTAACTAGATTTTAATTTTTCTTAAGAAAATTAACACAGAAAATTTCAATAATATCGGACTGAAATTTTGCCAAGAAAATTAAATATCCAATTGTTTCAAAATGTCCGGTCCAAATAGTCACTTACGCAACTTCCTTAATGAGACGGCGCACCACATTCCGCGTCGAACATGTTAGGAACACATCGTTAAGCATTTCCGGATGAACCTCCATGAAATTTTTGGATTTTTTTGTATTTCATTAATTTCCTTTAACGCACCGGGGTACCTAATTGGCACCAAATAGGCATTATTTTGATTGACATGGTGACCCGGCTATTGTTGTTTATTTAATAATAATGTTTATTTACTTTTATTTTCTTTTTTTAAATTATATAAATTGTTTGTTCTATGGTTATTAATTATTTTTTGGTTATTTTCTTTTAAAAAGAATAGAATATAATTAAAAAAGTTGTTAAAGAAGTTAGTTATTCCGTCGACCAATTTCGCCAAATTATATAAATCGCCAAACCACTCGCCAAATTATACAAATTGACATAATTTTTATTTTAAATAACGAAAGAACGAATAAAATAATATAACATTAATAAATATACAAATAAAACGTCGAAATAAAAATCACTTGTTGACGTAAGCACATGTAATTTGCTTAAAATCAAATGAATGTGACATTTGCGACCAACCATTATTGGCATTTAATCTTATAGTTTGGTGATAGATTTTTGGGCACAGATGTCTTATTAATGCTTAAAACCCAATTATAAAATATTAACTCAATTATTCAGAAACATTATAAATAATTCAGAATTTGTTTGTTTTCGTGCAATATTCGATAACGAAATTGGCAAACGAAATTAAAACGCCAAAAATAAAATAAAATAAAACACAAATTTAACAGATATCAAATCCAGCTACTTAAAATGATCTAATCCATCATAGTCCAGGCAATAGGGAATTTTACCCATCAAAATTAATGGTAGTTCTGGAAATCGGCTTACTTTATGTTTTTTGGGTCGCTGAATCCGAATTTGTAACTTCCCACGAAAATTTCCGCCGGCAACCTTCCAAAAGTTTGTTAAAAAGCCCCCCCCCCCCAAAAAAAAGGGTTTTTATTAAACAAAAATCATATTTTTTATTCTTTTAGGGGGAAAGTGTCTAGAAATTCAGAAAGTAGACAAAATTTGCAACAAATTAGATACATGACATTATGACTTAGGATGAAGGGAAGGGGGGATCTGCGTCGGAAAATGCGCGCGGTGCTTCGTGGACTAAGTTGCGCAATTCCACTTAATCACTCACACGTTTACATTCGCCCTCCCATCTCCCCTCCGAACTTTCCATATAAGGTGTACTTTAAGGTTTTTGGGTCGCTGAATCCGAATTTTTAACTTACCCCCAAAATTTCTCCCCCCCCAAATAGTTGTTATTACCTTAAATTTCTTATTGTTTTATTGGAAAAGCATTACAAAATTCAGAAACTAGACAAAATTTGCAACAAATAGGATATATAATATTATGGCGTAGGATAAACGGGGAGAGAGGGGGCTGCCTCGGAACATTCCCCGCGCGCTTTTCTCAAAAACCAATTTTTTTCAAAAAATCAATTTTTTGGGAGGTTGCCAGGTGAAATTTAGGTGGGAAGTTACAAATTCGGTTTCAGCGACCCAAAAAACATAAAGTGAGTCGAAATCCAGAAGTAGTATTAATTTTTCCAGGTAAAATCCCCTATTGCCTGGACTTCAAAACTTAGTGCATGTAGCGTCGCAGTGCATTCAGAGGCAGTCCTCCCAATCCGAGTTCATCCAACGTCATAATGTCATATATCCTATTTGTTGCAAATTTTGTCTAGTTTCTGAATTTCGTAATGCTTTTCCCCTAAAACAATAAGAACTTTAAGTTAAAAACAACTATTGCGGAGGGGGGGTTTCGGGGGTGAAAATTTTGGGGGGAAGTTAAAAATTCGGATTTAGCGACCCAAAAAATTTAAAGTAAACCTTATAGAGAAAGTTCGGAAGGGAGATGGGAGGGCGAATATAAAAGTGTGAGTGGTTAAGTGGAATTGCGCAACTTAGTTCACGCAGCACCGCGCGCATGTTCCGAGGCAGAGCCCCTCTTCCCCTTCATCCCAAGTCATAATGTCATGTATCTAATTTGTTGCAAATTTTGTCTACTTTCTGAATTTCTAGATACTTTTTCCCTAAAACAGTAAAAAAAAAATATTTTTTTTTATAAAAACCTTTTTTGGGGGCATTTTACCAAAATTTTGGGGGTTGTCGGGGGAAATTTTGGTGGGAAGTTAAAAATTCGGATTCGGCGACCCAAAAAACATATAGTAAGTTTTTTTCCAGAACTACCATGAATTTTGCTAGGTAGAGCCCCTATACGGTCTCTATTGCCTGGACTACCAGTAACACACACGAAATAACACACACAAAAACAACACGACAATTTGGAGAAAACACCAACAACATAAACAACAACGTCAGGCTTACCAAATCAAGAAAAATAACGATACTTTGGCGCAAGTTATGTACCCGTTGCTTATATGACAATGGCGTCAGATAAAAATCGCGCCAATATGGGTGCGTATATGACATCTGTGCCGATTTTTAGTCGACGGGATAACTAAGTAGTACCAAATATACATGTGTAACTGGTATTAGAATTCGAGGTTTTCGCCACATTTTCGTAAAAAAAATCACGCCAAACCCGGTGCGCATATGACATCTAACCAAATATTAAATAATGCAACAAACCTTGACATTTAATTTTAACTTCAAAGCAATGTTTTAATTTACCACATGAACAATATAAAAAAGTGCTAACTGGCGAGTTGAAAAAAAGATGTTGGCGAGATTTGCACCCGGCTATCGTAACAGTACCAAGAATTCTTTTCAATCATGGCTAATTTTATGTAGTTTTATTCGAAATTTTTTTTTTTTTAAATCAAAATGGGAAACTTTCGGCACAGATGTCATACACGGCCCCATATTGGCGCGATATTTTTGTGACGCCAATGTCATATACGCAACGGGTACTTAACTGGCGCCAAAATATCGTTATTTTGCTTGATATGGTAAGCCGGATGTTGTTGTTTATGCTGTTGATGTTTTCTCCAAATTGGCGTCGGAAAAAAATCGCGCCAATATGGGGCCGTATGTGATATCTGTGCCACTTACATAAGAAAAGCCAAGGGATCAGACCGTATTTATTTATGACAGTTACATGACTTGGACTATTATAATGTAGTTGCAATGATTGCTATGGAATAATATTTGGCGACTTATCACCTGTGCCTGGCTAACATTAAAATACCAAAATGACACTTGGAATATAAAAAGAGAAGTGGTCCGCCCGGAACTGTTGATGATAGTCACATGATTTAGGCTATTGTTATAGAATTTGTTTTAAAATACCGCGATACAAAGACTCTGTACACTTAATTCATTTTATTTTATCTTCTTTTCAAATGTTTAACTGATCCTCTTTAATCAAACACGAAAACAACCATTGGATGTCTTAACAGAAAGTGATTCAGCCTTAAATTTTTGCAATCAAAGGGAATTGAATGGAAACACGTTTACAGGAGTTCTGCACAGCTTTTTTCAGTATAATTCAATCTTTTCTAATACTTTTAAAACCGATCAGATTAGCGTGATTTTTGATTCTGTGGTATCTGATTCTGTGGTTGGCGAGCGTAGCTTGCAGGGGGAAGAGCCCCCTAGTATAATATAAAATGCTACCACTTCATAAATGTTCACTTTAAAGAAGGCCACTGATAATGAATTTTTATATTGAGTGTTTTGGAAGTTTCATCTGTATATTCTCAGAGTAAAGTCTTTTAATATCCGCTCTTACATTTAACATGTTTTGCTATTCATTTAGAAAAGTTCAAAATAATTAATTAAAAAAAAATTTTAAAGAGATATTTCAGGTAAAAATTCAAAACTTTCTTATTAAGAAACTAACTTATTGTTATTATTTTTATTTAAAATTAATACAAAATCATGAAATATACAGTTTATTGGATTTTAGAATCAAAATATCTTGAATATTTCATAAAAGGAAAGAAAATTCAGAGATATGAATAATTATAGTAAGTGTCCTCATAATCTTACAATCTGTACTTTTTAATATTTTTTGTTTAAGACTCGCCGTTGTTTTCCATTCAGATGCTTCTCACCACTTTAAGATGTTTAAGTTATAAATGTAAATAGTTATACAAAGCAAATAACCTCTCCCTAAAATTTTTCTAATCTATACTAATATTATAAAGAAGTAAAAATTGTTTGTTTGTTGAAGGTAATCTCTGGAGCTACCGAACCGATTTCAAAAGTAATGGTATCAAAAGGATTGTGTCAGAAAAACTTAGAACATAGGCTATATTTTATGTCGGTGCTACTACACAAAGGGGGTGCAGGAGCAAAAAACGTTCTAAAAATGCGATTTTTGCGTTGTTGAAGGTCCTAGAAATATGAAATTTGGAATATTAGTTACTTATATAAATGATGTCTAAGAACAGTTCTTAAACAATTCGAAATTTAAAAGTGGTGAAAATGCACAAAAAGCGTTCTAAAAAACGTTCTAAATGGTAGTTTCTACACACTCTCAGGAAATACCAAACCGATTTAAAAAATATTGGTGTCAAAATAATGGTGACAAATTTTGCTCCAAGATAGGTTATATGTTATGTCCGTGCCACTAACCCAAAGGGGGTGCAGGAGCAAAAAACGTTCTAAAATGCGATTTGTGCGTGACTGAAGGGCCTAGAAATATAAAATTTTAAATATTAGATACTTATTAGATACAAAGGATTTCTAAGAACAGTTCTTAAACAAATCGAAATTTTAAATGGGTGAAAATGCGCAAAAAGCGTTCTAAAAACATTCTACATGATGGTTTCCTCACAATCTCAGGAAATACCAAACCGATTTAAAAATAATGGCGTCAAAATGATGGTGACAACCCTTGCTCCAACATAGGCTGTGTTTTATATAGGTGCCACTGCCCCAAAGGGGGTGCAGGAGAAAAATGTCTAAATTGTGGTTTTTGAGTTACGGAAGGGCCTAGAATCGTGAAATTTGGAATGGTAGTTAGTTATAAGAAATCAATGATCTCTAAGAACATTTCCTAAAAAAAATCAAAATTTAAAAGGGGGTCAAAATGCGCAAAAAGCGTTGTAAAAAACGTTCTAAATTGCGATTTCTATGCAATCTAAGGAAGTACTGAACCGATTTCAAATATAATGGTATAAAAATGATGGTGGCAGATCTTGCTCCAAGATAGGCTATATTTTATATCTGTTTCTACCACCCCAGAGGAGATGCAGATGCAAAATGCGCGAAAAGCATTCTAAAAACGTTCTAAATGCCTATTTGTCAGCAATATCTCAGGAAGAATCAAACTGATTTCAAAAGTAATGGTAGAAATTTTATTCTGACAGCCTCTGCTTTAACATAGACGCTATTTTATGTCGGTATCACTATCACCTAGACGTTGCAGGAGCAAAAAAGCCTTCTAAATTTCAATTTTTGTGATCGGTAGGGGCTAGCAACTTAAAATTAGGCAAGGTACAAATTTATTAGATATAAATTATGTTTAAGAACAGTTTCGAAAAAATTGGAAATTTAAAAAGGGGGTGAAAATGCGCGATAAGCCTTGTAAAAACGTTCCAAATTGCGATTTCTACTCAATCACAGGAAATACCAAAGCTATTTCAAAAGTGATGGGTGCAAATCAATGCTGACAGTCCCTGCTATAACATAGGTTATATTTTGTGTTGCTTTCACTACCATCTGAGAGTTGCAAGAGCAAAGGAAGTTCTAATTCGCTCTTTTTGCACAACTGAGGGGTCAAACACTTTGAAATATGGCATGGTATTTACTTACAAGATGCAACTACTTTCTAAGAACAGTCGAAAGAAAATTCGAAATTTAAAAAGATGAAGTGAGCGAAAAGCATTATAAATTACAATTTTTATACAATCTTATCAAACACCAAACCGATTTAAAAAATAATGATGACAAATTGTTGGCGATAGAGCCTGCTCAATCATAAGCTATATTTTATGTCTGTGCCACTACCATCAGAGGTTTGCTGGAGCTGAAAACTTTCTAATTGCGATTTCTGTGATACCGAAAAGCCGAGAAACTTTAAATATGGCATGGTTGTTACTTATAAAATATAAATGCCCCCGAAGGACTGTCGAAAATAAATTCGAATTAAAAAGGGGTGAAGCGAAGGGGAGGTGCGAAAAGCATTCTTAAAAAGTCCTAAATTACGATTTCTATGCAATTTCAGGGAATATAAGCCGATTATAAAAGAAATAGTTGCGAATCAATGGTAACAATCTCTGATCCTACACAGGCTATATTTTATGCCGATGATTCTACCACTTGGGGTTCACAGGAACAACAAACGTTCTAAAAAAGGCCTTTAAAAGCTTTCTAAATTACGTTTCTGTGGAATATTATGAAATAACAAACCAATTTCAAAATTAATGTTGGAAATTAATAATGACAATTCCTATTTTAACATAGCTCTTTACGTTGAGAATGGTAGTAGGACTTGGAATTTCACATGATAGTTAATTTTAAGATGTAAGAAGTTGGTTTCTAAAAATTCAAAACTTCATGTGAATACTGAAATGAGTATTAACTGAGCATAAAAGTTTCAAAATACTTTCTATATTATCACTTATTTAGTTTTATTTCGTTGTATTAATTTAAGTCTAATTTCCTCCTAATGCAGTGTAATAATGATGTTTAATCAAACTGTGTTTTAAATAGTAATTTTTGAATTATTCCTAAAAAATTATTAAGTACCTTTTAATAAAATAACAATTTAGTTAATACCTTTTAATAAAAATTAGACATAAAAATATCACTTGGCTTATTTCAAATATTACGCGAGCAAAGCAACTGGGTTTGCTAGTAAAATTATAAAAATGTGAATTGTGTAAAGCACTTCAGAAGAACTCTCTACCAGACTCAAAGAAGAGGTTCTACCTCTTTGCTGCTGCAGAATGACTCGTCTTCTCTTTACAAGACCAAGATTCATCTTTCCCCTGTTTTAAGAGTGGAAGCACGCCTTCCTTGTTCTTGGTGAAGAAAGGTAACGTTCTTTTGAAAGGCATTGCATGTTAATTAATTCTTTATACCATTAAGACACTTTTTAATACTTTCCAACAAAGTTCAAAAATCTTTATTACTTCAGTTTGTCTGTCCGTCTATCCGCGCTCGAACTCTCGTAAAATACTCGGATTGCCCTGAAATTTTTGGATGTTATTGACGTTCACTCCACCACGATTCCTATTTCAAATGAAGTTTTTAGACCGTTTAGTTCAATTCCAAGAACAGTAAAAATTATTCTATTACATTATTGTCAATGGGAAAAACGTTTCAAATGATTTTTAATGATTTTACACACTTTCAAACATAACAAAACTGATATGCATTTCTGAAGTGCACAGAAATATGCATTTTGTAGAGTATGCCGTGCAAAGAATAGTCATTATTCATTTACAGGGCCACACAAGTGAATTCCGTAACATAATGATATAGGGGGGGGGATTGTTTGCGACGTATTTTAATTATGTCAAACTATTTCATATATAAGGAAATTTATAAACTCCGCAGATATTTACTATAAATTATTTCATGTATGATACGAAGTGCATAACATTTACAGTGACACACAAAAGATTTCTGGTACTATATTGTATCCGAAGTACTGTACTTTAGCGATGATTGCTCGAAATGTGATTTCAGTAGATTTAAGAGTGTTTTAGTTTCAATTAAATTTTATCTAAATATTGGCGTGTAATAAACGTACTAGGTAAAGAGCAGGGCTGTACAAAAGTACTCGAGTGTGTTTCCATCTCTTAGTATAAATTTCTGAAAGAGAAATTGCAAACTGTTATGCGTTTTCTTACTAAACTAAATTTTCCCATTATTCAGAATATATATTGACCAACAGATAAAATACAGAGTTGTTCAAAATAATTGGAATACAAATTTGCTTATGGATGGGAACTTCTGTAATCAGTTTTTTAAATGTTTTATGCCTTTTCTAGAATGTTTACTTAGTTGTCTTATTTACCTTATTTCCCTAAATAACGAAGTTTTGTTAAAGCATTCAGGAAGTGTTGGAAAGTGTTTCACAATCTATGCTTAACGCATGACTTTTTTTTCGTGTTTGTCTTTGTGTAAATTCAGAAAGCTCATTAAATTCGTTGGACAATTTATACCTGAAAAAGTGGATGTACCATTGTGAAAAGGGTTTTATAATTCCGTTTCTTTTATGACCCTGTTTGAAATATCAATTTATTACTATTTTAAAGCTCTACTTTTTTGAAATATTATGCAATTAAAGCTGTAGCGATCTCATCTCACATGATCAGTATAAAGCGAGTTACTAGCTTAGAGTAACTGGCTTGACCTGCTCGACGCTAACGTTTTCGCCTCCTGATCATGAGATCCCTGATTGAAATCTAGGCTGAGTCAATCCACTGACCTGACATTGGTGACCCGGACAAACACGCAAAATCGCAACCTTCAACAACAATCATCTGCTCTCATAACCAACAGATGGCAGCACCAAATAAATCATCTCTCCCAAACAAAGCCTGTGAAACGCATACAGCACATAAGTCTGTCATACTGCACATTACACATGCATACGACAGCGTCACGCACGTGTGCATATCGCTCGTCAGACATCAACAAGATGTCTTTATGATTGGGGTTGGAGCGTGTAGTCATCTCATCTCACATGATCAGTATAAAGAGAATTACTAGCTTAGGATAAATGCCTTGGCCTTTTACTCAACGCTAACGTTCTCGCCTCCTGATCATGACATCCCTGGTTCAAGTCCCGGCTGAGCCAATCCACTCACCCGTCAAATTAAAAGATTTTACCAAAGATGCGATAAAACACATTGATAAATGATGTATTAAGTTTAAAATATTAAAATTACATTAAAACATAATAAAAATATACAAATCAACAGCTTCGATCCTATTATATGGGTCATCTTCAGGATCTAAAACTAAAAAAAATCACATTTATACGTTTTTTGACTTTAAAATTACTGAGAATTAAAAACACGAACATCGACCAATTATCAAAAAGCTGATTTAAAAGTGTAAGGTCGTGTTTTACTGTTAGATCCTGACGATAACCGCTGAATAGGATGTAAACCGTTGATTTACATGTATATATATTAATGTAAGATTAATATTTTAAAGTTAATATATCATTTATCAATATGCTTTATCGCATTCGGCAAGTTCTTTGAATATACATGATGTAATAGTGCATGCCTTTAAAATATTATAACATTTATGTTTCTTTTTTAAAAAACAACGTCAATATGGTTGAACTTCCTCGGCTTTTTATTAAAATACTGTAAGTACTTTTATTAAACAATCTTTTTTTTTAAAGATTAGACATATACCTACATTAATATTATTAGGTATCAATACATATTTACTTCATGTTTCAAATGTAAGCCCGGTGTCCCAGTTACCCCATAAATTATTCAAGAATGCGGTAATTGGGCTGCGTTATCCAGGATAACTGGACCATGCTGAATCCAGTTGCCCCAATAGTTATAAATAATTTTTTTGTGTTTCTCTTACTACGGGAAGTAAATTTTTCCATTGTTTTTTGCTCACAATAAAGAAAATGATAGAATACCTTATTAAAATTACGTAATGAAATTTTAAGCCTCCGAGCGTCTTGCATAAGGGAAAAATTGTAATGTTGTTTCCTTTGTATTTTGTTTTAAATGTTAAGAAAATATGATTCTTTCAACATTATAAAAAAAAAACTCAATTACAAATATGAATGTAATCCTTGAGATTATTAATCATTCTTCAATGTATTTAAAATTCCTTAAATCTATAGAATTATATTATTTTGAATATTGCTTGTACTGCCTGGAGCTTAATGAACGGAATATTACGCCTCAAACATTTAGAGGGTTAAAAAGCATATTGAGTGGTATCAAACCAAATTTCTTGACCGCTTGAGAGGCGATGATGCCGTTATGGCATCACTTAATTTTAATTCCTAATTGCCACATTGGCGCCTGAATTTTATATTGAAAATTTCACCTTTATTAAGTACGCGAAAATATACTATTACTTGTTTGATAGATTCTCTTGTAAATATTGGTGTCAGTAAATTATTTCAACATTTTATGAATGCAAGTACCTTGCCCCTGGAAGTGAGATAGCCAGACCTTGAAATTGTACTATAACCAGGGGTCGCATTCTATAGGGAAACTTTTATCGTTCGTACGATTATTTTGAAAATAATATCTTCATCGCACCTTTCTTTAAGGGTTCTGGTAGGAACAATAAAATTTTCCCTATATAATGCGACTCCTGGATATAGATAAAGTACTTACGTAGCCGTTTGTTCATAGATTTACCTTGCTATTTTTTTCCTTAAAATACCCATGTGACTTTTATACTTATTATCTATACTAAAGTTCATAAGTACTTACTTAAGTTTTATGTTTTTGGTATAAATAAATCTAATATTTTCACTTTTAGTGCTTTTTTTATACATATTGATAGCAAAGGTTTCCCTTACAACGCTGTTTATTAGCATATAATTTACATGATCTGCCTGGTTTAAATTTTTGTAAGTTGTTTACACTTTTTCAAACAGGACCCTATATCCAATATGAAAAAATATAAACGCGTGTGGAACATAGACCCCGCTGGTCCAGTTACCCCATTTTTTGGGCAACTGGACCCATGCGGAAAGAAAGATGAAATATGCATATTTTTATATTTTTAAATATTAAAATGTAATTTTGAGCATTTCTGTCTGATTGAGAGAACCTAACGGAACACATTTACAGAAGTTCAGACTTTATTTCAAATGAACATTAGCTTTTTGAAGCTGAATTGTCATAAGCTCCAGAGTCACATTGTAAAATCATGGCCCAGTTACCCCAACTAACCTTATATCATTTCAGTATGTCTGAAAGCATTATATAAACATAAGATCATACGATTAAATAGAATGAAAAAAAACTATCACTAAATATCTTCTGTCGGTTTGTTATCAGAACTGCCTCTAACCTTTCATCAGAAAGAAGAGAAAACATCTAATAGAAGAATTAATGATCTCAAGCGGAGAGAATTTTTTCTTATAGTGCACAGTGCAGAATATATCTTGGAAGAAAAGACTTCCACAAGATGTTCGAGAAGCAATAAAAAAAGAGAAATGTGACATAAAGAAGAAATAAAGAGCGCTTTTATTGTGACATAATAGACGTTTTAAACAAAAGAACGAAAATAATCAACTTTAATTTATTTTATTATTTAATGAATATAGCGGGAAGGAAACAACGTTTTAGAATTTTAATCAAATGTTACACTGTAATGAAAAAAATATATATGTTTCTCTGGGTTTTATTTTGAATAGCTAATATATTTGTAAGGTTTTTGTGATGAACAATATTCTCTTTGTTACCTTTTATAGAAAGGTGTATAAAAGTCCAAAAAATGTTAATTTGTAGAAGTGTAAATGTAATAAATTCCTAAAGAATTGGGCCACTTAGTAAAAGAAAAAAAATCGTATGATACAGTTGACTAAAAGGAAAGAGAGAAAGTGAATATCCCATACATTTTAATTATCAACTTTTTACATAAAATAAAGTAAATAATCATTCGACGGCAAATAATGTTTTTTTTTTCCATTTTTATCGATATAATATGCTTTGGCGATCGTCTACATAATGGAATTGTAAAAACTTTAACAAGTTTAATATGAACACTTAAATTTTACATCATATTTGGATTTGTTTGATAACTTTTACATGAGATACCACGTGCTAAATCCTTCGGTGAAGATATTTAGAATTATTTTATGCTAAAAGACAGTTTTTTGCACATTTAAAGTTTGAATTACTACTGTTAAATTCATTATTAATAGTATAAAAAATTCTAAACTTAAAAAACTTTAAGCATAAGCCGAAGCCTAATTAGTGAAATTAGACTATATTTCAGATTTCCATAATTTGAGACTTCTAGACATCGATTTGTATTATTTTTTTCTAGATTACACAACATGCGTTTTTAAAAATGAATTTCATAATTTCTATACCTTTAAAATATTGCCAGCGGGGAAGATCGAGATAATCTCACAAGCAGAGGGCCAACCTTGTTAATCACAGATTTTGATTATTTTAATATATGTTGTAGGGTAGGGACCACTTAGTGTCAGGTTCAACGGATTTTATCCAACGCTCCTTAATTCTTGAGAAGCCGGGGGGTTTAATAATAGTACACAACTTAAATACTTACACTGCAACCGCAATGATAGGTTGGTCGTAGCTCAGCTGGTACGGCGTTCGCTAGCTGATCTGCGGGCCCGGGTTCGGTACACGAACGCGCTACATTTGTTTTTCTCATTTTTTGTTTTATAACTATATTTGTAATTATAATTTAATAATTTCAATTACAAATTTTAATATCATACATTAATATAATATTAAAACACTTAAATTTATCATTTTTTATTTTTAAACTATTATTTCTCATCCTTTTAAGCGGTTTAAAAAGAAATTGGATCTATTATTGAATGATACAAATTCCAAAATCGTGACAAAATCTGTTGTGGTGCCATCTAGTTATGATAAAATAAAAGAATATTCAAATAAAATAAAAATAAAAGCAGAAAGAAGATAAAGGTGAAAGCAAAATAATTGAAAGCGCAAGCATACGTATTACAAATTTTAAAATCTTCACTATGCAAAAAATCGGTTGTAATTTAATTCTGATGCTAATTTTTAATATAACTATGCTTGTTACTTTAAAAACAGAATAATAGTATTATCGCATTGACTTCCTTTGTTAAAGCAATGATTAACTGATGTTTCTTTAAAATCACGAATTGACACAATTGCTTAATATCATTGCATCGATAAAGAATATATGAAATACATTTTAAAAGTGATTTTTAAACAATTAACAGCTTTAAGATGTTTTATACAACTGTTTATTTAAAAGTAAAAAATTAAATAGGTTAAAATTATAATTGATATACAATATTATAAATTTTAATTGACAATGCGATTATTAATTATACTTACAAGCATATTTATAAAACAAAAAATGAGAAAAACAAATGTAGCGCATTCAAGTACCCAACCCGGGCCCGCGGATCAGCCGGTAAACGCCATACCAACTGAGCTACGACCAACCTGTCATTGCGGTTGCAAAGTAAGTATTTAAGTTGTGTACTATTATTAGACCCCCTGGTTTCTCAAGAACTAAGGAGCGTTGGATAAAATCCGTTGAACCTGACACTACACTGTAAAAAAAATGGTAATGTTCCATGTAAAATCCAGGAACGTTTCGCCTTTTCTCAGGTTTTCAGAATAATTTAGCTCTTTCCTGTGAAATTCTGGTTTTCTTATCTGAAACGTTCCTGTACCCTGAACAAAAGTTGAAAACAGCAAAACGCTGCGGCCGCCATTTATTATTTTTTTGCTATAATCCGTTGTTCGCGCGCGAGTGTCGAAAACGAATTACTTAAATGAATGTAAAAAAATCAATATGGAATGCAAATAAATCAATAGACGACATAATCCTTTATGTCTTTATTGTCAAGACAATTCAGATGAAAATACAATACCTCTGTGACATCGCTAAGAGATTATCTCTCGTACTTGTCTGTGGAACGTTTAACGAGCAGACCGTGTAAAAAAAAATACACCTATTATTTGGATCTCCATTAACCAGGGGACCATCAAACATGATTCTCACCGATTTTGATTAATTTAAAGTATGTTTTAGAGTTCTTATCTGTAATTATTCTTGTGAAAGGATTTCTTAAAATGGGCCTTAGATTTTCAGAAATTATAGCCGAGGTTTAGCATACGTTTCAAATACCCATTAGTTTGCAGCTCTCAGCGTGTCTTTCGTGGTGTGGACGCAGAAGGCTCGCACGCCACCCGTACGGCCCGAGTTCGATGCTACCTCTGGACTTTTTTTTCTTTTTTAATTAATTTTATATTTTAACACTTTATTACAATTTGATTTAAATTTGATATATATTTGACACTCTGAATTGCTACAAATTTGATTTTTTTTTTTCGGAAAAATTATACAATTACGTTTAGGTTTTTTTTTTCATGAAAATTTATATGTATTTTATCTAACTTGTAAACTAAGATAATTACTGACGAAAATCCAAAATATTTTATGTCTAGATTTTTTTTTCTAATTATTATTTACATTTATATATTTTTATATTTTAAGCAAAGTTCAGAAACAATATATCATATATATATATTTACTTTATTGAATTTTAACTGAAAATTTATTTTTTCGTGTAAATTATAATTAATAATTTTGATGTCAATTTCAAAATATTTTTTCATTCTAACAAATAATGATAATAAAGCGAAAATTGTCAACTGGAAATGTAAAAATCGTCTGCGGATCCCACATGCTGTGAAATGTCAGTAATGTTTTGCTGTCAACAGAAATATTCCTGGTATTTCGCAGGAAACTCACTGGCATTTCTGTAGAAAGTTTTTAACATATACAGTAAAGTTCCAGTCATTTTCAAGAAATGTTTCTTGGAAATAATGGGCAACTCAGCTGCCCATTTTTTCCCAGGAACGTTGCGGATTTTTTTTTTTTTACAGTGTAAGGGGTCTCTACCCTACAACATATATTAAAATAATCAAAATCTGTGATTAACAAGGTTGGCCCTCTCCTTGTCAGTTGATATTACATTTGTATTCAATTTGATAAAAAATCGGCATTGTTGTGACAGCATATATGCGTTGTGCGGAACAACATCACTGTTTTTCAAGACCGTTCTATTAAATGTGATTGTTTCAATCACGTATATCGTGTCCTATTGAGAATTTCTGGAAACATTCCTTCAGATACTGAAAGCCGTTCTTCTTCCACAGATATGCGTTGTAAGGAACAAGGTCACTGTTTTTTCAAAAACTTTCTGTGAACTCTGATTGTTTGTATATCGCTCGAATTTTTGGAAAATTTATTCAGATACTGAAAGCCAACTTTTTCGTCGAATGTCATTAAAATTTGACAAACACTTGCAAACGTGGCGACTTTCATCCATTTGGCACCAATCATGCAATCTGGAATTGGTAGAAAGTCTATTTTTTTGCAAAAATTTCGCCTATCATTTCGTCAAATATCACCAAATTTGGCGAAATGTTGTAAACTTCGTGCTTTCGTTTAATGCCCACTGTTTAAAAATTTAAAAACTGTTTCAAACGTTATTCCCATTAAATACACTGCACGTAGTGACATCGAAATGACCCACTATTATGAATTTTATCAAACATATGACCGAGCGCAAAAAACGCTTAATCAAAACGGTAAGATAGAATATTTAGTCTAAATCGTGTGAGTAGTTTTTTAGATAAAAATGACCTAATCTAACTTAACCTCCGTGGATCAGACGGCAAGCAGTATTAAAAAGCAGTAAACCAACCTTTAAAATGCACAAATAATGCGTGAAAAGCAACAAACAGCTGTTTCGAATCTACAGCGAGATTCTTCTTCAGTGCAAGATAGGGAAAAAGGAACAGCGTGCTAGAAAAAGCAAGGCTGAGCAAAAGCAAGCTGTATGTTATCAAATGCAAGAGGGAAACATATCATGAAGACGGCGGTATTACGTCGACTGCAAATTCTTAGTAAGCCTGGAAAAACATATTTTGCAAAGCTATTGGACGACTGAATCTATTAGTGAACATCATTTTTAAGCTACATCTTGGACCAGTGTTTAAAGCCGAAATTTTAAAGAATTTTGAAGTTCAGGAGGATACATTTTTTAACAAGACTTAGTACTTTATCACAGAGCGAAATTGGTAAATAGAATATAATTTATTCATAAATTATTTTATTCTGTAACTTCCAAGTTTTTATCCCCATATTTCTCTCTATGTATATTACACTGTACGTGGCGCAGAAATCGCGATTATTTGTTAATTGCTTAATGTCAACGCCCGAATAAAACACATCACATTGGTTATTGAACTGCATTTAATCCATCTCCATACCTATAAGGAGGATGACCATAAAGAGGACCTTGTTCTGACCGCCCAATGCCGACTAAATTGTCGCCAACTTGGTGGTATATCGCCAAATTTGGCGTCCAAAATGAGTCGCCAAAAGTGACGCAACTCGGCGATACCTCTAATATTTCGCCAAATTCCCATAGACTTTCATTATAAACCAATAGGGTTTGCTTTCTTAAAGAAAATCAACAAATTCAGATATTTTAATGCAACAAAAAGTAATATTAGCTTAAGGGATGATATTAATTACATTTAAGTCCAAGTAAGTTAAATTATGAATAAAAGTAACATGATGAAATGCCTTGCATGCTTTACCAAAATTAAATTTTAAGGGAGAACAAAGTAGCCGCCCAGGGCGGCTAGTAACATATATTAATAAAGTAAATTTTCACATATTTCCCCACGTTAGATGCAGGTCTCTTTAAAACAAACTGGTATAAAATCTATGTACTGGCCAAAGGATAATCTTTATTTTAAGTCTTTCATCATTTTTGGTTTGTAATGAATGTTAAAATAGTTCAAGAGAAACAGGTTACCAAGATATACCAAGATATAAGAAATGAAATTGTTATTAGTGTTTTGTACAATGATTTTGGGCACGATTACTTCCAGAATTTGATTCCTCCCATGCTGGACAGCTACAAGGCTGTGATGGCCGCTTTGGAGAACTACAGTGAGTTAGACTGATCCTTTTGAGTTAGAAATGCATCAATTGGTATGTAACATGGCTGCAATTAATAAATATTTATTAGTATCTACTGGATTTGGCGGTTAAATAGCCCATTTTCGTCTTTCAGAAATTATTCAGATTAATTAGGTGTTACAATAAACTAAATTTCATGGCAAATTATAACTACGAGTTTATTTTAATGTAATCTTTAAATGAAAGATTAATATAAAAATGTTATTTGCAAACTTTACCATTTTCTCCTCACAGGTGGTGCTTTTTTTTTTTTTGTCCGCCTCTGTTTTTATTTCTTTGAACAGTTTTCAGATTTCATTTATTCTGATATAAATGTATATAAAATTAATTTTGGTATAAAACAAACTATAAGTGCACTACAGGTCCTTTTCTGCTATACAACAAACTACAGGTCCTTTTTTGCTATATTTTTCAACGTTTGCTTTTCCAGTTTTCCAGAGAAAAAAATCTCAAAAATGTATCCACAGTGCAAAAAATGTCTTTCAAATTATCTTCTTATAATTATTAGTTTCAAGAGATAAATTATATTTACCCGAAGTTTTATACGTCTTTAAGCCAAAATAAACTATTATTCTATCGTAAAAAGAGCCATATATCTGAAAGAGAAATTCAAGATCACTCTTTTGTAGAGATTTGTAGAAATCCAATATTTACTTTCCTTATTTTAATAGGCTTTTAAGCTAATATTTATATCACTTTTTTAATTTTTCGAACTTGTTTTAAAAAGCATTATATCATGTAATAGAATTCTCTTTATTACACTTTCATATAAGTTAATAAGCGTAAAGCCACGACATATTAACTTTTTTAAGGGGACTGGGACGTCAATATCTTAAAAAAAATTCGATTTTTCAGATTGTCATTTAAACAATAAAGTAGATTCGGCTGATTAGAAATATATATAATTTATGTACATTTTATCCATCTTACACTGAATATTACCAGAATAAAAATGTAAAAAATATATTTAAATCTGATTTAAAGAAGACTTTTTTTTAGCATTTTTCTCAAATGCGATTTTTTTGAATAATGGTACAAATTTTACAAAATCCGCTGCAACTACGTCTCTGTAATTTATATGATAGAGTAAGTGTTACGGCATCTTGTGAGGCCATTTTTTTTACTTTTAAACCTTAAGATATTTTTGTAAATGCGAAATATGAATGACAAAAATATACAGATTTCTGATCATTGAAATTTATCATTTTTATAATTTTTATGAGAATGTATAATAAAGATTAAAATAGGTTCAGTATATAAAATCAAGAAGTTTTTGATCATTACACAAGATTTCATGATAAGATTTTTATTGGCTTTCTAAAAAAGTGTACCTAAAAATTTCACAAGAAAAACATAAAAAAAAAAAAAAAAAAAAAAAAAAAGGCCATTTTTTTCCATTTTGACCAGAAAATCAGAGTTCTAACTTTTTATGGCTGCTCTTTCATCTTCACCTAACGCTTCATTTATAATGGCTGTTTCATAATAATAGAAGCCACCAGCCCATCAGAAGAAAATAACACGGTTAAGCGGGACTCGGATAATCGGGACTCTACTGCAAAACATATTTAAATTTTAAGACTTAAACATGAACGCACAAGCTTTTATTTTATGTAAAATGACGTCATTTGCATTAATATAGGTACTTAAAATTAAATATAGTTTATAATAGTTCCATGTTTCATGATGAATCATTCATTTATATTTTTCTCAGTATACCACCTATTTTAATTAATTGTTTTTTCAATTTTTATGATAAAATGGCAACAAAAAGTTATAATTGCTATTTTTCAACAATTTTTTCTTTACTTTCTACAGAAATGGAGTACTTGAGTTGCCAAAATGAAACAAATGTTGCTAAAAACTACAAAAAAATTAATATTTCAAAAACAAATGTGGAGATGCAGTTTTCAAACAAAATGCATTAAAAATTACTGTTTTTCTCAATACGACAGTATAAACATTGAAAATGTGCGATGCTTAGAAGTTTTAAAAAATGCTGTAGAGTATTTAATTGCACAATGAAACTTCGGCTTTTGTTTTACGGCTGGGTATATAAGGTAACGTTATTTATTAGAGACAAAATAAGCTGGGAGAAAGAAATTTCATTCCGGGGTCTAAAAATCATTCTGATGCATGCATATTTGAACGAGGTATCTTCTTTAAGGGGGTAGATCACGTTGAGCAGCCAGAAAATGACCGTATTTAAAGAAGTATCATAAACTCTGTAGTTTCTTAAACAATGAGTGAAACACAACACTTTTTTTTCCTTTATTTTCACACATGTTATGGATTGATAAAATATTCAAATACACATATATTTAGTAATGTTAATTACTTAAATCATAACGATAAAAGCGGCTTTTGAAAAATATGAATATTGAAATATGCATTTTGCGCGCACGATTTTACAAATTCTACTGCAGATGTTTAATGTTTTATATTTTGTTACTTATAATACGGTACTTTACACTGAACCTAAATTTCAAAGTATATTCAATTTCTTTGGCATAATTAATGGATTTTCTAATCATATTCACAAAATTTTACCAAAAATTGGATACTTAGTTTTTCAATCTACAATTTTCTGTGACAAAAAACAGACTAAATTGAGGTTCAGCATAAACTAACACATGCAAACTAAGAATATATATAATTTCAATGTTCTATGATAATTAGTTTTTAAATGAGAGCGTACGCAATACCAAAAAATCAATTTTTTGAAAAACGGCTTCAAAGTTGGCTTATAACATTACAGAAAATGCTTTTAAGCAAGATATTTTTAGTCATAAATTCTGTTCTAATTGTTATTTTTGTAAAAAAAAAAAAAAAAAAAAAAATGCTGTAGATTTGTAACTTTTGAAGATATCCATTTTCAAATTTGTGAAAAATCATTTTTTTTTCTTTTAAACTGTCAACGTAATCTGCCCCCTTAAAAGAATAGTCTGAATTTCGAACTCCTTAGTTATCGCAGGCATCCCATTCCGCTTATCAAAAAATTAACAATAGCTGAAATTCAAAGACCCATTGGTTCCAGTACTTAAAAATGACTAAATATGAGAATTGTGGAGATAATTATTACTTTAATAATATGGTTCTCCTTTTTTCGATTATTTTCATCACTTTCTAATATATGCCAAAATTATTTATCACTATGTTCATTTCTCTATCGGCACCAATATTGCACACCTAATTTTCCTTAATATCCCTGAATTTTTACGAAATATACATGTTTTTTAAGTTTCAAATAATTGATATGTTTTTTAGAAAACATAGTATCAATAAATTTTAAATTATTTCAATTGAGAAATCCATCTTTATTATTTTCTTATCGCTTAAAGAAGTCTTTATAATGTAACATTTAATAGATTAAAATGTACTTAAGATTTGTTCAAAAAAATTAAATGTAAAAATTTTAGATTAAATATTTAAACATTAATAAAAATAAATCATCCATGATACAGATTAAAAGAACTTGCATATTACGTTAAAACTGGTATAAAATATAGTTTAAACATTTACTATCTCGTCATTAAAAGTAAGTCAATTTTTAAAAGCAACCCTATACATAATTTTTTACTTTTATTAAAATTAAATTAGTCAATATTTTCATTAGCTAAAATGGTACGTTTACAACAAAGAACTACTTAACAAAGACTTTCATTAATAATATGAACGTGCTAATATATTTTAATAACCCTAATTACCTTTGAAATCTTTTCAGGTTTTCATTACAATTTTTAATATAGGTAAATTTCTTGTATTTGTAGCGTTTGATTAACTTTATAACGAAAATATCTGAAGAACGTAAGAATATATTTATGAAAAAACTTCTTGTTAAATTTCTTTAAAATATAACAGCGATGTAATTTTATTATCTTAAACAAACATTATATCTTAAATGTAAGAAATTAATAAACTCATGACTGAGCAAATTTTCTAAGTGAATTTAAAAATAAAAGCAATATTAAAAATGTAAGCATGTGCCAAAAATTTGGCACATGTTGAGAATCAGAATGAGCGTTTGAAAATAGAAATTGACTTCATTTTGAAACACAGGACTTTGTATCCATATGGTCTAAATACAGTATTAAATTCTTACAATATAAAAAGTATTGATAATGTTTATAGTTTTTTAAATTTGTTTAGTAATTTGAAAATTAAAAGAGATACAAGGGGATCACATATGTTATCCAATAAATTAAATTGTTTAGTGCCAGAGGAATGGATCTGTAATGTTGAAAAAGATTTTATAGTAAATTTCAGTATTAAAAATGTAAAAAAAGCGGTTTTCCCACTTAAGCTTAAAATTTTAAACAAAATTGGGAAAGCTAGTAAAATTTATAAATTTTCTAATTTGCATTTTAGGGACCTGCTTTGTGACTTTATTAATTTTAGATTAAAGAATTTTTTGGATTCCAAAACTGACAGGGTTTTCTTTACTTTGAATTTTCAACAGAAGTCTTTCGACAATTTTAAAATTAAAGATTTTGTCAGATATTATGACACTTTTTTCCCTCTTAGAGATATTGATATAGCTGTTGCTTATAAATATAACATTCCTCTTAGTAAAAAATTGTTCAATTATAGATCTCTTGCTTTTTCTGATGAAATTCCTGAAACATGTAAATGTAACACAGATTTCTTAGATTTTATTGATGATTTCCATAAACATGTTATTACTGGAAATTTAGATATTATACAGAACAAAAATTTACATTTTATGATGGGATTGGGTACTAAGTTTAGATTAAATAAAACAATTAACAAGAAAACGGCTATTCAGATTTTTGAGAGGGATTTGAAAAAATTCATTATGCAATTATGTTACAGATTTAACACCACCTTTGAAGCTTTTTTTGAATGGGAGTGGCATATATTAAAGGAAATTGAGTTTTTTGTTAAAAATTATTTGAACAGTAAGGATTATGTTTATCATAGTCTCAATAAAGAAGATATAAATTATATTCAATTTTTACATAACAATTTTGTAATAGTACCTGTGGACAAAGCGGCTTCAAATTATGCAATTATTTGAAAGCTTTTTTATATTGACAAAGTTAAAAATGAGTTAAATAATAGTAAATTTTATAAAGAATGTAAATTAAGTCACAAGGTTGTTGTAAACAAATTTAATGCATACACCAAAAAGGCTGGAAAGATGTATTTATATAATTTTGCTATTAATAATCATCATACTTTTCCATTTCTGTTTATGACCCCAAAATTTCACAAGACACCTATTAAATTCAGATTTATATGTTGTAATTCAAGAGGCATAGGTAAAAGTTTAAATGTTAAGTTACAGGAGTTTTTAAAGCGCATTTATGGTTTTTTGAAGTTTAAATATAGAAATAGTAGCTATTTTTGGTGTATAGACAATAGTAATGAGGTTTTAAATAAAATTTAAAAAACACCCATAACGCCCACAAATTTGTATACCTATGATTTTGAAAATCTTTTTTCTAATATACCTATAGATTTACTTTATGATACACTAAAAAATATTTTTGATATGTTAAAGGTGGGGGTATGGCCTTCTCACATGTTCAATACTTCTAATTGCTTAATGATTTAGTCATATTGGAATTTTTATTAATTTTTATTTACGTTTTATAAGCTAAATCGTTTTTCTTGGATTTTGAATTGGTTGGTTATATTTGTTTTTAAAGCAGTTTTGATTCGTTAATTTTTTTTTTAAAGATAGCTTTGTTATGTTGTGATTTTGAAAGTTTAAATCTATTTTTATACTTTTGGAGTGTGTGGGTTGGCCATATCTTGCGAAACCCGTGAGGATCCAATTTCTGTTTTGGTACCTGCTTTTTTCACTCCTCCCACTTTCTGAAGAGCAGGGAGTGGATTGTTTATTGTTTTTTCGTTATAAATTTTCATGGATTTTTATTGTTGTTTTGCACCCTCTTTTCATAATCATTTTCATAATCATTCACTTTTAATAGAGCTATATATATATATATATATATATATTAAAAGCGCAAAAAATAGCAACGTTAAAAGCACCAAAATTTTAAATTCTAAGCATACCGGTTTCGGTAGCATATAGCATACCTTCCTCAGTGCTAAGGATGGCGGAAATTTGCTCACATATATAGGAGAGATGGGGATTCCAGTTAAAGGTTTATTGACCAATAGGAAAACAGAGGATTGCAGGCAACAGCCAGTAGGAAAAAAGATGGGAAATGGAACCGAAGTAGTGACGGAAAGGGGGAAATTAAGAGAAAGAGTTTTTATGTAATATTTCCAACAGTCTGATAATGGGGGAATAGCGAATTCACATTTAACAATATTTTTTATCTTTTTATAAATATGAAATGATTCAAGGAAGTTAAGTTCGTGTATAGAAGAACTATATGAAACAGAATTTATGAAACGGATATATGAATCGACTGATTAAACAACTTATTATGTTTCAAGGGATTTCTCCTAAAATATCGAATACTTTGCGATGAAATTAACACCAAAAATCAGCATTGATCCGCAGATCTCAAACTTGGTATTAGAATTTTTAAATTCGAATTAGTTTTCGAAATATTAATTTTTTTCTAATTTTATATACATTTTTCTAATGATGGCAACTCAAATTTTAATCAAACTCATAATTTTTTTTTCCTATTTTAGAAAAGGGTGACATGTAACCCGGCTATTGTTGTTTATTTGATAATAAATGTTTATTTACTTTTATTTCTTTTTATAAATTACATAAATTATTTTGTTCTATAATAGTTAATTTTTTTTTATATTTCCTTTAGAAAATAATAGAAAATAATTAATATTTACGGTACTACTTAGTTATTCCGTCAACCAATTTCGCCAAATTATACAAATTGATATAATTTTTATTTTAAATGACGAAAGAACAAATAAATGAGTATAACATTAATAAATATACAAATAAAAAGTCGAAATAAAAATCACTTGATGACGTAAACACGTGTAACTTGCTTAAAGTCAAGTGAATGTGACATTTTCGATCAACCATTATTGGCATTAAATCTTATAGTTTGGCGAAAGATTTTTGGTCGACGGGATAACTAAGTAATACCAAAAATGCATATGTAACTGGCATTTGAAAACGAGGTTTTCGCCAAATTTTCGTAGAAAAAAAATCACGTTAAAACTGCTGTGCGTATATGACATCTGGCCAAATCTTACTACTCGAAAAAAAATGCTAACTGGCAAGATGAAAAAAAGCTATTGGCGAGATTTGCATCCGGCTAGCGTAACTGTACCAAGAATTCTTTGCAACCATGGCAAATTTTATGTAGTTTTATTCGAAAAAAAATGATTTTTTAATCAAAATGGAAAACTTACGGTCCCATATTGGCGCGATTTTTTTCTAACACCAATGTCATATACGGAAAGGGCACTTAACTGGCGCCAAAGTATCGATATTTTGCTTGATATGGTAAGCCGGATGTTGTTGTTTATGCTGTTGATGCGTTCTCCAAATTTGCGTCGTTAAAAAATCGAGCCAATATGGTACGTATATGACATCTGTGCCAAACTTAGGGATCAGACTTTATTTGGTAATTGCAGTTGATGACTTGAACTATTATAATATAGATGAAATGATGGCGATAGAATAATATTTGTCGACTTATCACCTGTGCCTGGCTAACATTAAAGTACCAAAATGGCACCTAGAGTATAAAAAGCAAAGTGGTCTGCCTGAAACTGTTGATGATAGTCACATGACTTAGGCTATTGTTATAGAGATTGTTTTAAAATACCGGGAGACAAAGACTTTGTATACTTAATTTATTTTATTTTAGCTTCTTTTCAAATGTTTAACTGATCCACTTTAATCAAAAATGAAAACAACCATTGGATGTCTTAACAGCAACTGATTCGCCCTTAAATTTTTGCAATCAAAGGGAACTGAATGGAAACCCGTTTACAGGGAGATCTGCACAGCCTTTTTCAGTATAATTCAATCTTCTCCAATATTTTTAAAACCTATCAGATTAGCGTGTTTTTAGATTCTGCGGTGTCTGAACGGGTGTTGGCGAGCGTACCTTGCAGGGGGCAGACCCCCCTAGTATATATATATATATATATATATATATATATATATATATATATATATGTGGTACGATTTCACTCGTATATTATAAATATGTAGATCTTAAGCACCAGTATACCCACATTATTCACTCAAATGAAGAAATCATGGTTTTATGCAGTCGCACAATCGTGATAGAAGAGTGGAAGGTCAGGCTGTCGTCCACTGGAATGTTTCCCGAAGAATAAATAATCGAAGCCGAAAGATGCATAAAAATGTTTATTAATCGATCATATAATTCACCAATTCCACTAGTTATAGGTGATCCATGTGCGAGCAGTCGCTACGTAATAAAATGTACCACTAGATGTTACGAATAGAACAAATGAGGAAGATTCAGGAAAACACACACACACTCCAGGTGGCGTGGATTTATTAGGCAACTCAAATATCGCCAAATTCTGTCTCTCCTAGCCCTTGCAACTCGTTATGTACTCCGAAAAACAGCGCGGTGATGGATACAGAAAGGTGGAAAACCAGTGGGAGCAGAGAGGTGGGGAAGGATGGGACATAAAGCAGATTACGATTCGAGGGAAAGAGGATGACGTCTATAATGAACTCTTTATACGGTGTCAGAATTAAAGCGCAAAATGTGTTGGCGGACGCATGGAATTGTGGGTATAGAACACGAAAGAACAAATGATATTAAAACATTCGAAAGAAAAGAATTTATTTTTAGAATAAAATGAAAAAAGTAATTTAATGGGTTTTATGAGATGAGGCGAATGGATTAAAGTTTTTAGAATAATAAAATAATATGCAGGTTTAAATGCATGAAATAAAAGACAAAAAATACTAAGATATTATTAAAGATGGGTAAAAAAGAAAAATGTTAAGAATTTGGAATAGTTTTTCTAAGATAAAAGGTCGAAAATTTTTATTATTACATATCCCCCCACTCAAAAAAGACTGGATGAACAGGCAGGTCCTATGACCTGAAAGTTCATAGAAGGGACATGTTACATGGACTTGGCTTACAAATTTGTCACTTGGAGTAGGCATAAAATAAACTTTCGGAAATATTAATAATTTCTTTTAAAATTTAAATTTTGACGTTATACCGCGAACTAGTGGAATTGGTACTGAAAATACAAGGACAAGAGGTTAATCTTGTTTACAATTTACAAAGATAGTTTTAGTAATATGAATATAGAATAAAGTAAATATGAAACTTAAGAATAATCATTATTTAGGTTATTACAGAAGAATGTTTTATGGAACATTCATGGCTCATATTCATGAGCAAGCAATAGATCACGGACAGTAGTTCGTTCACAATAGTTCAGTAATACAGTTTTACTGCCTACCTCACTATGAAGAAGGAGTTGTATCGAGCTATTTCTATATGAGTTGGCTAGTGAAACTACTTCTGACAAATGTCCCAAAAGTAAAATTTCAAATTGAACTTTTAAAAATATAATGTTCATCTAAAAACTTCAACTTCCTTACTAGCAACTGAACCTTTATGTCTTTTCAGTTTATATAAATAAATTAAATATATCACAATAATAATAAAAATATCTTTGGTATGATATATCTAATGTGACTATATGATATATCTAATGTCATACAGTACTGTTGTTATGGTATTATTCACCATATGGTCATCATAAGATTTCTAAAACTCTGAAAAATTCCGAAATTCAGAATTGTAACTCTTAAACTAATAGTTACTAGTTATCATTTAATAAAATTCTTAAATTTAATCTCTATAATCTACATTTCCCTTCCTCCTCTCTCTCTCTCTTTATTTATTTATTTATTTATTTATTTATTTATTTATTTTTTTTGTCATGTCATGTTTGTAGGATTTAGCTACAGATCAGCTAGCTAAAGTAATTATCTTTCAACTAAATAATCAGTCATACTCATATCGCCTTAAGGTCTAAAAAACTCTATGCTATATCATTACTTTATGCCATGAGTTAACTCAAATAATGTTCAAAGTAAATTTTTGATGTATTACATTTATCACAGTAATCAATCATATTTTTTATTCTGAATTTACATTAAATATCACATAATAATATTATAAATAATAATAATTATCAACAATAAATTCAAAATCGACAATCTATAATTTTTAAAAATACCAACAAGTGATCTTAACATAATTCTTCAAGCATCTACTTAATATCTCATCTATATGACAAATGAGGTATGAAGTTATGCTGAAATGTTAAATATGAAAGAAGATAATAAAATAAATAAAAAGTACAAAATGTTTGTGAAAGAATTGTCATGACATCAACGTATTACGCTATTTTCTTGCTCTTGCATTTTCTTATGCAATTGTTCAATCGAAAGCAAGAAACACAGTTATTGAATGAAAAACGAAAATCATTTTATTTCAGATAACTTAAGCTAGCTCTTTTTATGAATATTAATTGTGCTTTTATTCATTTATTTAATGGATTTCTTTTTAAGTTTTTATAGTATTAAGAGGATTTTCTTATAGTTTTAAACATTTGTTAAGTTTATAGACTAAGTTTAGATTCAACATTATTTAGAAACTCTTAATAAAAATAATTAATTTATTCCATATAAACGAATTAATTCATCAAGAAATTCTATCAAATAAATTATTGAGACGTCTCCCAAAAACTCATCCGTAATGCTGAAAATATATAATATTACTTTAAGCTTTAATTGAAGAAATAATTACAAAAATTTAAATTATAGGAAGTTAAGATTAAGTTAAGGTTTATCAGCCTATAGATCTTAGTCCTAGAAATTTTATCAAAACATGGTGCAAAACAAGGTCAATTTAGTATATTTAGTCAAAATAATAATTTTAAAAACAACTTTCAACTACATTTCATTTGAAAATTACCAGTAAAAGATTCGATCAATTCCATCTTTTCTTACTGAATTTATTTAAATTATAAGGAATTGGGGATAAACTAAACTCAACCAGAAATTCTACTAAATAAAAACATAAAAACTTAAATATCACAGTTATAATGTTTTAAAGTTAAACTAATTCTTTTACAATTCATAAATATTTTCGAAAATTTTAATTGCATGCTACCTTTTAATTTAATTTACAAAATTTAATGATATTTTAATTATAGTTTATCTGTCAAAATTCTAGAACAAGTTTCACTAACTCCATCTTTTCTTACTGAATTAGTAAATTATAAGAAACTGGGAATTAAAACTAACTGCAACCAGAAATTCTTTCAAATAAAACTATAATTTATTAATTTATCTTCCTCTTTTACTTTTAAAATATACACTTTTAAATAAGTAATGCAATTTACACCATTCAAAAAGCACATAATCCATTTTTTTTGGATAAAAACAAACTACTATTAGTAAATGGGTACCATAAAAATACTGTATTCTAGAATAAATTTTTATACTAACAAAAATACACAAGTTATAAACTGTAATATTTTAAAATAAACCTATTACTTTCAATGTACAAACAAGTTTCGCAAACTGCATTTATTTATTCTTTTCAATTTCATTATTTTCACAACTTTACCTTAATTTCATAAGAAAAATAAGAAATATCATAATGAACTATAAACTAATTCATCGCTAACGATTAATAATAATAACAATATTCGAAAATTTAATCTTCAAACAATAATAAAACAATATATAATTTTGATTCACATATTGTAACTAAAATAATAGAATAAACTTGAACTTACAGATATGAAAATCCCAGCAAAGTTGATCTATAACTTTATTAAAATAAAAAAGAAAGATTTTTTTTCTCTCAACTCGAACACTCACTTGCACATTTTTCACATATAAGCAGGGGCGTCGCCATGGGGGTATGGGGGGAGCCTCCCCCCAATATATGTGAAGTTGGGAAATTTGAGCTTAGAGTTGGGAAATTCTAGATTTTTGAGACATTTTCTTTTTTAAAAATAATAGTAAAAAAAATTACGAAATTTTATTGTTTTGGTGATTATTTTGAGTACTGCAACAGTAAACAAGTTAAATTATCAAAAGAAATACAAAAAGAAATCAGCCACACTCAATCTATCATTGTATTTTTCAGTTCTACAAAAATATTGTACATCTACCAGTCCTAAATTTCTCTACTCCTGTCCATCAATAACTGACTAACCAGTTCCTTTATTTCCCCCAAAACTTTGTTCCTCTCTCAATAATTTTACTCTACCTCCCCTTCTCCTCCCAAAAGTGAATGCAGCTATTTTAATCCAAAGGGATTGCAGCTTCTTTTGAAAATTGGAGATCACTTATATCACAACAGAAAGGAATGTAGTAACCGACTTGAAACACAGCTATGGTCAAGAAGATTTGATGAGTTTCCACAACTTTTTTGACTAATTTTGCGATTTTTGGACAATATTTTACTCATTCTCGTGATTTTTTGCCGCAAAAAATAGTTAACCCTTGGCTGTCAAGTAAAAAGCGTTATATGAGCAAATGCGGATATAAAAAGTCGTTAGTTTAGATAATTTTGTCACATTTTACTTTTATTTATCTGCGGAAATATATATCAGTCCTGTTCGTTTATATTCATATGTGTTTATGAAATTTTAAATCAAAAGTGCAGTGTTCTGTGTTTAATCCCTTCGGACGGGAGCCTTTTACGAAATTTTTAATCTTTTGTCACCGTTTTTTAATAACAGAAATTTGTGCCTTGTTGAATCAAGAAAATGCGCTGATTAAACAATGCAAATTTTACAGTAAAATTTTACTGGTGACGAAAAACAAGAATTCCGAGCGCTTCATGCGGCACGTATACGTGTCGCTCGTCCCCAAGGGATTAAAGCTGTTCTAAAAAGTTACTATAAATCTCAGCACGAAGAAACCCTTCATAATAGGAAAAGAGTTTTCGTGCAAGATTTTTGAGCATCTAAAAATCCATTCAAGATGAAAAAGGTAAAAAATGGACGATTTTAATTTGGAAGAGAAATATGACCATGAAAGCAGTCCATTAACTGAAGAAAAAATCGACATGCACTGTAACACTGACACGTTGCACTTGAATAAAATTTTGAAGAGATAAAGATTTTGGAAAATCGCAAAAAATATATTCTTTCCCTTTCTGTTCATAACATTAAAAGTAAGCATTTCACTGTAAACATTTGCTGACGTACTCACTTATTATTTGGTTATATATTATTATGATGTAGGTATACAGTGTGATCTCGAAAATCCGGCATTCAGAGATCCGACACCATAAAAAAATACCGCCCTTTTTTTATCACTACCAACTTACGGAAAGAGCCAAAATAGAAATTATTTTCAAATTAAAAACAGAGGAAAAAACAATGCATTAACGAACAGCGAGATCGCTTACGCTGTGCTAAATAGAATCCTCGATAACACTGGTAGCGTCTCAGAAGAACGAGGACGAGAACCTAGCAGAAGATAAGTTCTCACCGAAAAAATGCATAAATTTGACCTGAAAATTAACGTCATCTTCAAAGAAACAAGATTGTATTTCCGAAATCGATATTCGTCGCTTGTATAAAGTCCAAGAAAGAAGATAGTTACACATTGATGCTTGAGAAATTACATGAGAAGAAATGAGTGCACTACTTATCAGATTTTTTTTAACATATAAAATATCAACTAAAGTAAGTTTTTTAAACATTCAATTTTCTCTTTTTCTCACGTCAATATCATTTGGGTATGTATTAAATTACGAATAAATGCCACTATCAAGAAATTCGTAAGTACTTTTGATATTTTTTTCAGAAATCTATAATTTTCAAAAATCAATTACAAATTTGCAGTAGTTGACATTCACACAAAAGAGGCACGAGAGGATGCGGATGCACTTACTGTCACCACAACAAGGGACCTTGCACTACATAACTATGTAGTTATTGTGGGTGAAAACGTCGATTTGCTAGTTATCATGATTTGTCGCTGTAGGGGTGTACATTCAAATATATACTTTCTAAAGCTAGGCAAAATGACAGTGTCACCACTCATTTTTTCTTCTGACTGCAAACTTTATCAAGCGATTGCTAACAACATATTATTTTTGCATGACACGGGAAGCTGTAATACTACTGCAGTCTTGTTCAAAGTAGGAAAAATGAGGTTTCTTCACTCTCAACAAAAACCGTGTATTAACTAATAACATTGAGGTTTTTAAAGACCCCATGGCAGATGCTGATGCAGTTACTGATACTGGTAATCGTTCTTTGGAGTCATTGTATAAATTTTCTGACAAGGAAGCCACGTCATTAAACAAATTGAGGTATTTTTGTTACCTTAGGTCTGCGTACAAGACATCAATCCATTTGAAGTCCTTACCTCCTACTGAGTCTGTAGCTCAGCAACAGTCCTTTAAGGTAAATTTTTAAGTTCAACAATGGCTTGAGAATGAAAAAGATGCTGAACAATGGGGTTGGAAGAAAATGAAAGATTGTCTGGAGCCAGTAACCACGCTACAGCCATCAGCACCTCAAGCCGTTTTGAAACTTATTTCTTGCAAATTCAAGAAGACCTGCCAGCAAAACTGTGGATGTAAAAAAGTCCTATCGGCCAGTGCCGGGAGGAAGAGGTAGCTTTCATATTCCTTATTTTAAAAAAGCCAACTTATATCATTCAAACATACGAAGCTCAATTTAGTGGAAACCGAATACAGGAGATTCAATACTAATTTTTATCAATATAATGAATGAGAATTTCGTGAAATTAGTCACCTTTATCCAAGCTGCTTTTCTTTAACACTAGAACGGCGGGAAAATCTAACCTACTGGAACGGCGGGAAGGGGTCATTTTGACCCCTCGATGAAACTACTGAAATAACAACGCTAAAACAATTTTAAATGCCATACATTGGCAAAAAATAGTAATTTACGTGTATTTCATAATTTATATTTAATATTACTCGATAATTTATTGAATTTTTAAAGTACTGTATATGTAACGCCAACAGGGCGATTAATTGGATCATACTACGATTACTCAAAAAACTCATTAATTTGATATAAAAATCGATTTAAAATTAATGTTTTCACAAACTAATGTTAACTAAAATAAAACACAATTTATAAAATAATATATATTTATATTTTCATCTACTTACTCGCCGAATGATTCACTCTCTAAATCCATAAATGATAAATATGTTCTGTTGTTTTCGTTATTTCATTATGAGTGTAGCTGAATGGTTAATATGTTAATCATTCTCTTTCAATTTTATTTAATGCTTATAGTACTCCAAATTGTACACACGTATTAGGAATTAATTCAGTTGTAACAAAAAAAAGGTAATTTTTCCAGTACATTTTACTCTAAATTGTTCACACGTATTAGGAATTAATTCAGTTGTAACAAAAAAGAAAAAAATATAGCAATTTTTCCAGTACACAACTTTGAAACATGGTGTGCAAAATTCTTGAGATTTGTTGCCATTGCATGTCTGTACTTGACATTTTTTCTCTTGATATCTATTTTATTTTCGTGTTTTTTTTTTTTTTTTTTTTTTTTTCTGAAGACTCGGGAAAGATCTTTGGGAGATTTGAAACCATAAGATCCATTCTGAACACGTCTCCTAAATTTAATAGAAAATCTCTTCTACTGATAGGCTTGCCTGTTACAATTTTATATACTACCCAGGCGTTTAAAATTATCCAGGCGTTTAAAGCTGCATGATCCAAAATATTGAAAAAGATATGTACAGGCCATCGTCCAGAAGCCGATTTCACGGAGTATTTTCGGCACATCTGATCATGGATATCCATACCATACTTCGTTGCGTTGTAATATTCTATTGAATCGTGCAACTTCTTGAGACCGTCTTCAGTTTTTACAGTAGAATGTAATGAGCTCAGTAGAAAAACACATTTTTTTCTTTTGGCTTGATAGATGATGGTAAGTATCGTATTATCACATTCCACTATCTTCGATGAATAAAGAGTACTGCGCATATTTTTCAATGATATAGGAATTTCTCTTCGGTTCTTTTTCATTGTGCAACCAAAGTTGTATTTTTAGCTTTTAACATTTCTGCTAATTTGATGTTAGTAAAATAGCTATCTGTCGTAATATTCCTCCCTTCGTTTAGATGGGGATCTGTTAATTTCACGACAACATTTTCCGATAAACGTAAATAAGGATTTGCTGTTTCATCCTTTTCCAGATAAATAAATTCATCCAAGAGGTTTTTAGTATCAACGTCAACAGATCACCAAAATTTTATTCCAAATTTATCCGATTTATTTGGCAAATATTGCGTAAATTTTATCTATCCTGAGATGCGAACAATTGTTCATCAACTGTAATATTTTGTCCTGGTCGGTAGCATGTTTTGCAATTTTCAATAAATTTATTCCACATTTTAGATGCAAGAGCAAATTTATCCGTCTGTACTCTGCTAGATCCTGTTGTCTTTTCATCAAACCTAAAAAAATATTTTTCTTTCTTTGAATCTATCTCTTGAGATAGTTTATTTTCAAAATAGTATTCCTCATGCCTTGGACGACAATGAATATAAATCTAAACCATTTTTTTATTGCTCCTCGAACATATAGTATAGCAAAAAAAGCAGCTTCGAGTACAAAGAGCATTTTACTAATGGGGTCAAAGTGACCCCCGTCCGCCGTTCTAGGAATACAAGTCCATATTTCAAAAACTAACAAATCTAGAAAGCTGAATTTTTTATTGGAAATATATGTTATCTATTTAGAAAAAGTCAAAAAATTTTAAACGATTTCGCCCAAGCAAACAAAAGTAATCAACGGTCGAAAGTACTCAGGTGTCAAAATGACCCCTACCGCCGTTCTAGTGTTAAAGTAACTTATATTTGGCTGCCAAATTCGGCGATTTCTTAAAGTGCCTGCCATTTTAAGACAACATGGTGGATGAGGCTAACTAGTGAACTTGGTCGAGATCTTAGTAATTGATGTGCACATGCTCACTCACATCGGAATCGGTTGATATATACCAATGCTGTTGCATGCAAAAAATAAGATTTTTCAAAATGTCACCCACAATAGAAATTGAAACTGCTATATCTGAGCCATTTTTTAAGGTAAAGACAAACAAAAAATGCTCCTGAGTCCTTATATCAAGGTCAAATACTTAAGAAAGAAACCTTTTTCAATTTCTAATTTTTTTGCACCTCAATTTAAATATATATATATATTTTTTATTTAATGGCCGCCATTTTGAAACAAGATGGCTGATGTATCTGACCAGCGAACTTGGTCGAGGTATTGATGTATACTATCCACAGGCCTTCTTACATCGAAATAGGCGAATACGCGTGACAAATACAAGATCGTTTCAAAATGTTAGCCATGCTAGAAATTCAAAGTGCTATAATTCAAACATTTTTTAAGATATAAACAAAAGAACAAATTTTCAAAAACAAAAACTGCTCCGGAATCTTTGTATCAAGGCCAAACACATTAAAAAAATCTTTTTCATTTTCCAATTTTTTAATACCTCATTTTAAATTTTAAATTTAATTTATATTTAAATGGCAACCCTTTTGAAACAAGATGGCGAATGAAGCTCGTCAACGAAATCGGTCGAGACATTGGTATGTACAGACCAAGTTACATCCAAATCGGTTCATAAATACGCCTGTTATCGCGTAACAAAAATCAGGTCATTTTAAAATGTCAGCCACAATAGAAATTCAAAATGCTATTACTCAGCCCTTTTTTTAGATATAGACGAAACAAAAACTGTTCCGGAATCTTTGTATTAAGGTCAAACACATACAAAAAAAATCATTTTCATTTTCTAATTTTTTAGTATCTCATTTTAATTTTTTTATTTTTTTTATTTTTTTTAAATGGCCGCAATTTTGAAACAAGATGGCGGATGTATCTGGCCAACGAACTCGGTCGAGATATTTGTATGTACTATGTACACACCAAGGTACATCCAAATCGGTTCATAAATACGCCTGTTATTACGTGATAAAAATCAGGACGTTTCAAAATGTCAGCCACGCTAGAAATTCAAAATGCTATAACTCAGCCATTTCTTAAGATATAGACAAAACAAAAACTGCTCCCGAATCTTTTTATCAAGGTCAAACACATAAGAAGAAAATATTTTTTCAATTTCCAATTTTTTGGTACCACATTTCAAATTTAAATTTTTCTTAAAAATTTAAATGGCCGCCATTTTTAAACAAGATGGCGGATGAAGCTGGCCAACAAACCCGTCGAGACATTGGTATGTACTATGTATAAACGAAGTTACATCCAAAGCGGTTCATAAATACGCCTTTTATTGCGTGACAAAATTCAGGACGTTTCAAAATGTCAGCCACGCTAGAAATTCAAAATGCTGCAACTCAGCCATTTTTTAAGATATAGACGAAACAAAAACTCCTCCGAAATCTTTGTATAAAGGTCAAATACATAAGAAAAAAATATTTTTCCATTTTCAATTTTTTGGTACCACATTTAAAATTTTAATTTTTTTTTTTAAATTTTAAATGGCCGCCATTTTGAAACAAAAAGGCGGATGAAGCTGGCCAACGAACTCGGTCGAGACATTGGTATGCACTATGTAAGCACCGAATTACATGGGAATCGGTTCATAAATACGCCTTTTAACGCGTGACAAAATTCAGGACGTTTCAAAATGCCAGCCACGCTAGAAATTCAAAAGTCCTTCCGGCCAGTGCCGAGAGGAAGAGGTAGCTTTCATATTCCTTATTTTTAAAAAGCCAACTTATATTATTCAAACACACGAAGCTCAATTAAGTGGAAACCGAATGTAGGAGATTCAATACTAATTTTTATCAATACTAAATCATTATGAATGAGAATTTCGCGAAATTAGTCAGCTGTATCCAAGCTGCTTTTATTTAAAGTAACTTATATTTGGCTGCCAAATTCGGTGATTTCTTAAAGTTCCTGCCATTTTAAGACAACATGGTAGATGAGGCTAACCAGTGAACTTGATCGAGACCTTAGTAATTGCTGTGCACATGCTCACTCATATCGGAATCGGTTGATATATACGAGTGCTGTCGCAGGCAAAAAATCAGATTTTTCAAAATGTCACCCACTTTAGAAATTGAAACTGCTATATCTGAGCCATTTTTTAAGATAAAGACAAACAAAAAATGCTCCTGAATCCTTATATCAAGGTCAAATACTTAAGAAAGAAACCTTTTTCAATTTCGAATTTTTTTGCACCTCACTTTAAATACAATTTTTTTTTAAATTTAATGGCCGCCATTTTGAAACAAGATGGCTCATGAAGCTGGCCAGCGATCTTGGTCGAGATATTGATGTATACTATCCACATGCCTTCTTCCATCAAAATAGGCGAATAAGTGTGGTATCGCGTGACAAATACAAGATCGTTTCAAAGTGTTAGCCATGATAGAAATTCAAAGTGCTATAATTCAACCACGTTTTAAGATATAACCAAAAGAACAAATTTTCAGAAACAAAAACTGCTCCAGAATCTTTGTATCAAGGCCAAACACATAAAAAAAATCTTTTTCATTTTCCAATTTTTTAATACCTCATTTTAAATTTTAAATTACATTTTTTTTAAAAAATGGTAACCCTTTTGAAACAAGATGGCGAATGAAGCTGGCCAACGAACTCAGTCGAGACATTGGTATGTACTATGTACAGACCAAGTTACATTCAAATCGGTTCATAAATACGCCTGTTATCGCGTGACAAAAATCAGGTCGTTTTAAAATGTCAGCCACAATAGAAATTCAAAATGCTATAATTCAGCCATTTTTTTAGATGTAGACGAAACAAAACCTGTTCCGGAATCTTTGTATTAAGGTCAAACACATACAAAAAAAATCTTTTTCATTTTCCAATTTTTTGGTATCTCATTTTAAATTTATTTTTTTTTATTTTTTTTAAATGGCCACCATTTTGAAACAAGGTGGCGAATGAAGCTGGTCAACGAACTCCGTTGAGTTATTTGTATGTACTACGTACACACCAAGGTACATCCAAATCGGTTCATAAATACGTCTGTTATCACGTGGCAAAAATCAGGACGTTTCAAAATGTCAGCCACGCTAGAAATTCAAAATGCTATAACTCAGCCATTTCTTAAGATATAGACGAAACAAAAACTGCTCCCGAATCTTTTTATCAAGGTCAAACACATAAGAAAAAAATATTTTTTCAATTTTCAATTTTTTGCTACCACATTTCAAATTTAAATTTTTCTTAAAATTTTAAATGGCCGCCATTTTTAAACAAGATGGCGGATGAAGCTGGCCAACGAACTCGTTTGAGACATTGCTCTGTACTATGTATAAACGAAGTTACATCCAAATCGGTTCATAAATACGCCTTTTATCGCGTGACAAAATTCAGGACGTTTCAAAATGTCAGCTTCGCTAGAAATTCAAAATGCTATAACTCAGCCATTTTTTAAGATATAGTCGAAACAAAAACTGCTACGGAGTCTTTGTATAAAGGTCAAATACATAAGAAAAAAATATTTTCCCATTTTCAATTTTTTGGTACCACATTTCAAATTTTAAAATTTTTTAAAAATTTTAAATGGCCGCCATTTTGAAACAAAATGGCGGATGAAGCTGGCCAACGAACTCGGTCGAGACATTGGTATGTACTATGTACACACAAATTACATCCAAATCGGTTCATAAATACGAGAGTTACAGTGTGACATAGGTCATATATATATATATATATATATATATATCAATTTTGAACTGAGGGTGGTTTCGGGGTCTGGGGGTCATGATCGATGAAAATATACCAAAATTTTTTGAAATCGCTTTCCTCCGAACGGCTGCGATGGGTAGCTTTTTGTAAAGAAAGCTACCTAAAATGCTATAACTCAGCCATTTTTTAAGATATAGACGAAACAAAAACTGCTCCAGAATCTTTGTATAAAGGTCAAATACATAAGAAAAAAATATTTTTCCATTTTTAATTTTTTGGTACCAAATTTCAATTTTTTTTTTTAAATTTTAAATGGCCGCCATTTTGAAACAAAACGGCGGATGAAGCTGGCCAACGAACTCGGTCGAGACATTCGTCTGTACCATGTACACACCGAATTACATCGAAATCGGTTAATAATTACGAGAGATAGAGTGTGACATAGGTCAGATATATATTTATCAATTTTGAACGAAGGGTGGTTTCGGGGTTTGGGTGTCATGATCGATGAAAATATACCAAAATTTTTTGAAATCGCTTTCCTCCGAACGGCTGCATTAGGTAGCTTTTTGTAATGAAAGCTACCTAAAAGCAGACCTCAAGTGCTCCAATATGTGTGGGAACTACGAAAGCAATTTCAATAACATGACTCTTACTGATATCAAGGAAGACCAGGATGATCCTGATGATGATTCCTGAAGTACTTGAAGGTAAATATGCATAAATATTTCTATTTCACCTTCACTTTTCACTATTTTTTTTATTTTTGTGATTAAAACATTTATCTTAATACAGTGGTATAACTACTCAACTTTCAAACAAGCAGAAATAAATCATACATTATTTTTTAAACGGTGGTTTGTAATATAATAGTCTAATATGTTTCCTAAATTGAGGTCCAAAAGTAACCTATTCATGTCTTGAGTTGTAAAAGAGGGGTAACAAAAGAAAGATGTAAAAATCATGTTATGATAAAATGTTGCATGAATCATTCTTTACTTATTTAATATTACTTATTTAATCATTAGTTCCACCACTTTTAAAAATACTATGTGCACCAGAGCTGCTTAGGAACCAAATCTTCGATCCTTGGATGGTTGCAGCCTTCGGCAGGGGCATCTATTTTTTCTATTATTTCTATCCAAAATTTAGTTCACTTAAGAAATACATATACCTTAGTTGAAAATTTCCCTTCAGCAATTTCATATAATAACGGATGAGAATAATATGAGAATAATATAATAATATGAGAACGGTACGTGAATACTTTTGTGCAGCCCTGTATGTGAGGTGTAGAATTTATATGTCAGGAGTAACATGCAAAAATTAGTTAAATTGAAAAGTGCATTCCGAATTTTAAAACGCACACTCCAGTAATTATTACTCAAAGACAGTACTGTAACCGATTTCTTTTGAGTGTCCCTGTAAATAAATAAAAAACGGTATGAATTCCCTGTTCTAACGGAATCGTAGGGAAATTGTGTGATTTATATTAGTTTGAATACATTTGAAATAGAGTAATCTCATTAAAATTCTTCGCAAAAGATTTTCCCCTATATACCATAATGTAATGGAATACTTTTGAGAGCCCCTGTAAATGAACGATTAATCCTACATACTTCCTATACAATACCAAACATGCTTTGGTGACCCTAAATAAGCTTTATCAATTGCATGAAAATCCGAGTATATTTATGGGAGTTAGAGCGTGGACAGACGGAAAGATGGCAAGAAGGACAGACAAACCGGATGCATAAACACTTTTCAACTTTGTTTGAAAATGTCAAAAATCATCTTTTTCTCCTTTTAATTTTAATTTGTTCTTTATTCTTTTTGTTTTTTAAGTGTATTTGTTTAAAATATGTTGCAATTCTTAAATCTTTCAAAAGTCTTGAATATTGGTATATTCTAATTTACCTTGAATATATATTTGCTGCAAAAGTTAATCATTCATTATTTACTGTTATGAAATATTATACCAATTTTAACTTACCGTCTTTATAGAGCGATATGATTCTTTGTTTACCAAAAAACAACCCAGACATAAAATTTATGCATACAGAATTTTACAATTAAATTTTCAAAAATAATTAGAAGTGCTTTAGAATAGCATGTACTTTAAACTTGTAAATTAAATTATTTGCTATAAAATATGCAGGATAATTACGAAATCTCCATTTATAATATAACTCGAAAGACTTTTATGCAACGCTCTTAATTTAACTAAAATGGAAACTTTGAGCACGTGGATATTAATTAAAAAGCATTATTCTGCATTTATTCTTGTAAATAATTAAGTTAAGAAATCATAGAAAATTGGAAATACGCAAAAAAGAGGCTGTTAAAAAAACTTTTCAAGCATCAGCATAAATGTATTAATTAAATAATAAACAGAAATATGAATTTGCAATTTTTGATGAACAAATGGCTAAATATATTTTTTCCTAATTGAGGAGAAAAAGACATAATTAAAACAAATAAAAATCTGCATTTATGAAAATATGAAAAATACCGATAAAATTTTCTATAAAATTATTCGTATTATAATTGAGTTAGGAGAACGATAAAATGATACAGAAGTTAAAATATGCCAGAACAATTAATTTATAAAAATATTTTTCCCTTGATTTTTTTAATAACTTGACAAAATATAATCATAATATGTAAATAAAGTAATTTTATATTAAACAATATTACAGGGCATTTTTCCGCATTGATATGTATTATTTAATATATATATATATATATATATATATACATGTATACATGTATATATATATATATATATACATGTATACATGTATATATATATATATATATATATATATATATATATATATATATATATACATGTATACATGTATATATATATATATATATATATATACATATATATATATATATATATATATACATATGTACATGTGTATATATATATATAGATAGATAGATAGATAGATAGATAGATAGATACATGTATATATATATATACATTTTATTTATTTTCTTTTATTTTGGACTAGCTTACTCGCGCAGCGTTGCCCGGGCCCGTCAATTTTTCCAAACGAACAACGAATGACTCAAATCTCGATTGATAAAAAATCTCTCAAAATGAATCTCAGTGAAATGTCCCGGCTGTCTTCGGCAGTGTGCACTGGTCATGCTATGGAGTGTGCTTCAAACAAACCTCTTTTCCAATGAAACTCCGGTACGGATCACCGCCTTGGGCACCGTATAGCAGACGTGCTGCGTATGCGCATGAATATGTGAAAAAAAAAATCGTAAGGTGAGTTTAAAAAAAAAAATCCGTTGATTTCGGGCCTAAAGAACCTGAGATAAGAATGCGCCCCTGTAGGTGGCAAGTTCAGCAACAAATTGTAAGACTATCGAAAACAAAATTGAATGATCGAAACCCGTTGAAATTTGGCCCATAGATACCGAAATAAGAATGCGCTGCTGTCAGTGGTAAATGGAACTAAAAACGGTAAGATAATCGAGAATCAATTTAAATGAGCAAAGCCCATTTGAAATCGGGTCCATAGAACCCGAAATAAGAATTCGTCCTCTAGCGATTGAAAGTTAAACTAAAAACTGTAAGACAATAGCAAGCAAGTTGGGTAAGCCAAAGCCTATTGAAATCTCACCCATGGAACCTAAGGTAAGTATGCGCCCTCTGGCAGTGATAAGTGGAACTAAAAACTGTAAGATAATCGAAAGCCGGTTGAATAACGCAAACACTGTTGAAATCGAGCCCACTGAACCTGAAAAAAGAAGGCGCCTCCTAGTGGTGTAAATTGAAACTAAAATCTATAAGACAATCACAAGCAAGTTGTGTAAGCCAAGCCCCGTTGAAATAGGGGACATAAAACCAGAGGAAAAAATGAGGCCCCTTGCGGTGTTAGGTTGAACTGAAAACCGTAAGACAATCGAAAATGAAGTTGAATAAGCAAAAACCCGTTGTAATTGAGACCCTGGAAACCGAAAGAATAGTGCGTCCCATAGCGGTGGTAAGTGGAACTAAAAACTGTAAGATAATCGAAAGCCAGTTCAATAAGCTAAACACAGTTGAAATCGGCCCATAGAACTCGAAATAATAATGCGCCTTCGGCAGTTTAAGGTAGAACTAAACACTGGAAGGCAATCAAAAACCATAAAATGAAACAAAAATTCTGGAAATCCGGACCATAGAGCCCGAGATACGAATGCGTCGTTGGCGGTAGAAGGTGACACTAAAAACTGTAATGGAATCGTAAGCTAAGTTGAATAAACTTATTCCCGTTAAAATCGTAACTTTAAAGTACATAAAGCCATTATCAAGCCTCTACAAGTCCATTTAACAGTGCATATATGCAAGACACCAAAGGACAAAAATAGCTATGGCTTATGAGTTGTCCCTCTCTCTCTTCCGAGAGAGTTCTTAAAGCAAAGATTGTGCTGGAAATTTGACTTTACCAGGAGCGAAACCATGGACTTCTTTATGTGAAATTTATGAAAAATGAGTAAAGAACTATATCACAATATTAAAATATTTATTTGCTTAAAAGACGTTATAAAAACACATTAAAAGTAAATTAAAAATCTATATTTACATGTTTCAACTCTTTTACTTCATGGATTTTTAATTTACTTTTAATGTGTTTTTATAACGTCTTTTAAGCAAAATATTTTAATATTGTGATATGGTTAGTAGTGGACGTAATTTTGACTTATTACTCGCACTTATTTACATTTGGACTAAAGAATTGCTTACTTGTTTCTTGATGCAAATTTACTGTGCTCTGTGAAGTCGCAACGCTTAATAAATTAATGTTGTGCGTAAACAAGTCTTTTTAATTTAATGAGCCTACAAACGCCCTTCCCAGTGTAAATATTAGTCATTATACCTCTGTATATCATAATCATCGACGAGATATATTATTACATTTATGTTCTAAACTCCATTCTAATGACTAACTCTAACATGACGACATATTAAAAATAAAGTAACACGAAAGTGACTGCGAATAAATGTAGTTTCACAAACAATCGCCAAATGTCAGTATCTGTCTTTCAGCGAGAAATAATTGCAATCTAGTCACAACAACAAAAAATAGTTAAGGTAAAAAAATTACATTTTGTGAATTACAATTATGGTTGCAAATAAGGTTGAATATATTGCCCTTCTTAGTCTATTAAAAATAGATTATAAAAACTTTATCATAATTGCAGATTCTTGCTAATGCCTTCAAATCTTTCTGACATAATGTTTTCTTAAACTGATAAATTATACTGGCATATCCTTGATAAAAGAATCTTTTAAACTAATCTAAAGCCAAAGGGATAAATTAGTTATAAAACTTAATTGTTTGCACAAGTGGCTGTATAAGACGAGAGTAAAATGTACAATAGAAAAATGCGTTTTAACGTTTCAATGCAAGAGCAATTCATCATTTCTTCTAGATGCATCCTCACAGTTTATATTTAATGTTTGTCCAGGTATTGCAGAGTAAAACAAAAAATAAAGCAAAACAAGTAAGAAAAAATCATGTGTCAAGCATAAATTATGAAAAACTTTCAAACACATTCAGAATAATGTGACAAAACTTCACTGTTTAAATAATTAAAATATTACGTCTAATTCACCCATATGGAAATGCATAATACATTTCAAAACCCAATTTCAGTTGTTCCCATCCACAATCGGAAAATTATGCGAATTTTTTCAGAAGCCCTGTATATGATTTATAGATTTGAATCTATTAGCTACATGCAAGCCAAAATTTGGTTCACTTAAGAGATACATATATTTCAGTTGAAAATTTCCCTTCAGCAATTTCCTCTAATAAGGAGAACGGTACGTGAATACTTTTGTGCAGCCCTGTATTTGAGGTTTGAAGTTTATATATAACGAGGAAGATGCAAAAAAATTAATTAAATTTAAAAGCGCATACCGAATTTTAAACCATGAACCCCATCAATTATTACTCAAAGACAGTACAGTACTGTAACCAATTTCTTTTGTTTTTCCCTGTAAATGAATAAAAAATGCTACGAATGTCCTGTTCTAACGTGGTCGTAGTGAAATTCACTAATTTATATCAGTTTCAATACAGTTGAAATAGCATATGTCATTAAAATACTCTGCAAACGATTTTCCCCCATATACCATAATGTAATGGAATACTTTTGAGTGTCCCTGTAAATGAACGATTAATCCTACATACTTCATATACAATACCAAACATGCTTTGATGACCTAAATAACCTTTATAAATGTCATGAAAATCCGAGTATATTTACAGGAGTTAGAGCGTGGACAGACGGCCAGACGGACTGGCGGACTGACAAACCGAATGCATAAACAATTTTCAACATTTTTGGAAAGTATTAAAAAGAAAAAAGAAAGGTATTCACTTTAGTTTGAAAGATCATATTTGAAGCTATTTTTTATGAAAGAACTTATTTCTGGATCAGATAATAAAATATAATAAAAAGAGATAAAGCATAAATTGTATAACACTATCAATTGATTTTATTTGTTAAATGTAGTCATTTGTGTCAATGTAGATGTATATGGTCAAATACTGTCTACTTTTGGCTCATTTTAGAAATTTATAAGATTATCTCTTTCAATGTAAATACTTTACCATAGTCAATGCACACAAGCGAAACTGCATACATAATAGTAAGAACATTTGCAGTAAGGAAACAAATTCCGAATGCTAGTCACATTTTATGTTCTAAAATTCAAAAGATAAGATGAATTGCACAGATTCATATCATTTATTGTCTTCTGTAGTTTTCCTGAAATTAAGTTTTCTTGAGAAATCTTATAAATTTTTATTGCGAGCTTTGAAGGTCTTAACATCAACCCTTTCTTTTTATATCTCATGCTGCGCCATTTACATTAATAGTCCAGGCAATGGAGACCGTATAGGGATTCTACCTAGCAAAATTAATGGTAGTACTGGAAATCGGCGTTCTAGATGTTTTTGGGTAGCTGAATCCGAATTAGTAACTTCCCACCAAAATTTCCCCCGGCAATCCCCCCAAATTTTGGTAAAAAGCCCCCAAAAAAGGTTTTTATTAAAAAAATCATTTTTTTTATTGTTTTAGAGAAAACGTATCTAGAAATTCAGAAAGTAGACAAAATTTCCAACAAATTAGATATATGACATTATGACTTAGTATGAAGGGGAAGGGGGGATCTGCCTCGGAACATGCGCCGCAGTGTTGCGTGGACTAAGTTGCGCAATCCCACTTAACCACTCACACGTTTACATTAGCCCTCCCATCTTCCCTCCGAACTTTCTCTATAAGGTTTACTTTAATTTTTTTGGGTCGCTGAATCCGAATTTTTAACTTACCCTCAAAATTTCCAGGCCCCCCAAATAGTTGTTTTTAACTTACATTTCTTATTGTTTTAGGGGAAAAGCATTACGAAATTCAGAAACTAGACAAAATTTGCAACAAATAGGATATATGACATTATGACGTAGGATATAAACGGGGCGAGAGGGGCCTGCCTCGGAACATTCACCACGCGCTTTTCTCAAACACCAAATTTTTTCAAAAATCAATTTTTGGGGGGGTTGCCGGGTGAAATTTTGGTGAGAAGTTACAAATTCGGACTCAACGTCCCTAAAAACATAAAGTGAGTCGAAATACAGAGCTAGTATTAATTTTTCCAGATAAAATCCCCTATTTCCTGGAGTTCATAATTTAGTGCACGTAGCGCCGCAGTGCATGTTCAGAGGCAGTCCTTACCCTCCCCGTTCATCCTAATTCATAATGTAATATATCCTATTTGTTGCAAATTTTGTCTAGTTTCTGAATTTCGTAATGCTTTTCCCCTAAAACAATAAGAAATTTAGGTTAAAAACAACTATTTGTTTTTTTTTGGGCGGGGGGGGGGGTTCTGGGGGATATTTTGGGGGGAAATTTAAAAATTCGGATTCAGCGACCCAAAAAACATCTAAAAAGCCAATTTCCAGTACTATCATTAATTTTGCTAGGTAAAATTCCCTATTGCCTGGACTATAAATAGAAATCCGAATAGTTACATATTGATAAACAGGTTAATATGTCTTAGAAGTTTTCGAAGATTGTACAATTTTTTGAAACGCATATTGAAAATTCAGTCTTGTTTAATCAAAATGTATTAAAAGTATAAATATAAGGGATATTTTTTTAATGAGAGTTGCAATGCTCATGTAGAAATTCTTAAGTAAATAATTGTACTTGTTGTAGTTAGCGGATGTAAAGTGGTGAGAATGCTTCAACTTTATTGTAAAGTACAGCCATTAAATTAGTCAATTCAGTAGATGTGATCTTAAGAAGATAACGTATGATCACAAGTGTTGTGGTTACTTAGAACCACTGCCATATTTTATTTAATTTCATTTAGAAAATATTTTTATTAATCTTGTATTCATTTAATTTTAATATTCGCATTCCAAAAATTATTTTAATTTCTTTTTTTTTTTCAACTTTTCCCTGTAAGTTTTTCTTTCTGGCATAGCATTCCATTCATTTTAAAATCATAAGCGTTGTTTTGAAAGCTGTACTTCCGGTAAAAGAATTATCTGGAAAGATCATTTCTTTCTATTTGTGAAGTCATATCCTTTTGAAGCTCAACCACTTAGGCAATAATATTTAAATCAGTTTAATTCGTAATTTCAAAATTTGTAACTCTTTACTACTGTTTGGCATCTTATCTCTGTGAAATCTATCAAATTTCTTTTTTTAAAGCAGTTTTTTTATATTCTTTAGCATTACATTTATGCCACTGCAGGGCGCCTGTATGTTCGTTCAGCCAAAGTTGGCGTGTTTCAAGGATTATAACAACCCCCTTTACTCCTCTGCTCGGAGAGCTCGTGCGCATTCAGTGTAGTGGAGTTGGGATTTCAATGCAGAATGGCTGCCTTTTTTGCCGTTCTGCGAAGAAATTATGTCCGCGCCTGCATGAGTGTTCTGTAACGAACGCAGAGAATGGGTGGATGCCTCTTCCCCTTCTACAAAAAATAATAAACGAATTTCGTATCTACAGTAAGAAATGTTAAAAGTGCAAAAATATTTCGGCTGCATAGTTTCGTCTTTTTTTTTTGTGGCGAGATTCTTTGATTAGTTACTTCTTATTCTTCAGTAAGATGTGGATAAAATTCTGTTGACGGCATTATTATTACTTTTATTCATATGGTGCTTTTATTTCGAGTCGTAGAATTGTGATGCTAAAAATTCATCTAAAAGCCTGTGCCTCCATACTCCCCAAAGGAAAGAAATTATTTTATTTTCTTTAGTAAGAACGTAGAATGAACGTAGATTTGTATGTGTCGATCATAAAAAAAGTACATCTAAAAGAATAAGATATGTACTCTATGATAATGCGCTATGTTCTGCAAAAAAATGCTTCATAAATAAAAAAAAAATTGCAAGGAAGATTTCTCATCTATTTATTTTCTTTCTGCAAATGTCTCCATCATTTTTCTGTTCTTTCGGGTCAATGCAGGTAATGCTTTTACCTTTTTATTTTTTTGTTCTTAATTTCCAAATGTATGATAAGTAAATTCAGATTTTCTATAATTAATGACTGTTGTGTCAAAGTGGTCTTTTGTGGCCGCAACAAAATGTTAAATATACACTATACGATCGATCCTAAAAAAATGATTTGGAATTTCAATATCCAAAATAACTTTACAATATTATTCTATCACCTCCTGTCTTCCAAACACAACAGCTTTCTTTCCTGGTACCGTGAACCTTTAGAAACCTTTATGACATGACAGTTATTAAGTTATATTTTGATATGAAAATTTGTTTTAGTGTACTATTATTGAAATATTTGATATTTAGAAAGAGTGGCTTCCTTAAATTTTTGTACAATCTTTCTAAAAAAAAGAGAGAAAGAATTCATGTAATATTTACAGTTTATTATTAAGGAAAAATGATTGCTTATGATATTATTTACAAAAAAAAGATGAGTTAAGAAAAATATTTCCTTACTTATAAGTAAATGATTGATTTATTGATGCCATTTTGTTTTGATAATATTTCAAGAACAATTATTACATTATTCTGTTTTTTAATATGTGACTTCATATGAGATTAATTTTTTTTTTTTACTTCACCAAATTATTTAAAAATTTATTCGGATTTGTTTTGAAATTTGTTCAACATTGTTTTGAAATTTATCACCATGGCTCCAAAAGCAAATTTAAACCTTTGTATTCAACCATTTGATGGAAATCCTCAGACGGTCGAATTTTTCTTCGACCAGTTATCAGATTTGAAGGAATTATATAATTACTCTGAAAAAGAACTTTTTGCTATTTTCAAGCCAAAATTACAGGGTACTGCATTACATTTCTTTCTCGAAACACAATTTCAATTCAAAAATTCTAACCTTCAAACCATTCGCAAAGAATTTATTAACTATTTTCTGACAAGTAAAAAATCTGACACTCTGAAGTCCCTTCAAAATTTAAAATTGGATTTTAATGAGCCAGTTAAAAATTTTTCATATCTTTTGGCTAAACAGCTTCGACTTGCTTATCCTAAATTAGATCCAGCTGCTCTAGATTCTTTGAAATTTACTCATTTTATTCAAGCTTTACCTAAGCAAATTAAAAGGAAAATTCTAGAAGAAAACATTTCCACTTTTCAATTAGCTCTTGAACGAGCACAATTTTTACAAGATATCTATGATTCACCACCTACTCAAAAATCTAATCAACATTATGACCAAGTTTATTCTCCGAATAATGAAAATAATGGTGAAAATTCAAAATTTTCTGATAGTTTTGTTGAACAAGCTCCTATCAGACATAAAAAGGACAGAGTCTATAGAAATTCGCAAATAGCATTCTCGCCATCTGAATCTCATAATGAACATTCTCCTAGACATAGAACTGTTGTTAAAAAAAGCGTGTAACTTACTCTCCCTCCCCAGTAAGACATAACGTGGCTTCTAGAAATAAAACAAACTTTATTCAGCATAAGCCAGATCAGAAACGATCTTTCTTTCGGCCAAAGTTTGACAAGTTTTCTCACAAGTAAAACTCTTCAGAGTATTTTCGCAAACAAAATGTTATCCAATGAGCCTTTTGTGGTCGTTTTAACTATCTTATGGAGTCATGTTACAAGTTTAGAAATCTACTTAACTCTTCTAGGCAAAATGCCAATCACACTCAAGACTCCCAATTTTTCTTCGAATTCTTCTCATAGAAAGAAAAACTTTACTTCTTTTTCTAAAAATAAAAATGATGATAAAAATTATCCTTTAAACAAGTAAGGGAGATTGGTCCAACTGACCACCATCCCTCACAATCTTACTCGTTAGGGTCTGTACACTCCTGTGACAATTCAAGCGAATGTCAGATTGACAAAAATTCTTCTTCAACTACTTCCTTTTCAAGCGCTGTTACACAGACATCACCAATGGTACAAAAAATGAACAGACCTTGCTGTTCTGAAAATTCTTTGTCATCAAAGTATTCGTCTCAAATTAAGGATTGTATACAACAACGACACGTAATTTGCAGCTCTTTTGATAACACTTATTCACTTCCATGTATAATTATGAATGTTCAACATAATGAGATATTAACTCTCATTGATTCAGGCTCAACATTAAGTTTGTTGGATCATGAATGCTTTAATAGCATTAAATACAAAATCCATTATAAATATTTATCTAGAAATGTTTCGGTATCAACTATAAACTCTAAAGTTTTCTTTAATGGATGTATCGAGATTGCATTCAAAATAGACAAATTCTTTTTTCATCATGTTTTTTACCTTACTGATATAAAGAATGTTAATTTTGAAGCCATACTTGGTTTTGAGTTTATAAACAAGCATTCTATAACCATCTCTCCAACATTTAAATTTATATTAATTAAAGATAAACATATACCTTTTAACGTTCAAAAAGAGTCTCCTAGCAGTTTTTATTTGAATTCTCAGTATAATAATAATAACAATACAACAGTGCCATATTCTTTTAATGAAAACAATGTGCCTATTTATGAAAATTCTATGTCAGTTAACACAAATATTGGTGCTTATTTTGATATTATGAATGGAAATTTTGGTGATAAGTATTTGCATTTGGTAAATAATTATGAAAACTATCCTTACAATTACAGTTTTCCAAATAATGGTTTGTTTATAAATAGTGTTGGTAATACTGCTATGAATTATGATAATTCTTTTATGAATGCTAATCTCAATATTAGAAATTTAGAAGGTCATGCTCAAGTTTTTACTCCGTTTCCTAATTATTTTCCCACTCATACAAACTTTGATTATCCTAATGTTATAAATAATATATCTAATACCAATACCAAAATTACCTCTGATGACAAAAATGTCACAACAGAAGATGACAATGACATTAGTTGTGTTGGTAAAAAGTGCACCAATTTTAAAAATGGTAATGAAAAATTATTGAGTTCTAACATGGTAAAAACTGTAAATAGAGAGTTGATTCCCCCCAATTCTTCTGTGTATTTACATGTCAAATACTTGAATTCCCCATCTGAATATTTTATTTTTAAACCTGCTTTCAAATGTAAAGCTCTTATTTTGCATGAATCATTGCATTCTAAATCTTCAATTCAAAAAGATTTATTCTTAGTTGTATGTCAGAATATAGCCAAAGTGGATGTTCAGTTAAACAAACATACAATTCTTGGTGAGTGCATTAATGTAGATGAGAATGATATTGAAAAATATTCCTTTGATTTAGATTCAGAAAACGAATATTGTAATTTAATTTTACCATCTGAGGAAATTAAAAGAAAACGAATACAAGAACTGTCACCAGATGATTTTGACTTAAAGCACTTGTCCCCACATGAAAGTGACTGTTTACTAAAATTATTGTGCAATAAAGCTCAAGCATTTTCTAAATCCTTAGACACTTTGGGTCATACAGACCTAGTGAATCCTCAATTTTCAATGATGAATTCTCATCCTGTGAAAACCCTACCTTTTCCTGTGCCACAGGCACTAGAGCAAGAAGCTCTTGACCAGATTAATCAAATGCTAAATGATGGAATTATAGAAAGATCAAATTCTTCTTGGGCTTGCCCCATGCTGTTAGTTAAAAAGAAAAGAACTGACATGTCAAAACCTCAAAAATATCGTTTGGCTTTAGATCTACGATTATTAAATTCTATTATTATTCCTTCTTCATATCCTCTACCTCGCATTCAAAACCTATTAGTACAATTGTCAAAATTTAAATACTACAGTACACTGGACTTACCCTCTGCGTACTGGCAGATTGCGGTTCCTAAAGAAATGCAAGATAAGCTCAGTTTTACCACTCCATGGGGAATATTTACCTACCTTCGTCTTGTTTTTGGCTTGAAGACGGCTGCAAATACTTTTCAACAGTTAATTGATTCAGTTATTCAATTATCCGAAATTGACTCTTATTACGCATACCAGGACGACTTCGTTGTTGGCGCTAATTCGTTTGAAGAAATTTTTGCAAAACTCACAAAACTCTTCGATATTCTAATTGCCAACAACATTACTCTTTCACCTGAAAAATGTTCTTTTATGCAAACTAGCATTAACTTTTTAGGCTTCCATCTCACTGATCATAAAATTCTTCCAATTACAAGCAATATTTTGAAAATTACTTCTTTTCCAAAGCCAAAAACTAAGAGGCAGACAAAGAGTTTTATTGGCTTATGTTCATTTTACAGGTCAATCATACCTCATTTTGCTAATTTAATTACTCCTCTTATTGAAATCACCAAACCTAAAAATAAATTCTGTTGGAAATATGAACAAGAAAATGCATTTAATAAATTGCAAGAATTTTTTTTCCATAAATCCATGCTCAATCTTCCAAATTGGAATGAGACCTTCTATGTTAATACAGATGCCTCAAAGACAGCAATTTCAGCTGTTCTTATGCAAAAAATTCAGGATGAACTTCGCCCAATTTCTTATTACTCCAAAACTTTATCTCAATCTGAAAAACAGTACCCAGCCATTAAACTGGAACTTTATGCCATTTATAAAGGTATAACGGCGTTTAAATATTACATTTTCGGCAGACCTTTCATTCTTTTGTCTGATGCTAAACCTCTCAATAATTACAAAAAATCAACATCTCCTGCTGACATCACTACACGTTGGATGTTAGAACTATCCGAATACTCTTACAAATTCCAGCATGTTCCAGGCAAAGATAATGTGTTAGCACATTTTCTAAGTAGGACACCTCATATTCCTACTGAAGATCTCCATACTAACCCTGATCTCATTTTTGAACAAGAAGTACTGCCTATTGTTGATAATCAAAATGACCTACATAATGAAATTGCTCAGTATCCATGTGGATTAATTGGTAAAAAACATCATAACTGCCATCTTCAAAGTGACCCTCCATCTACAAATAATGTTAGTAAGGAAGACCCATTGTTAGAAATTTTTGATCAAACCATCCTTTCTGAGCAACAAAAAGATCCTCAAATTAAGAAAATTTATGAAGATATTAAATCTAATAAAAAATCTAAAAGATTAAATGGTTATTACATTAATCCAAGTAATGAGTTGCTTTGTTATAATGGATACTTCTCTTCAGAAGACATTGAATTACATAGAGCTGTTTTACTATCTTCACTCAGAGCTAAAGCTTTAAGAATTGCTCATATTACTCATACTGGTATTCATAAAACCATTGTTAATTTAAAGAAAAGATTCATTTGGAAAACTCTAATTTCTGATACAATTAATTATGTCAACTCTTGTGAAATTTGTTTAGTAAATAAAAATCATAAAAAAAACACTGCTCCATATCTTCCAGCACCTATTCCTACAGCTCCCAATCAAAAAGTTTCGATGGATTTACTTGGTCCTTTGAGAAATCACCTGTTTGTTATGACTGTAATCGACCATTTTTCTCGTCATCTTGAATTATATGCCTTGAATAGCATTCATGCTGAGTCGGTGACTAAAGCTCTGTTGAATTACATTTCCACTCATGGAAAACCCGAGTTAACTCTTACAGATCATGGTTCCCAGTTCACTAGTGATTTGTTTTCTTATTTCAACAAAAAACTTCCCATAAAGCTAGAGCACAGTACAGTAGCGCATCCACAGGCTAATGGATTGAGTGAGAGATGTAACACTCAAATAAAGTCATTTGTCAATACAATGGCTCTCCAAGGATTTGATGTTCCAACTGCTTTAAAAATTCACCAGTCCATATACAATGCTACACCTCATCCAGCTACAAAATTTACTCCAAATCTTCTTCATTTTGGAAGGGAGGTGAATGATATTTATGCCAATTATAAAACCCATTTTTCCTGGAAAATACTTAACACTGCATATGAAATCCACAAATTAATGGATGTAATTGAAAAAGTATACTACCAAGCTTACAAAAACAACGAGTCTTCTAGACAAAAAGTGTATCAAAAATCAAGGGAGAAATTAAAATTTGCTAATATCAAAGTTGATGATATTGTTTATGTAAAATTTTCCAGTGTATTTAACAAAAAAGTACAAAGACCGTATATGGTAAAAAGAATAATTTCACCTGTACTTATTCAAATTCAAGATTGCAATAATAAACAAGCATCACCTGTGTTAATTCATACTAACATAATCTTGAAACTCCAGAAAAGAAATGAAGCATTGCTTCATCCTTCTGATTCATCTAGAAGTGCAACACATGATCAAACGACTGTTGATAGTGCATCTTCTTCTCCTGTGAAACGACATATGCCTACTCATACTACTAATTGTGATTCTCCTCAAATTCACACCACTTCGAAGTGCCCACAAACATCTTCGCATTCACATAGTTCAGTGCATTCTCAAACATCTGGTAGTAAAACTTCCACTACAGTTCTAAATAAATCTACTCAAAGTAAAAAAAAAAAATATGATCTTCGTCCTCGCAGTCATAAACACTATAAAATATAAATTAATCTTCAATTTTATTTAGGATGCCTTTACCATTGTAAAAAATCTCATCTATGCTAGCTAGATTAGATTGTCAAATACGAAGACTGACTGTTTATTTTATTTTTTTACTTCTACCAAAGCTGCAGGCAGCATTTGTGTATTTTTTTTATATTTATTTTTTTTATGTCGCCTTCGCCTTGACACTGTGGAATTGTCATCCTGCAAAAGTATGTAAATCTTATTTTTGTTTACTATGTTGCTCACTGAAATATTTTCTTCAAAAACTTATTCATCTTTTAGAATTTATATGTATTGTAAAAAAAAAAAAAAAAAAAAAAAAAAATCAAAGATGTTATAATTCATTATTTTAGTTGCAAATGAAATATCATTGATTGCTTTATTTTGATATGGTATTTATCATAAAAAAGTAAATTGTTATTGATATAAAATATGAGTACATATATCATGACTTTCCCTATTGTGACTTTTAAGAGTAACTCAAAATGTTACTTTGTTCTTATTTATAAATCATGCATGTTCTAACAACTAACCTCTTTCTAACATCTAAAATAATAATAATGATGAAAGTTATGCATTCTTCTACTGTTATTATTAGTGTATGTAAAGTGGTTGAAAATACATTAAACTTTTTTAAGTGTTTGAAAGTTCACAAATTAAAAAAAAAGATATTTGTGTACATGAAAATTTCGTGCTTTTGATCCAAAGATACTCTCCAAAGATTATTTTAAGTCTTTACAAAATGAATACTTATATACTTTACATGAAAAAATGTAACATGTTTATACTTCCAAAGATTATTTTAAGTCTTTACAAAAAGAATACTTATATATTTTACATGAAAAAATGTAACATGTTTATACTTCCAAAGATTACTTTAAGTCTTTACAAAAAAAAAAAAAAAAAAAAAAAATACTTATGTATTTTTCATAAAAAAAGGAGTAACATGTTTATACTTACAACGATTGTTCTAAGTCTTTACAAACAAAATTACTTATGTATTTTAATAAAAAAATAATCACATATCTATTCTTACAGATGTTTGAATTAAACATAATTCAATAAGCATTTCAGAATATGTAGTATAAATATTTTGTGTGATAATTTTTTTGTAAGACAAATGTTATTAAAGTTATGTGGTACTACATTTATGAGAGCTTAAAAATCCTCTCTCTGCATTTATTTTCTTTGAAAGTATTATTATTGTTGTTGTAGAATAACACGATATTAATTATTCCTCTAAGAAAAAATGATTTCTTAAAAAGTGCTATATTTATATATAAATATTTTTAATGAGAATGTAAATATTCTCTCTTGACTATATACTTACATTTTGAATTTTTGTTATGGAAAATTCTCGGATGAGTAATTTATTGAAGAATTGATAAAAAAAAAAATCAAATGTAGTTCATCGACTGTGACTTGAAATAGAATTGTGATTTAAAGGTACTACTTTAAATTATTGCTATTTTCTTTTTCTTTAAAAATAGAAAGGTTTTATTACTAATGTTGTATTATACTGAATGATGCAAACTCATCATTAATATGCATGTCAATTTGTATCATATAATATTATTTGTGTACATTATTACAATTTTTACCCACTCTTTTAATATACACTGATCTTACTTTACAGTGTTGTATTTGCTATTTCACATATTAGTGAATGAACTTTTAGCAACTTTTTTTTTGAAAGACTTTGTGTACCTTTTGTCGGAAAAATGTAACCCATTATTATTTTTCTCATTATTTGAAGTTATATGCATTTTGTATATGTATATTGTTTAGAAAATATTGGCTCAATGTCAAAATTATTAAATTTCTCCATCTTACAAATATTTTCTTTTGGGGAGGCCGGAGTAATATGTTGTGGTTACTTAGAACCACTGCCATATTTTATTTAATTTCATTTAGAAAATATTTTTATTAATCTTCTATTCATTTAATTTTAATATTCGCATTCCAAAAATTATTTTTATTCCCTTTTTTCAACTTTCCCCTGTAAGTTTTTCTTTCTGGCATAGCATTTCATTCATTTTAAAATCATAAACGTCGTTTTGAAAGCTGTACTTCCGGTAAAAGAATTATCTGGAAAGTTCCATTTCTTTCTATTTGTGAAGTCATATCCTTTTGAAGCTCCACCCCTTAGCCAATAATATTTAAATCAGTTTAATTCGTAATTTCAAAATTTGTAACTCTTTACTACTGTTTGGCATCTTATCTCTGTGAAATCTACCAAATTTCCTTTTTTTAAAGCAGTTTTTTTACATTCTTTAGCATTACATTTATGCCAATGCAGGGCGCCTGTATGTTCGTTCAGCCAAAGTTGCGTGTTTCAAGGATTATAGCAACCCCCTTTACTCCTCTGCTCGGAGAGCTCGTGCGCATTCAGTGTAGTGGAGTTGGGATTTCAATGCAGAATGGCTGCCTTTTTTGCCGTTCTGCGAAGAAATTATGTCCGCGCCTGCATGAGTGTTCTGTAACGAACGCAGAGAATGGGTGGATGCCTCTTCCCCTTCTACAAAAAATAATAAACGAATTTCGTATCTACAGTAAGAAATGTTAAAAGCGCAAGAATATTTCGGCTGCATAGTTTCGTCTTTTTTGTGGCGAGATTCTTTGATCAGTTACTTCTTATTCTTCAGTAAGATGTGGATAAAATTCTGTTGACGGCATTATTATTATTTTTATTCATATGGTGCTTTTATTTCGAATCGTAGAATTGTGATGCTAAAAATTCATCTAAAAGCCTGTGCCTCCATACTCCCCAAAGGAAAGAAATTATTTTATTTTCTTTAGTAAGAACGTAGAATGAACGTAGATTTGTATGTGTCGATCATAAAAAAAAGTACATCTAAAAGAATAAGATATGTACTCTATGATAATGCGCTATGTTCTGCAAAAAAAAAAAAAAAAAAAAAAAAAAAAAAAAAAAAAAAAAAATGCTTTATAAATAAAAAAAAATTGCAAGGAAGATTTCTCATCTATTTATTTTCTTTCTGCAAATGTCTCCATCATTTTTCTGTTCTTTCGGGCAATGCAGGTAATGCTTTTACCTTTTTATTTTTTTGTTCTTAATTTCCAAATGTATGATAAGTAAATTCAGATTTTCTTTAATTAATGACTGTTGTGTCAAAGTGGTCTTTTGTGGCCGCAACAAAATGTTAAATATACACTATACGATCGATACTAAAAAAATGATTTGGAATTTCAATATCCAAAATAACTTTACAATATTATTCTATCACCTCCTGTGTTCCAAACACAACAACAAGTGAACGATTATTTTAGAGATGAATCTGCTGCTCGAATTCTAATTTCGACCAAACTAATATATGTTTCGATTTAAGAATTTTTACTACCCTTGTGATTAATAATTTATATTTAAAATGTGTAATCATACAAATATATGCTCTCGCTGAGGTGGAGTTCTCACGAATTATCTTTTAAAACAAACAATTATTGTTCGAGTCTCATCTAAAAAAGGTAACTAACGCTGTAGCCGCCATCACCGTACACACTTTTTGTGATCGGAGGTTTTTCTTCGCTGATATTAAGAAAACTATTGCATATAAAATTATGAAAATTGGTAGTATTATAGAGAAAAAATTGACAAATACAGTAATGCAGACAGTTTTTAGATGGAAGAACTATTTTGAGAGATATTTTATGTTAAAGTTGGTCAAAAAAAAAAAAAAAATCCGCCGACAAAAACTAGGAACTAGGAATCTAATCATTTTTTCTAAGGGCATACATCAGAAATTCATTTTTAAAAATTATTATTTGACTAACGTTTTTAGGGGGGGCGGGGGTTCAGATTTTTATTCAAATTTTTATAATTTACATAAATTTATTCTTACATGTAGGGAAAAAAAAGTTATTATTTTAAAAGCGCAAAAAATACTATTTCCTTTCGATTTAAAATGTATTTGCACGTGAATTTTAAAAACAGAAAGAAAACTTTGTTACAAACAGGAAAATATCGACGATTTACGTCATAAAAACTGTATTTGTACATGCATATTGAAAAAAGAAAAAAAAAAAAACTTTAAAATGTTTACGTTAATATGTGTTGAAAGTGGTAAATGGGAGAAGTTACGACATATTTGAAATGGCCAAATTATATTGCCGAAACTTTTAAATTAAAATACACACACACACACACACACACACACACATATATATATATATATATATATAATTTTCTTATTTAAGGCTGGAGTAGCACAGTTGAAGTTGATTCCAACAGAGTGAAAAATGTCCTGACCAGGAATCGAACCTGGATATATATATTTACAAGATACATTTATTTCATAAGACAAGTTGATCTTTTTAACTACGAGTATTGCTGCCGATTCTAAGACAGCGAAAATAATATATATATATATATATATTTTTTAAGTAAAAAAAGTATATTCACTTGAATTTTAAAAAGAGAGAAAACTGTTGTGAAAAATTTGTCAGATTTAAAACGATACTTTGAAATATCTTATTTAAAACAATTTTCTTATAGCGTTATTGAAATTGTCATGAAGGCAACGAATCTGTTTGCTTAGTTCATTCTATATACGCCGATTTTCAAATGCTGTATACTGAACTTATTTAATTAAACACGGAAACAGACATTAGATGCCTCAACAACACGTGATTCGAAGTTAAAATGCCCCAGTCAAATGAAAACGAATGAAAACTCGTTTCCATGGCTATCGTTTTTGGTAGTTCAATTAAAATTCAATCTTCCGTAATATTTTTAAAGCAGATCAAATTAGCATATTTTAGACTCTGGTGTCTGAACGGGGGTTGGCGAGTGTAGCTCGTAGCTGGAAGTGCCCCCTAGTTGTATCTAAATAACCAATATTAGTAATGAAAATTGCCGGGTTCATTTATTAATAAGTTATATTTCTCGAATCAACCAATCAAAACTGATGATAATTTAGATTTCTTGAATTTTCGATTTCCTAAATTTAATAATAACGGTGCTGCTAGTGCATTTATACATGTTCTATTGAATTTAACGTAGGGGAGACTAGGGAGGGTTGACCATACAGGAGGCTTGACCCACCCATCAGTTTTCATATTTAAAATAATTTCAGAGTTTTACCAACAGGTGTCAACCAAAGCTATTGGAATGCTCAAACAATAGTCTTTGTTTCATACAGCTAATCGAAATAGGTGTGGAAAAATCAAATGGGGAGCGTTTTCAACCTAAAAAGTGCGTTTTTTAGAAATAATTTGTAAGCTTTTTTCAGATAAAGTATATCATACAAATTTAAGTAAGTAGGTTTAAAGTAATGCAGAAATAACGAGCTTTCATTCCAGGCATAAAGATTGTACCGTAAGTTAGGCTTAACATAACAATATGCTGTTATTTAGAAAAGTGGTATGTGGAGAGGTTTGACCCAGTCAATGTGAGGGTGGGTTGACCAGATGCTCAAGGCTCCCTTAATTAAGTGGTTTTGGCAATCTGTTTATCATACACTGTGCATAATGAAAAGGGTTATATATAAAAAAGAATATATATTTATCCTGTAAAGCTACTGTAAAATGGGGTGATGGAAAAGAAAGTGTTTGAAACTGCTTAAAGAAAGATGTAAAAAATTGCTGTAGTATCCACTGCAAGAAAATACTTAATGAAATATAAATGGGAAAGTTGATAAGAACTTTTCTCCATCTAAATATTACTTAAAAAAGGTAAATAGAAACAGTGAAAAAGAATAGAAAGTATGAAAACAGCAGTCTTAACCATTTCAGGGACAGTGGCATGTTTATGAAACCACTTAATTTTAATTCCCTAACGCCAGAATGACACCAGAATTTTACTAAAATGTTTTCCATTTAATATGTATGTGATATATAGCCTTTTTCTTATTTCCAAATAAATTTGTTCGTAAATTCCGGTGCCAGTCATTTATTTCAACATTTTAGTACTGAAAGTACTTTGCTCCCGAAAGGTCTAAACGATGTTAATAATAAGTTAAGTGCCCAATGCGGCTGCAAAAGAAAATAGCATTGATCGAAAAACTTCAGGAAGACATGTAGACAAATTTAACCAAGATGAATAAAGTTAGATGAAGCCAAACTATATGACAACTATGTTGTTAGGTCGAGTGTCACAAAACGTAGGACAAGGAGACAAAAAAATGGGCGGGATAGTGTTTCCTAACTCCAGACATATTCATACATGAAACCCTATGAAAACGGAACCTGTCTCTACCGGAATATTGTCTTAAATGTTAAAATTTCATTTTCCCTTCTGTACAATTATATATGCTCAGACAAAATCATGTTTAAAACAAATGTTTTATCCTATGACTTGCGATTGCGTCAAAACAGGTTTTTTTAAGGTCATGTTTTCAAAAATATTTTTTTAATAATTAAAGCATGTAGCATAAAGTTATTCTGTTTTTTTCTAAACTGATTTTATTCTCTTCTCAAATATTTCAATATAATACAAAGTGGGTCAAGCCTCCCATATAGTGGGTCAAGCCTCCCATATAGTGGGCCAACCCTCCCGTATGTGGGAGCCTTGACCCATTATTTTGTCATGAATAAAATCATTCATTTTTCAAATTTCTTATATATTACACTTATGTAGCAATTTCATTTTGATAACTCATTGTATAACGAATAAAATGATATATAAAACTTTATTCTACGTTCAATATTTAAAAAATAAAAAATCATTTTGTAAAAAGTGGGTCAACCTTCCCTAGTCTCCCCTACAGATAATCACTTATGACGAAAATAAACTACATAAGATTGTAGAAAACGTTGTACGAATTAAAAAGTTACCTTTCTTTTTAAAATTACAGCAACCTTTTTTTATAGTAAATAAATAAATAGAAATGCTTAATTCATCTTTAAAAAGTTAAAATTAAACTTACACTATGTGCAGAACTACTTAAAAGATGAGACAATATTTAAAAAGATGTTGAATTTCTTTAATACCTTAGTACTTTCAACTATAAAAACATAGTCTTCGTCAGAGAAATATAATAATATCTACGTAAATCTACGTGAATTATGAAAATAGACGTTAATAACATTTGTATTTCTTATATTTCTCTGTCGAAGACTATGTTTTTATAGTTGAAAGTACTAAGGTATTAAAGTAATTTAACATCTTTTTAAATATATTCTCATCTTTTAAGTAGTTCTGCACATAGTGTTAGTTTAAGTTTAATGTTTTTTTACTTTCTTCTATCTTGACAAGAAGAAAGTATTGGTTTCATGAAAATTTTCGAATTCCAGTTTTCGACGGATTTATACGTTTCACGGGTCAGAGATTCCAAAAAACATGTTTTTACAAAATGTCTGTCTGTGAGTCTGTCTGTCTGTCTGTCCGTGCGTCTGTCTGTATGTGACACAAATTTTGTGGGTGCTCTATCTCAAGAACTAATCCACGGAATTTAATAAAAATTTATATTCAGGTAGTCCCTGATATAGATTAGTGCTGATTAGTTTTTGGTGTAAATCGCCCTGCAGGTGACGCTGCTATGTAGCATTTTTCAGGATTTCCGCAAAAGCTCTATCTCAAGAACTAATGCACGGATTTATAAAACTTCAGATTCCATTAATCCTTGATATGAATTGGTGCTGGTAACGTTTTGGTGCAAATTGCAAAACAGATGGCGCTGCTATGCTGCATTTTGTAAAATTTACACGATTTTCGTAATAGCACAATCTCAAGAAATAATGCACGGATTTTCATCAAACTTCAGATTCAGTTAGTGCTTGACATGAATTGACGTTATGCCTCTTGTGATGTAAATCGCTCAACAGGTGGCGCTGCTATGCTGCATTTTTTGAGATTTCCGCAATAGCTCTATCTCAAGAACTAATACTTGGGTTTTCAACAAACTTCAGAATCAGGTATACCTGGATATGAATTAGTGCTGCTTATGTTTTGGTGTAAATCGCTCAACAGATGGCGCTGCTATGCAGCATTTTTCACGATTTCCACAATAGCTCAATGTCCAGAACTAATGCACGGATTTTCATCAAACTTCAGATTCAGTTAGTCCTTGACATGAAATGATGTTTTGTACCTTTTTGTGTAAATCGCTCAACAGGTGGCGCTGCTGTGCTTCATTTTTTGTGATTTCCATAATAGCTCTAGCTCCAGAACTAATGCACCGATTTTCATCAAACTTCAGATTCCGGTATACCTTAATAGGAATTAGTGCTGTTTGTGTTTTGGTGCAAATCGCTCAACAGGTGGCGCTGCTATGCTGAATTTCTCAGAATTTCCCCTACAGCTCTATCTCAATAACTAATGCACGAATTTTCATCAAACTTCGAATTCAGGTATACTTTGATACGAATTGGCTCTAAATTGATGTAATTTCTTATACTATTTAAGTGATTTAATTGACGTTATTTATATAGAAGAATATTTTGTGATGGCCACAACATACTAGTTTAAATTTATTTTTAGTGTTTTATATGCACTAAGCATGCTATAAAACTTCTATTATATAGAAATTGCTTAAAATATTACACTTTTATTGCAACGTGCATTGTATACGCACAAAGAAATTTGTGCATAATATAATTCTATTTCAAAGAGAAATACATTCATTTAAAAGTAGTGTGTATAAATTTCACCTTCGAAATTTTCAAAAATGGAAAAAGAAGACAGAGATTTTTTTTCCCTCACGAGGATATAGAAACATGCTATTATCTCAGAAACCTACCATCATTGCATCTATTCTCCGTATCAACTTAAACGAAACTTTTTACTGCCTTTCGGCCACAAGCTACCTAATATATACCTTCAACAAATCTAATAAGACACTTCGAACTAAAAGTGTCGATTAGGATTGTGATTGTACGTTATTGTGAGGAATAAACTCTATATTCATACTTTCACTTCTTATCTTATGGTGGAGAGGAAGTGTTGCATATATTTACGATACTATATTTCGACATATTTTTTATCTTGATAAACTTGATTGTAACCAGAATACCGAATGAAATTTACTCTAAAACATGTTTTATTAAATACATAATAAATGTTATTGAAATTAAAATAATATGTGTTATAATGCATGTTTAATAACACTACTTCATATGCACTTATAAAACTTTGTAATCATTTTACGCAATTGGGATACAACCTTTTACGAAAATACAGACAAAAAGAAACATGAACAAACTATTTAATTTTAACTTGATAGAAAATTCTATTTTTTTTCTTTTGACAAATGAGAAAAAACATGTTTTATTACCATGCTGATTCCATATATCAACTGTAATAGAAATTAGGTTATAAATTAAATGTAATATATTTAGTGTGCATAAGATGCAACGTTATAAAAAAATGGCAACAATAGAAGTAAACACACATGATTTAATTCAGGAAAAAGTTTAGATACGCTGATCTGTTTTTGTGAAATTTACGTTTGAAATATTTTTGACTAGCCACTGTTAGCGGCCTACCTGTCTGTAAATATGTACCTGTGGATTGCATCAAACTTGAGCAAACAATAAAAATAGTTCTCTACTATTAATATTATGTGAATGTGATATGTGCTATATCATTTTCGCTATGAAATTTAAATAAACTGTTGTAGATTTTGTGTCTAACTGTATTAGAAATTATCTAATTAGTAATTCGTATATTTTTTTTAAATTTATTTATATGTAATTCGAAAATAATCAATTTATTGAATAATTTTCTGATGTATAAACGAGAGCTATTTTTCATTATCCCTATCTCACCAGTGTCTTATAGATTATTTATATGTATTTTTTTAAATATTCAAGGAGAAATATAAAAAAATCTCTGAAATGTGTAATTCAAAATCATTTTTAATTACTTATTTGTAAAATTACACATGAAAAATTAGCTTTTCAGACTTTCTTTATTACCATAAACTCTATCTAATCCGGAATCTACCACGACCGACGATAATTTCTGTTCTAGACATTATTCCGCTTTAGAGAATATTTACTCTATGTCTATGGATACATCGGACGTGAAAAACTTTCCGTGTTATATAGATTTTTCTCTTATACGTACTTTAATGTAATTAAACAGAAGTTAAACAGAAATTTTCATAGTATTGAAATTCAAATAATGAAATACAAAATGCTACTCTTTAAAAATAATACTTCAAACCAATTTCTAAATATGACTAATGTGCACATAATGTAAATTTTATTTTCCCAGTTTATAATAACAAGTATTATCAAAAGAAATTCGAAAAACGTTTTTATAATTTCCATCATTTTAAATTATTTTGTTCGTGCTTAAAATCTGATAAATGAGACTTATTAAGAACATAAATAACATGATTTCAATTAAATGTAACATAGTATATTTTGTTCTTTATAAATCTTTTCGCATTATCGGGATGATAAGTACTTTTTTAATGAAAAATAATGTTTTTTATGCTGATTCAGATTCACATTAATTTATAATGCGAAAAAGATCGTGCTAAAGAAGAAGATAAAAAATTAGTTAATGTATGAAGGTTGTTACAGGTAATGTATTCTGAAATTTAAAAATAGGTATAATTATTATTTTTGTAAATAAAAAACATCACTAAATTGTAATAATGTTTTCTCTAAGCATATACTCGTGAATACAAAGATGGAAAATACATTTGATAGTTACTTATTGGATAACAGATTTGTTTTTGAATATGTCAAGAAATATAAGCTTTAGAAAAAGAATTTCAATTCAATAAAATTGTTTCTGACTTATTATTTAAATTAATAATTTGATTTAAATAATAACTTTTAGTATTTCACAAAAAAATTAAAATAATAGCAAACGAGGAAAATTCACCTTTATGAAAATTTTGATTAAATTAAATTCATTGAGAAATGTGAATTTTTCTAATTTTTATGTTTTCACACTAATTACAACAAGTAAGAAAAATCATGCGTTAAGCATAGATTATGAAACACTTTCCAACACTTCCTGAATGCTTTAACAAAACTTCGTTATTTAGGGAAATAAGGTATATAAGTGAACTAAGTAAACATTTTAGAAAACACATAAAACATTTGAAAAACTGATTTCAGCAGTTACCGACCATAGCAAATATGTATTCCAATTCTTTTGAACAGCCCTGTATTTAATCTGTAGGTTGATATATATACTATATAGTGGAGAAATTTAGTTTAGCAAGAAAACACATAACAGGTTGAAATTTCTCTTTCAGCAATTTATACTAATAGATTTAAACATACTTGTATACTTTTGTAAAACTCTGCAGTTAATCTAATACCTTTATTACACGTCACTATTTAGCTGAAGTTTAATTCAAAGTAAAACACTCTTAAAACTACCGGAATCACATTTCCAGAAATTATCATTTATAGACGGCCATGTATCCAATTCTTTGCGTGACCCTGTATGTCATTTTATATATGTTTTACAAACATTTCTTAGTAAACCAGATGCGGTTCAGCGTAAAAATTCTTAACTCATTTAAAAATCACCTTTAAGCAATTTGCAATCATACCCAGTAACCATTACGATTTCTTTTGTGTAGCCCTGTACATGAATTATAGCATATATACACACCATATACTATGCATAAATATAGTGAAACAGAAAAACGCTCAACATAATTAAAAATGCGTTTCCAGCAATCATCGCTACTTTACAGTACTTCGGGTACAATATATAGTATCTGAAATCTTTTGCGTGTCCCTGTAAATGCTCTGCATTTCGTATTATCCATAAAATAAGTTATAGTAAACCTTAGCAACGTATATCTATTTCATTATACATGTAACAGTTTAACATAATTAAAATACGCCGGAAAAAATTCCCTCCACTTCTATGTCATTATGTAAAGGAATTCTTTTGTGCGGCCCTGTAAATGAATAATAACTATTTTTTGGGCCGCATATTGTACAGAAAATGCATATTTTAGTCAACTTGATAAATGCATATCAATTTATTATGCTTGAAAGCATGTAACATCATTAAAAATCATTTTAAACGATTTTTTCCCATAGGCCGTAATGTAACGGAAAATTTTTGACTGTCCCTGTAAATGAACTAAACATGCTACAAACTTCATTTGCAATAGGGTTCGTGCTATGGTAGAGGTCACTAACATACAAAAATTTCAGAACGATCCGAGTATATTTACGGGAGTTAGAGCGCGTACAGACGGCCAGACGGACAGACAAACCGAAGTCATAAACACTTTTCAACTTTGTTGGAAAGTTTTAAAAACTGTAGTTCAAAATACGTTAATCAACGCTAGTTTGTGGCATAATTATTGTGAATATAATAAAAAAATGCTTTGAAAAGTATTGTAATTTTCAAAACTACAATAATCTCAAACACTCTAAAATTTTATATGCAAAGTTGTTGATTTTTATTCGTTTCTTTTCATTACTTCTTAAAAGAATATGTAAATGTAAAGATTATTCTTATAGTTATGTTACGTTAAAATGAATATTGTGTGTTTGTAATTTGTGAGAATAACAGAAATTCTTGTTATCATAATCTAGGATTCTTTCTTTGGTTACTTCAAAAAAATTTCTCAGGTATCGTAAAAGTTCGTATTTTGGATATTTGTAACTCTAACTGTAACTGTTAACCTTAAATTTAAAAAAAAAAATCTAAAAATGTACACAACAAATAATATCTTTCACACTTTATGGAAAGGAGTTACAAAATTACTTATTAAGCATAAATATCAATATAATTATTTGCGGTAATTTTACTTTATTAGCTAGAAATTTCTATTTTAGCATACTTTTAATTAGTGCAATCATATAAATTTTCTCTCACACCTTTGGGGAGAGTTACTGCAGTTTATTTAAAATCCGAGGGTAATGTAAAGCTATCGTAAAGTGTCCAGGTTATCGAAAAGATTGATATTGTTGCGATAAATACGGCATTTATGTGTAGAAATTAACTGTGAAAATCATAAATTATGGATGAACTTTTGTATTATTATTTACACAATCACCGAACTTCGCATGATTACTTATAGATAAGAAAGACTACAGTCATTAAATACATTCACTTTTAATATAGCAGTAAATAAATAAAAAAAAAAAACACATTGTTAAACAAAACAAAATTTAAGAATAACACCCATTAGCAGTGCTCATTGAAAAGAAAGGCCAGAACATGCTGCGCAATAAGTATTAATGTCTATCAAATTACATTTCAGGAATCGGAAAAGTTTCATTCAAAAAGTAAAAACAAGCAGGGAGAAGAAATTCCGCTTTTTCAAAATTTAGTGTCGCCCTCCCCAAGAAATAGATATGTAAATGTCGATAGTACAAGACATATTTCAGTTTTAAGACTTAAAATACTCGCTTTTATTTTACATAAAATGACGTCATTTGCATCAGCTGGAGACCTTCGCATTTACTATCCAGTCTTAAACAATATCTATGGAAAAGTATTCATATGACTTCTCGATCGCGGAATAGTACACAAACCTAGTAAAAAGCAATGTCGTCGTTTAAGAAACTCTACAACAATATCGAGTATCTAATGATTCATAAGCCTTCATTTTTTTGTAACTTTAATATGATACTAAAAATTAAATATAGTTTGTAATAGCTCCATGTTTTACTAGAAATCATTCATTTATATTTTTCCGAAATTCGGAAAATGTTATTACACACAGACGAATAAAATTGCATTCTTTTAGCTTTTTGGTAGGAGTTAAGTAAATACAGAGAAAATAACTCAACCGAATATTCTTTAAAATATATTTTTAGAGCAGATGACATTCTTGGCATAGCACGTATTTTAATTACAATTTTTTTCAGTTGTTATGAAAAAATTGCAACAAAAGGATACAGCAATTTACTATTTTCCCTTTACTTTCTTTCCACAGAAATGGAATCCTTCAGTTGCCACCTTTACGGAAATGGTATTAAAAAAAAAAAAAAAAAAAAAAAAAAAAAAAACCAAATATTATTTCAAAAATAAATTTAGATACAGTTTTTAAACAAATAGTATTCAAAAGTAATTATTTCCCTATACGAAACTAGCTCATGTAACATAACGTTATCTTTTAGGAATGACACTTTAATTGCTGCCTGAAAGAAATAGCATTGAGGTTGCTATTAATAATTTTTTTGAACAATACAGAATGTAAGAATAACACCAGTGGGCGGTGTTTATTGTAAGGAAAGGCCAGAACAAGCATCGAAATAAGTATTAATAACTATCGACAATGCAACGTCAAATTACTTTTTATGAATCAGAAATGTTTCATCAACAAGTAATACAAAAAATTGGTTTTTAAAGTCAATTCCTACTTAGGTCATCAAAGAAAAACTTAATGTAATCCCTTAAGCTAATATTAGTTTTTGTTTCATTAAAATATCTCAATTTGTTGATTTTCTATAAGCAAGTAGGTTTACAATGGAACTCTATGGTAATTTGGCAAAATATTAGAGATATCGCCAAGTTGGCGTCACTTTTGGCGACTCCTTTTGGCCGCCAAATTTGGCGATATATCACAAGATTGGCGACAAATTTCGCTGTATTTGGTCACAGAACAGGGTCCCCCTATGGTAACCCCTTATAGATATGAAGATGCATTATATGCTTCAATAACCAATGGCCGCCATTTTGTTTCCCATGCAAAACTAAAATTAATTAATGAATTAATATTTAAAAAAAACTGTATTAACATCAATTGTCATCCAGTACAAGTTTAAAAAAATTTATTTCAACTTTATAGGGTGAATAATGAGTATTTTATTAACGATTGAAAATTTGAACAAGATATATAAATAAATAAATAAATAAAGGGAGAGTGTGAGCTAATAGTAGGCATTGAAAAAGATATAAATATATGATTTAAATAAATTTCTGTGCATTCGTTCTTGTAAGTTTTAAGCTAACAGGATAAAAAAAAATGTAATGACAATGGATTACTGAAATGGAATAAAAATATGCATAATATTATCATAATCTATCTCTTTTTAGTTTCGCAACTTAAAATGAGAGTTATATGTATTATGAATGTATATAAGAGAAGAGATTGCTTATAAAAATCAAAATCAAAGCAGCACCATCCGTATCTCAAACAGCCATAAAATCTCATTTCGTACAGTTAAATACACTCTAACTCATGAACAATAAATATCTATTTCAATAAAATAAGTTTTTCATTATCATAGTTTTCTCGTAAGTAATTCACATATATTTTTACTCTCTTCTATCTTCAATAGAAGAAAATATTGTAATCGAAATTTTTTTCGACTTCCGGTTTTCGACGGATTTACACGTCTTAGGGGTCAGAGATCACAAAAAAATATGTTTATAAAAAATGTCTGTCTGTCCGTGTGTCCGTATGTCTGTGTGTTGCCACTGTACCATCAAAAATTGTATGAAGTTACGCATAGAATTAAAACAATCTTTTTTTTTATGTTTTTGGCTATGGGAAGCAGACCCTCCATTAATTTGGAAGAAATACGCCGGTAGGGGGAGGGGGGCTGTAATAGCGATTTTTGTGCATTTTGAATATTGTACCGTCGAAAAGTATATGAAGTTATGCATAGAATTATACCAAATTTTTTGTATATGTTTTTGGCCATGGCAAGAAGATCCTCCCTGAATTTGGAAGAATTCCGCCTGAAGGGGATGCTTTAATAGCTATTGCCGGAAGGGGCCTCTGTAACAGCAATTTTTGTGCAATTTTCAATATTGTACCATCGAAAAGAGTATGAAGATATGCATAATTCTAATAGAAATACTAATAAAACTAAATAAAATGAAATGTTAACATGAGATAGAAGAAAGTTTTGGGATTGGAACATCCACCTAGTTTGAATATGATGTACGTTTGTATGGGATTAACATAGATCCCCATAACATTTAGGGAGAATGTCTGTTCAAAAGATAAAAAATAGCCTCATTAGTAGGCTTTATATATTCACAAATGGACAGCAAAGTATATGTTTAAAAATAATATATAAAATGTGTTTATCAATCTTAGGTACTCTGACATACAAATAAAGTATGTCATTAAAGCAGTTACCGTATATACTCGCGTATAAGTCGAGAAATGTTTGACAATTTTCGTCAAGCAAATTTAGGGGGTCGACTTATACGCGAGGCAATTAAAAAAGCAAAAATGAACACTTCGAATACTGCTAAATTCTGTGTTTTTAAGTGTATGAATAGCAAAATAATTTATAAATCATACAAATAATGATAAATTTCGTCATTAAAAAGCATTTTCCTGATTTATATTTGTTTACTTACTACGTTTTCGCACTCGAAAGTTAAATGTTTGGTTTGATTGTGTGCAAAATTCAAGTAAAATGTTAGGGTTCGACTTATACGCGGTTTTTTTTATTTTTTGCAGAATTTGCATTTGAAAGTTAGGGGATCGACTTATACGCGAGTATATACAGTATTTAATTTTTTAGCTCACAGGCTATGAAAACCAGAGAGCTAGTGTGCCCGCCGGTTTTGTATGTATGTATGTATGTACGTACGTACGTAACATGATAACTCTTGGTAGAAATATTCGATTTGCTTCAATTTTTTTTCTAGGTTTATTATGATAAGGCGCTTCCCTGATCGGTTTTGGGGTTTCATTGGTTAAGTATAAGGGGGGCGGGGACGGGGGCTAATCATCCCCTTCTTAACTTAGATAATGGGTTTTTCATGCTGAATTATCAGATTTTCATCAAATTTGGTATACCAGTTAATTCTGATAAGGCGCTTCCCTGATTAGATTTGAAAGTTCAATTTTTAAGTCTAAAAGGAGGAACGGGGGTTAATACCCCTCTGAATTTAGATAAAAGTTTTTTTCTATCCGATTTGCTTCAAATTTGGTATACAGGTTTATTCTGATAAGGCGCTTCCCTGATAACATTTGAAGGCTCATTGGTTAAGTATACAGAGGGGAAACGGGTGGGCATCCCCCCTTAATTTATTTTTCGAGGGGCATTATTCTTTGAAATAAGAGTATAATATACAATTAGTGTGAATAGTCTGTGAGCTCAATGCCATCAGTTTAACTGGGCACTTTTCTTTTTTTATTTATATTATTTTTATTAACACTATTTTACTAAATTACAAGAACATTGCAAAAAAAAAAAAAAAAAAAAAAAAATCATAAAAAATATCATATATTTTCTAGTTAGCATTTGAAACAGCAGACGCATTCAAAAAAGATTTTCCAATAGTGATGAGATGAAGGAAAAAAATCAGCAGAAGAATTCTTGAAGAATACAAATTATATGTCAAAAATACGTGCCAAGTATGAGAAAGTACTTACTTCTAAGAATACTAATCCATCAGTATTGTAATTATCAGTTTCAAACTTACTAGACACTTATTTCTAAATTATATGTTATGCTTGACCAATGTGATACAAATTATGCGCATTTAAAATTCATTGTATCATTCTGACAAGTATAGTGAAAGGATAATTGTTACCGGTCTTTTAAGAAGATTTAATTAAAAGAAATTATTGTTAAAAATGTTCTACAGTACTCTACAAATATAAAGCATGAGTTTAAATAATAACAAGTGGGTAAGTGTGATCATACATCGCACAAAGGGTTTCATTTAATATTCCTTTCAAAACACTTTCTTTCAAAACGTCCAGTACATTTATCGCCATGGAACACCTTCTAAATTTTGGTAAACACATCCTAAACTATGTTAAAGTTTCAAACATATTCGCCTTGTTATGTTTCCTAATTTTGCTCGCCCCCCCCCCCAAAAAAAAATGCTACGATATATCAAATGACGGGTATCTGCCAAATTTAGAAAAGTGCCCCCTTGGGGGGGAGTGGGCAGATGGTCACCATGATTTTTGACGCGGCCTGATTTTAAAAATGTATGTTATGTTTTATAAGCCATATTAAAGTTTCAAACAGATCGTCCAGTTATATTTCCTAATTTTATTAGCGCACTTCCCTCAACCCCCCCCCTCCATCCTCGAAATGCGACGCGCCCTTCTTCTTTATAATTTATTATCGTGTGTTATAAAGTATCTTAAAGTTTAAAACAGATTGAATTGTTAGATTTCCTACTTTAAATGAAATCGCGGTCTGCTAATTCCACATTCCACCACCAGGGAGCGCACTGTATTCTTAACAAAAGCGTATCTGAACGAAACTCTTTTACACAACCCATTAGTAGATATGTTACTCGAGGGGGTGGCGGTCTTCAGCAAGAATTTAAGATAATTGTTGAAATTACCATAGGCGTAACCAGGGGGGGTGCCCTGGGTGCCCGGGCACCCCCCCCCGTTTCCGCAGACTCGAGCACAATTATTTAAAAAAAATCGAAATCTACAAAAGAAAAAAGAAGTGAAAGTAGAGTTCAATTTGTTTAGTTCAGAAAACTAAACGGCTAAGTTTTGAAATGTGATAAAAAAAGAAACCCACATTCTTTTTTTTATCTTTCTTTCTTTCTTTTTTTCTTTTTTTTAAAGAAAATTATGTTGTTTATCTTTTTTAAAACTAGAATATTTGCAAGAATCTGTATTAGTCATAGTAATTCAAAAAGGTGGCTTTATAATCCCACTTTGACGTCCTTTGTCTGTGGGAGATGTTTTTAACGCCGTTCTTTCTATTGCATGTTTCTGCAATTTCACGAGAAATTAACGCAAGTTCTTGACGAGGATAGAAACTATTTGTCTCTTTGCTTTGGTAGTTTAAAGTCAAGAAAGAAGCAAAAAAAATTGAAAGGGGATGCAAATGTGAAACGATAATTCCAAATTTCGATTAGCCGAGGTAAAGCTGGGGGGGGGGGGGACACATACCCTACCTCTTTTGTCAATGAAAAAAAAGTCCTTCCGGCCAGAGCCAGGGGCCGGAAGGCCTTTCATATTCCTTATTTTTTAAAAGCCAACTTATATTATTCAAACACACGAAGCTCAATTTAGTGAAAACCGATTATAGGAGATTAAATACTAATTTTTATCGATACTAAATATTATTATGAAAGGGAATTTCGCGAAATTAGTCAGCTTTATCTAAGCTGCTTTTAAATAAAGTAACTTATATTTGGTTGCCAAATTCGGCGATATCTTGAAGTGCCTGCCATTTTAAGACAACATGGTGGATGAGGCTAACCAGTGAACTTGGTCGAGACCTGTGTAATTCATGTGCGCATGCTCACTCACTTCGGAATCGGTTGGTATATGTACGAGTGCTGTCGCAGGCAAAAAATCAGATTTTTCAAGATGTCACCCACATTATAAATTCAAACTGCTATATCTGAGCCATTTTTTAAGATAAAGACAAAACAAAAAATCCTCCGGAATTCTTATATCAAGGTCAAATACTTAAGAAATAAACCTTTTTCAATTTCAAATTTTTTTGCACCTCACTTTAAATAAATTTTTTTTTTTAATTTAATGACCGACATTTTGAAACACGATGGCTGATGAAGCTGGGGAGCGAACTTAGTCGAGACATTGCTATATACTATCCACATGCCTTATTACATCGAAATAGGTTAATAAATACGCTTGTTATCGAGGGAGAAATATCAGATCGTTTCAAAATGTGAGCCATGCTAGAAATTCAAAGTGCTATATTTCAACCATTTTTTAAAGATATAGACGAAACAAAAACTGCTCCGGAATCTTTGTATCAAAATCAAACACATAAAAAAAATCTTTTTCATTTTCGAATTTTTTCATACATCATTTTAAATTTAAAATTTTTTTAAGTGGCAGTCCTTTTGAAACAAGATGGCGAATTAAGTTGGCCAACGAATTCGGTCGAGCCAATGGTATGTATTATGTACACACCAAGTTACATCCAAATTGGTTCATAAATACGCCTGTTATCGACTGACAAAACCAGGTCATTTCAAAATGTCAGCCACAATAGAAATTCAAAATGCTATAACTCAGCCATTTTTTAGATACAGACGAAACAAAAACTCTTCCGGAATTTTTGTATTAAGGTAAAACACATACGAAAAAAATCTTTTTAATTTTCGAATTTTTTGGTACCACATTTTAAATTTATTTTTTTTTTTAAATGGCCGCCATTTTGAAACAAGATGGCGGATGAAGCTGGCGAACGAACTGGGTCGAGACATTGGTATATACTATGTATACACCAAGGTACATCCAAATCGGTTCATAAATACGCCTGTTATCGCGTGACAAAAATCGGGTCGTTTTAAACTGCCAGCCACGCTAGGATTCAAAGTGCTATAACTCAGCCATTTTTTAAGATGTAGACGAAACAAAAACTCCTCCGGAATCTTTGTATCTAGGTCTAACACATAAGATTTTTTTTTTTCAATTTTCAATTTTTTGGTATCACATTTCAAATTTTAAATGTTTTTAAAAAATTGAAATGGCCGCCATTTTGAAACAAGATGGCGGATGAAGCTGGCCAACGAACTCGGTCGAGACATTGGTATGTACTATGTATACACCTAGTTACATCCAAATCGGTTCATAAATACAAGAGTTACAGTGTGACAAAGATCAGATATATATATATCAATATTTGAACGGAGGGTGGTTTCGGGGTCTGTGGGTCATAATCGAGGAAAATATACCAAAATTTTTTGAATTCGCTCTCCTCCGAACGACTGCAATAGGTAGCTTTTTGTAATGAAAGCTACCTAATAATAGCACAGAAAATTCAAATTAATCTGCAGGTTGGCTATTTGGTTGAATTTAGTGTTTCGTGGCCATTTTTGACATTCTTGAAAGGAATATGGTTGCAGTCTTTCAAGTCAATATAGTAATTTTTTTTCCTCTGAAAATTTGTATACGATTTTTAGAGTTTTTTCTCGTTTCGCGGCGTTCTTTTGAAAGTAGGAAAAGGAACCCCGTTTCAACCTTTTAGCCCAGTGCAGTAAATTTTGACAAATTCGTGATTTTATTATGTGATCATTTCATGATATTTACAATTTTCCCCCAAAATCGTGTGAAGAAATTCACGTCTTTCTACACGATTTTTTGTCGAAATTCGCACTTTTCACACTTAGCCTTGACAAAATTCGTGTTTTTTACCGCTATCCTTTGACGCAATTCGCATTTTTTACCGCAATATTTTGACGAAATTGGCATTTCTTTAGCACGCGATCCTTCGATTAAATTCGCGTTTTCTTTCCACGATCTTTCGATGAAATTCGCTTTTTCTTTCCGTAATCTTTTGACGAAATTCGAGCTATCTTTCTGCGATCCGGTGACAAAATTCTCGTTTTTACGGCGATCCTTTGACTAAATTTATTTTCTGTTGCGACCGATTGACGAAACTGATATTTTTACAGGGAGATCATTTGTCGAAATTCGGGATAGTATTGAGCGACCGTTCAGAAAAATTCTCGATATCTTTCTGTACCAATTAACAAAATTTTCTACTCTTTTCCGCAACATTTTGACGAAATTCGGAAAAAATTTTCGTCAATCCTTTATCGAAATTCGTAATTTTTTTGCTCAATCTTTAAACGAAATTGGCGATTACTTTCTGCACTCTATCGAAATTCACGATATTTTTCCACGATCTTTTGAAGAAATTCTCAATTTTTCGGGACTGATTCACGAATTGATTTTGAGAAATTCCATAAAAGAAATAATAATCGCGGAGCCATTTTCTTTAAAAATGCTTACTGAAGAATCACAGGTCTGTGAAAGAATTTGAAGGGGGAAATGCTGCACAGCATTTTTTATTATGAGAGACTTTCCTTTTCTGTGCACAAATCGCGCGATCCCGCGCGTTATTTCAAACCCTGTCCCTGAAAGAAAACTTCATTACTAGAAAAGTGGTTGGTTTTTTTTTTTTTAAACGAACATGGAATTAAACAAATCTAGGATTGGGGGGGGGGGGACTGCAACGTACTCCCGAGCAAGCCGAACCATCCGTACCATCTTCTTCTGTCTTGAAACAAGCGAATCTTGAATTATTGCGTTTTTTATTTCGAGCAAAATTAAATTTTCAGCTTTCATATAAGAGCTGATTTGACATTATTCCAATTCGAATTTAGTCACGGCAATTGCAAAAATTACCAGAGAGTTTTTTCCGTTTCAAAAAATGTCAAAAAATCGCCTCAAAGCACGAAAAACCCCGCTAGAAAGTGCATTAAAAATTCGGAAAAGATTATAAAACCATACGAACGAAATTAACTAATTGGGTAAAAATTTAAACCAGATTCGTTTTAGGAATGTCAAAAAAAATCACCGCGAAATGCGAAAAAAAAACCTCTATAGATAACATTAAAAAATTGTTAAAAATTGAAAACTCGCTGTAAGAATCTCGAAAACACTTTATTGAAAAGAAGACAAAGTTTACTGGGTAAAATATTGAAATCTGATTCTTTTTTACTTATTTGAAAAAAATTGCCGCAAAATGCGAAAGAATTCGCATAAAAAATTAATTGAAAAATTCCAGAAATTGTCTTCCATATGCATGAGTTCAGGCATCCTGGTCCTGTCAAATCTTACGGGTGCAGGCTGCATTGTTTTTTCAGAACTCAGCGCGCGCGCGCGTACACACACACAGAGACATACAAGCGCCTATCTTAATTATTACAGACGCATCATGATAGTATAATTTTTATCATCTTGATAAAATTTAGTGTATATTATCATGACCTGCTTTATCTGATGTATTCGATACACTCTGGGGTAAAAGACCTGAATTACAGTATGGGGTAAAAAACGTGAATTACAGTAATTTCCGGCCTATAATCTGCGGATCAAACAATTAGGTTCAGACCCAGAAATCTTGTTTCATAAAACGTAACTTATTAAATCGCGATAAATATTTAACTTAAATAATGAAATAAAATTTCTGGGTCGAAACATGATTGTTTGAGCCGCGGATTATAGGCAGGAAATTACGTTATTAATGAATATTATAATTATTTATAATATTAAAATAATTATTTATATAGACTCCGGTGATCCCTAAGATGTCATGGAGTCACATTCTGAAAAAATTTCGTGCGCATGTACTGATGTACCGTATGTAATATCTGGGATTTATCATCCGGCAAAATTTCATCTACAAGACTTTGACTGAGATAATTTTAGATCTCATGCAGTGTTCCCCTGTGCCTGTAAGAAGTTTCCAGCATGATTAAAGGCCTTTTTTAATCTTTATAAGAAGTTAAAGTGCCAAAAGGTTTTACAGTTGTGACCACACTTAGTCACTGTCTTATATCACTGCTGCAAGGACATTTACATATCTTTTTTTTTTTACCATTAGATTTAGTTTTAGTGTTTTGAACCCCTTCTCAACCGTCCTCACGCAATCAAAAATCACGTTTGAGCTCTTTTTAAAAGAAATACCACACAATTATACCTTCTAAGATGGAAAACTGTCTAAAACGGAAGTTCAATCGGTTTTATGGGATTCGTTTTAGCAGATTTTACTATGTAAGATATAGTTTGTATCCAACATGTTCAGGTTAAAAAGTCTGGGCACCCCCCCGTTCAAAAGGCTGGTTACGCCTATGAATTACTATTCGGAAATAGTGGTAATTTAACTTTTGACATATTTATATTTAATAAGTATAAGTATCATGCATCTGAGGACTCCATCAAAAAACGCACCTGAAACGGTATGAAACAAAAAAGAAATATTTTGCCCCTCCCCCTCTCCCCACCTTCCCGAAATTTCACGCGCCATTTTTTATAAACTTTTTCTAATGTGTTATAAACTATCGTAAAATTTCAAACAGATCGCCTTGTTATATTTTCTAATTTTAACAAAAATGTTAGTTCCACATTCCACCACCAGGGAGCGCACACTATTCTTAACAAAACTGTATCGGAAGGAAACTCCGTTAAACAACCTATAAGTAGATATGTTACTCGAGGTGGTGGCGGTCTTAATAAGAAATTAAGATATTTGCTGAAATTACTATTAGGAAATAGTGGTAACTAAACTTTAGACAATTTTATATTAAATAAGTAGCATATATCTCAGGACTCCCTCAAAAAGTCACCTAAAGCGGTCAGAAACGCTAATTTTTTAAATAGAAATCTAGCGCCCCCCCCTCCCCGGAATTTCGCGTGTCATTCTTTCTTACACTTTATCTTATGTGTTATAAAATATCTTAAAGTTTCAAACAGATCGACTTGTTAGACTTCCTAATTTTAACAAAATCGCGTTATGTTAGTTCCACATTCCACCACCAGGGAATGCACTCTATTCTTAACAAAAGCATATCTGAACGAAACTCCTTTACGTAATCTTTCCGTAGATAGATGGGTCGGGATGGTGGCGGTCTTAAACAAGAATTTAAAATATTTGCTGCGGTAACAAACGCTAAGATTTTAAAAATAATTCTAGTTTAACAAAAATGTTAGTTCCACATTCCACCACCAGAGAGCGCACTCTATTCTTAACAAAACTGTATCGGAAGGAAACTCCGTTAAACAACCTATAAGTAGATATGTTACTCGAGTTGGTGGCGGTCTTAATAAGAAATTAAGATATTTGCTGAAATTACTATTAGGAAATAGTGGTAACTAAACTTTAGACAATTTTATATTAAATAAGTAGCATATATCTCAGGACTCCCTCAAAAAGTCACCTAAAGCGGTCAGAAACGCTAATTTTTTAAATAGAAATCTAGCGCCCCCTCCCCGGAATTTCGCGTGTCATTCTTTCTTACACTTTATCTTATGTGTTATAAAATATCTTAAAGTTTCAAATAGATCGACTTGTTAGACTTCCTAATTTTAACAAAATCGCGTTATGTTAGTTCCACATTCCACCACCAGGGAATGCACTCTATTCTTAACATAAGCATATCTGAACGAAACTCCTTTACGCAATCTTTCCGTAGATAGATGGGTCGGGATGGTGGCGGTCTTAAACAAGAATTTAAAATATTTGCTGTGGTAACAAACGCTAAGATTTTTAAAATAATTCTAGTTTAACAAAAATGTTAGTTCCACATTCCACCACCAGAGAGCGCACTCTATTCTTAACAAAACTGTATCGGAAGGAAACTCCGTTAAACAACCTATAAGTAGATATGTTACTCGAGGTGGTGGCGGTCTTAATAAGAAATTAAGATATTTGCTGAAATTACTATTAGGAAATAGTGGTAACTAAACTTTAGACAATTTTATGTTAAATAAGTTGCATATATCTCAGGACTCCCTCAAAAAGTCACCTAAAGCGGTCAGAAACGCTAATTTTTTAAATAGAAATCTAGCGCCCCCCACTTCCCCCCCACCCACCTCCCCGGAATTTCGCGTGTCATTCTTTCTTACACTTTATCTTGTGTGTTATAAGATATCTTAAAGTTTCAAACAGATCGACTTGTTAGACTTCCGAATTTTAACAAAATCGCCTTATGTTAGTTCCACATTCCACCACCAGGGAATGCACTCTATTCTTAACAAATGCATATCTGAACGAAACTCCTTTACGCAATCTTTCCGTAGATAGATGGGTCGGGATGGTGGCGGTCTTAAACAAGAATTTAAAATATTTGCTGCGGTAACAAACGCTAAGATTTTAAAAATAATTCTAGCTCCCCCCCCCCTCCTCGAAATATCACACTCCATTCTTTTTTACAGTTTTTTCTATGTGTTATAAACTATCTTAAAGTTTCAAACAGACTGAGTGGCGGTCTTAACCAATAATTCAAAATATTTCCTGAAATTACTATTAGAAAATAGTGGTATGAAGTAAACTTTCTGATGATGAATGAGTTATACTCATCTCATATCGCTGTTCAAAAAGCCCAGGCAAATTATTAGATTTCCTAATTTAAGTTAATTCGTGGTTAAATAAGCGTCTCTTCATTTTAATCGATGCATTTGATAGGAATAAACCGATTAATTAAATAATAATTAATATTTCAGCTTGTAATTAAGATAGGACTTAGATATGGGTATCAATGAAATCAGCGAGAAATTTGACATCGGGATGCCGAAAAATTTAATCAAAAAATTTAATATTTAAAAAGTTAAAATTTCGTATTAAAATATGCTATTATGGAAACCGCAGCGTCGTCATGTCTACCTGCTTTCCCGCCGAATTGAAATCTTTTTATATCCTTGTCTTTCCAATTAAAGAAATTAAATTTTTATCGATCGATTTTTAGTGGATATTTTAACTTATACAGATCGCAGAAATGTGAACTTTATACCAAATGAAAGTAGATTTTTTTCTGCGTCTGTCTATTCCATTTACAAATTTCTCGCATCAATATTTTCTGATATACGATTTCGCTTTAAAATCTCCATTTCATTTTTCGGCTTAATTTCCTCCGTGGTAACCGTGCATTCGGCTGATTTTACTGGCAACCCTTAGGAGAAACACGGATGATTTCGAGAAAGTCCGTTTGAATTTGCGTTAAAAAGGTGGATTGGTTAATTTTAGAAGTTAATTAGCCCGTAATTCGGTTAATTACCAACTTTTTCAAAATTTTATGATTTGTTGTTTGATGTGAGGTGTTCAGCTATAAGTACTCAAAATTTCAAGTCTCTAACATGTATAGTTTCTGAGAACGGGCTCTGTGACGGACAGACAGACAGACAGACAGAGGAGCGAGACGAATAGGGTTTCGTGAGATGAACGAAACCCTAAAAATGAATAAATGAAGGAAGATGTGTAGTAGTCCAGGCAATAGGGAATTTTACCTAGCAAAATTAATGGTAGTTCTGGAAATCGGCTTACTTTATGTTTTTTGGGTCGCTGAATCCGAATTTGTAACTTCCCACCAAAATTTCTCCCGCCAACCCCCCCCCCCAAATTTTGGTAAAAAGCCCCGCAAAAAAGGTTTTTATAAAAAACATCAATTTTTTATTATTTTAGGAGAAAAGTATCTAGAAATTCAGAAAGTAGACAAAATTTGCAACAAATTAGATATATGACATTATGACTTAATATGAAGCGGAAGGGGGGATCTGCCTCGGAACATGCGCGCGGTGCTGCGTGGACTAAGTTGCGCAATTCCACTTAACCACTCACACGTTTGCATTCGCCGTCCCATCTCCCCTCCGAACTTTCCTTATAAGGTTTACTTTAAGTTTTTTGGGTCGCTGAATCCGAATTTTTAACTTACCCCCAAAATTTTCCCCCTCGAACCCCCCCCCCCCCCAAAATAGTTGTTATTAACTTACATTTCTTATTGTTTTAGGGAAAAAGCATTACGAAATTCAGAAACTAGACAAAATTTGCAACAAATAAGATATATGACATTATGACGTAGGATAAACGGGGAGAGAGGGGGCTGCCTCGGAACATTCCCCGCGCGCTTTTCTCAAAAACCAAATGTTTTCAAAAAATCTATTTTTTGGCGGGGTTGCCTGGTGAAATGTTGGTGGGAAGTTACAAATTCGGTTTCAGCGACCCGAAAAACAGAAAGTGAGTCGAAATCCAGAACCAGTATTAATTTTCCCAGGTAAAATCCCCTATTGCCTGGAATTCATAACTTAGTGCCCGTAGCACAGCAGTGTATGTTCAGAGGCCGTCCTCCCCTCCCCGTTTATCCTATGTCATAATGTCATATATCCTATTTGTTTCAAATTTTGTCTAGTTTCTGAATTTTGTAATGCTTTTCCCCTAAAACAAAAAGAAATTTAAGTTAAAATAAACTATTTTGGGGGGAATGTTAAAAATTCGGATTCAGCAACCCAAAAAACTTAAAGTAAACCTTATAGAGAAAGTTCGGAGGGGAGATGGGAGGGCGAATGTAAACGTGTGAGTGGTTAAGTGGAATTGCGCAACTTAGTCCACGAAGCACCGTGCGCATGTTCCGAGGCAGATCCCCCCTTCCCCTTCATCCTAAGTCATAATGTCATGTATCTAATTTGTTGCAAATTTAGTCTACTTTCTGAATTTCTAGATACTTTTCCCCTAAAACAATAAAAAAAATTGATGTTTTTTAAAAAAACCTTTTTTTTGTGGGGGGGGGGGGGCTTTTTACCAAACTTTTGGAGGGGATTGCCGGGGGAAATTTTTATGGGAAGTTAAAAATTCGGATTCAACGACCCAAAAAATATATTGTAAGCCTTTTTCCAGAACTACCATGAATTTTGCTAGGTAGAGCCCCTATACGGTCTCTATTGCCTGGACTATAGCCAAACATTCAGTTTTGACTTCCCTCATAGGTCATTTTGTTAACACTTTCCAACAAAGTTGAAAAGTGCTTATGCATTCAGTTTGTCTGGCCGTCAGTCCGTCTGTCCGTCTGTCCGTCTGTCCACGCTCTAACTCCCGTAAATATACTCGGATTTTCATGAAATTGATAAAGGTTATTTAGAGTCACGAAAGCATGTTTCGTATTGTATATGAAGTATGTAGGATTAATCGTTCATTTACAGGGGCGCTCAAAAGTATTCCATTACATTATGATATATGGGGAATAACTCCCGTAAATATACTCGGATTTTCATGAAATTGATAAAGGTTATTTAGGGTCACCAAAGCATGTTTGGTATTGTATATGATGTATGTAGGATTAATAGTTAATTTACAGGGGCACTCAAAACTATTCCCTTACATTATGGTATGGGGGGGGGGGAATCTTTTGCAGAGTATTTTAATGACATTATGCTATTTCAAATGTATTGAATCTGATATAAATCACGGACTTTCACTACGGTCACGTCAGAACAGGACATTCATAGCATTTTTTATTCATTTACAGGGGCACACAAAAGAAATCGGTTACAGTACAGTACTGTCTTTGAGTAATAATTGCTGGAGCGCAAGGTTTAAAATTCGGTATGCGCTTTTAAATTTAATTAATTTTTTGCATGTTACCTGTTATATATAAATTCTATACCTAACATACAGTGCTACACAAAAATATTCACGTACCGTTCTCCTTATTAAAGGAAATTGCTGAAGGTAAATTTTCAACTGAATTATAGGTAGCTCTTAAGAGAACTAAATTTTGGCTTGCATGTAGCTAATAGATTCAAATCTATAAATCATATACAGGGCTGCAATTCGCTTAATTTTCCGATTTTGGATGGGTACAGCTGAAATTGGGTTCTGAAATATATTATGCGTTTCCAGATGGTTGAATTAGACGTAATATTTTAATTTTTTAAACAGTGCAGTTTTGTTACATTATTCTGAATGTGTTGGAAAGTGTTTCGTAATCTATGCTTAACGCATGATTTTTCCTTACTTGTTAATTATGATATGCGCTTTTTTAGGGTTTCGTTCATCTGACAAAACCCTATTCTTCTCGCTCCTCTGTCTGTCTGTCTGTCCGTCTGTGACAGAGCCCGTTCTCAGAAACTATACATGTTGGAGACTCTAATTTTTGCATAATTATAGCTGAATACCACACATCATGCGGCAAATCATAAAATTTTGAAAAAGTCGTACATTTAACCCTTTGGATTCCCAGATGTGTATTTTAAACAATTCTTTTTAAGTGAACCCCTAATCAGGTGGGAGGCGTGAAATTTTACATACTTATAGCTGAACACCTCACATCAAACGACAAATCATAAAATTTTGAAAAGTCGTACATTTAACCCTTTGGTCTCAACAAGTGTATTTTAAACAATTCTTTCTAAGCGAGCCTCTAATTAGGTTGGAGGCGTGAAATTTTGCATACTTATAGCTGAACACCTCACATCAATTTACAAACCATAATAATTGAAAAAAGTCGTACATTTAACCCTTTGGGCTCCCGCATGTGTATTTTAAACAATTCTTTCTAAGTGAGTCCCGATTTATGTTGAAGGCGTAAAATTTTGCATACTTAAAGCTGAACACCACATATCATAGGACAAATCATAAAATTTTCAAAAATTCGTTCATTTAACCCTTTGGGCTCCCACATGCGCATTTTAAGCAATTTTTTCTAACTGAGCCCTTTATTAAATTGGAGATTGGAAATTTTGCGTACTTATAGCAGAACACCTGAGGCCAGGCGACAAATCATAAAATCTTGAAAAAGTCTTACGTTTAACACTTTGAGCTACCACATATCTATTTTAAGCAATTCTTTCTAAGAGAGCCCCTAATTAAGTTGGAGACATGAATTTTTGCATACGTATAGCTGAATACCTCAGACCACACGGCAAATCATAACATTTTCAAAAAGTCTTATATTATTTACTCCTCAGGGCTCTAACTTGTGTATTTTAAGCAATTTTTCTAACCTCCGCCCTTTTTACCCGGAGAACACTTTTCCAAATTTTGCCGACTCCCCTTTGACCACTCTTTCATATCATGCACCATAGCCTTACATGTTTTAGTTCCACTTTTTACCGCCAGGGGCGCCTACTTATCTCGGCTGCTACTTATCTAGTATAAACTTTTAAGCACTTTAAGACATTTTAAGATTAAATAGTTGAATATTTGAATAATATGTCCGGAAAAATTGAAAATAAAATTTTGAACTAATTATTTATATATTTTCAAAACAAATAATAAAAATTACTAGAAAACAGGAATTCTGCTTTTTCAGAATTTAGTGTTGCCCCCTATGAAAAAAAAATGTATATATATATATGTAGTACAAAACGTATTTCAATATTAAAACTTAAAGCACACGCGTTTTTTTATGTAAAATGACGTCATTCGCATCCGCTTAAGAATTCCACATTTACTATCCACTCCTAAACAGCTACAGTACAATATGCACAGGACGTCACTATCGCAAAATAATAACAGAGGAAGCAAAAAGATGCCGTCATTAAAGAAACTGGACAAAAAAAGGCTATCTTATTGTTGAAATGCCTTCATTTGTTTGTAACATTAATTTATATACTTAAAATTAAATATAGTTTATAATAGCTCCATGTTTCAAAAGAAATTTTTCGATTATATTTTTTCAAAATAGCTCGTATTTTAACTAGTAAATCTGCAGATCAGGAGCCTCAACGTCAGATCTGCAATTCATTGTTTTTAGACGCACTCTAGTAATATTCAATTTCCTGCAAACCGCAATTTAAAGTTTTCAAATTACGTAATTATTTATAAGATTAAAAAATACGAAGTTTTCAGACATTAGAAGCGTTAAATTAAAAACGTTGTTATGGAAGGATATTTTGAATTTTCATGAGCTACTAATTCTGGTATTTTTTGTAAATAATAAAGTATTCAGGGGGGCTCTGCCTCCCTGAACCCCCCGTGGTCTCATTAATTTACATATGTAACTTTTTATTGATTGCGCTAATGATTATAGTAAATCTTTTTACACTTCCGAGCCTTATTCTTCAATACTAGTGGGCAGAAAAGGATTTACATTGACGCAGTTATATTAAAAGTTTAGGCTTTACGAACGAAAATGTAATTTCATTTTAAAGATAAAAAAAAACAAAAAAAAACATTCATATTTTCTGAAATGAGGCGGCATTAAGAACTAACACTCGTCAAAAAATATTTTATCAGGCATTCTAGTTAATGTTTGTTTTTAAGAATGAAAATATTTATTTCCCAATACAATGACGTCCTTTTCAACAGCAATAATTTTGCGGTGCATAATTTTGACATTTACTATCAATTTGCTTTTCAAAAGTTTTTTTTTTCTCATTGAAATTTTCGATTAAAAATTAAATATTTCTGTTAGCTGCGTCCAGACGATCAACCGTGAGATATTAGTAACTTTTTTTTTTTTTTTTTAATAATAAGAATTAATATCATAACACGAGCCCCTTTTATTTCAACCTCAAAGCGTATTTGTTTTATTTTTGATATATGAGATCAAATTTACCTTTCCGTTGCTCGGAAACAGTTAAAAGAAAATTAAGACAATGAAATATGTGATTGAAAAAAAGGAAATTAATAAAAGAAAATATTTTATATTATTGGAACACATATATAAAATACCTCCATAAATATACACCGAATTTAAAAACTCTGACAAATGTATACACAAAATTTCAAACTAATATGAATAATGTATGGTTCTAATTAGGAAATTCCATCATCCATAATTTATCATTTAAATCTTTCAATCATATGAGCCATTTCTTTTCAACAAATAAAAATGGAAAAATCGTCTGAATTGCTATAGGAAAGCATTAAGGCGGAAAATAAAATGTTCTATATATTCCGAACGAATGAACCAAATTTAACCAAAAACTATACAGCTAAATTCTGTACCTCACCAACATGCATCCTTAATTTCAAGCTAATCGGACGCTTTTTACGGCAGTTATCGCGGGACAGACAGACTAACAAACAGACAGACGGAAACCAAAACTTTTCGGGTCTCCACAGTAAGCCTTCACTGACGTTTCGGCAACTAGTAAATCTGCAGATCAGGAGCCTAAACGTCATCTTTGCAAGTCATTGTTTTTTAACACTCATTGCGTAATATTCTACTTCCTACAAATCGCTTTTTAAAGTTTTCAAATTACATAAATATTTATAAGAATACAAAATACTTCGTAAAGTTTCAGAAATTAAATGTGTTAAGCGAGTGGTTATACACTGATGTTCTGAAATTCTGATGAGCTACTTATTCTGGTAACTTTTTAAATCAAAAATTGCATTTCTTCAGGGGGGCTCTGCCCTCCCTGAACCCCCCGTAGTCTATTTAAGTTTACATTCGTAATTTTTTTTTTATTGTGCGGATGGTTATAGTACAACTTAGATTTTTTTTACGCTGTGATTTATAAGGAAAAGCATAAGTTTTTTTTTTTTTTATAAATTAACTAGCAGCTAACGCCCGATACGCTGGTCAGTTTTTCTAAAGAAACCTTGAATCAAACGAAATATATCTGTAAATTTGATCATGTGTTTTAAAGCAATATAGACATTTACCTGGAATGCCCAAACAATATGAACGTTATTACGCTATTATATCTTTTGAACCATACAAAATTTAGGCTGTTAAGGGCCAACTTCTTTCCTTGATCATTTAGTGTAGTATTCGGTGAAGAACGATAGAACAATATGTAATATACTGAAAGGGTTCATGAAAAATTATCAATGCAAGTCTCATCAGAATCTGTTAATCGGACATACTGAAAACGGCTAATCGTTCATAATTTGGTTCGCCTGCTTCTAAAACATTCAGCCTTAATTCTATAATCAAGCAACCTGACGATCAAGCAACACCAAGCAAATGATATGTGCTTTATACTAAAACATTCACTGAAAAATTAACTAACTGAGCATGTTCCATCGAAATCCACTGAGCAGGATCTTTTAAACTGGAAAACGTACCGAAAAATTTCATAAAAATAATATAATTAACAGTTTAAATCCCGTGAAAATTCATTCAGCGGATCATTAAAAAAAAAGCCAATCGTTCGAAATTGGGTTCATCTGATTTAGATCTTTACGCATAATTATTTAATTAAGCAATGTAGAACATTATATTTTATACTAACATCTTTTCTGTAAATTATCTAACTGACAATGTAAGCCCCATCAAAATCAATTCAGTAGAAGTAAATTTAAAAGAGGCCGGAATGAAATTTCTGTTTGCATTTTATATACATTGAGATAGTTAAATATAGCTATCATAATCGCGTTAACCTGATTATATAGAACTCTCAGGGATGTAGGTGTAGGTATACGTCGCATCATTTCTGGATTTTTAAAGAAACTCTGCACAACTTCCATAACTATAGCATTCTAGTATACGTCCTTTGTCTGTAGCGTATTATCCTCCAATTTTCTTTACTATACCACAGATAACTTTTTCCACATAGCTTCGTAACTAAAAAAATTTGAACGATATGATAAATATTGAAAAGAATCCCTGAAATATTTCTCGAAGCTGGTAAACGGGAGGTGCTGGGTTCGAACCCAATCGCGCCCGTCGGCCTAATCGTTCGGAGTTTTCGTGGTTTTCTTCGAACCTTGGATTTCCAAGCGTTAATACGGGTTAGGTTCCCTTAGAAAGACCCCCACGAAGGGCACTCCCCCCTGGGCCTATATCCCTCGTGCAGATAATTGGCCGTCATAAATACAACCAACAACAACCAACCCTGAAATATTATCTAGCTAACTGTGCAGCTGTCATTAAAATCAATTCAGTAAAACTTGAAATCTTTCTTAATCGAGTTCACCTAATTTTAGAACTCCCGTAACAATTACTAAGCAACTTGGAACGATGGTTTTTAGATTAAACTATTTATAAACCATATTTACTATCTAATAGTGTAAGTTCTGCAAAATTATGTTCAGTAGAATCTGAGTTATAATCAATCGGAATGAAATAGGAATTTACGCTTTACATATAGTAATAGAAGTCTTCGCCTGCTACGCTGGTCGGTTTCTCCAAGCGAAACTTTAATCAAACGAAATATATCGGTGTATTTGATCTTGTGTTTTATAGCAATAAATACATTTATCTCTAATGATCATCCACGTTGCTGAAAACAACATGAAATACATTACGGTTTTATATCTTCTAATGTCTCAGACAAAATTTGGACTGTTATGAAGAAAATCTTTAAGTTGATTATTTATAACTCAATATAAAAAAGAACGGAAGAACAATATGTAGCATATTAAAATCATCCCTGAAAATTAAAAAATGCAAATCCCATCAAAATCCGTTCAGTAAAACCTTCTAATAAGACTAATTTTTCATAATCGGGTTCACCAGATAATACAACACTCAGCTATAATTCTATAGCAAAGGAATGTAGAACAGTATGTGTTATATACTAAAACCTTTCCTGAAAAAATATCTAACAACAGTGCTAATTAACTCAGTAGAACCTTTTAAAAAGGCTAATATTTCAAAATAGGGTCCACTGATTAAAGAACTTTCGCACATAATTCTATAACTGAGCAACGTAGAATAATATGTGTTATATATTAAACACTTTCTTGAAAATTTATCTAACAATGCAAATCTTCTCAAAATCCATTGAAAAGAATTCAAGTTATAAGCGGTCGGACCGATATTGCCTTTTTTATTTTATATTTGAAGTTGATAGTTAAATATATCTTTCATAATCAAGTTAACGTGATTGTGGAATTTTTAGGAATGTAGCATAGACTATACCTTCTGGTGTGTTTTAGAAACTCTGCACTCCATAGCTATAACGTATATACCCTCTAATATATACCCTCTGCCTATAGATTTTATTCTACTTTTTTTTCAACTACACCACTGAGAACTTTCCTCATAATTCCATAACTGAAAATGTAGAATGACATTTCAAATATTGCAACAATCCCTAATATTACCTAACTGTGCAACTCCAATCAAAATACGTTCAGTAGAACTTTAAATAAAAGGTAATCTTTCACATTCGGGTTCACCTAGTTTTGGAACTTTCTCTTGTAATCTAATTTTCTGCAATCTGATTTGTTGCCAAGTTTGTGCTTCAGAAAAACAATAACCCAGAAGAAAACTTCGCTACGGAGAAGTACCAACCATCCACAAAAAATAATCTAACTAACTGTGTAAGTCCCATCCAAATACATCCAGCAAAACTCAAATTATAAACGAGTGGAAGGAAAAGCAAATTTGCATTTTAATACATGCTTTACACTAATGTCATTGAAAAAGATGAAAAGTAAAACAATTGGAAATAATGCCATAACATAAAACAAAGAATTTTTTTTTATTTACATACACGAAATGTAACTACTGCTATTGGCAATTTTAAAAATGCTAATGGCGATATTTACATACAGATACGGCTGACATAAAAGTACCCATTTTTCCTTCTTATCCAGGAGCAAGTGATAAATCGCGATGCATTATTTCAATTCCAATTTCTTCCATTAAAAAAAGTAATACTTACGCATTATTCGGACCATGAGATAGATCGCCAAAAATGGTTGACAATTGCCAATCTTGTTTATCGTTTGCCAATTACGTTCAAAAAAGTAATTTAACATTCTTAAATACATAACCTTGTTAAAAATGGCAAATTGTTTTAAGTAAATAAATAAATAAAATATATAACATAAAACTGCATACTATAAACTATAATAAATAAAAATTATAATAATAAAATTAATTTAAAACTGTACTAAATAAACTATCAAATGGACAAAAAATAAGGGTTGCTGTAATTAATGTAATTGTCATGCTTGGCGCAGTTGTATCTGACATGGCTTGGATGTAAGTACCACAAAATTTTTAAGTCGTACAAACATTGCTTTCATTTTTTAAATATTTTCGTTTTATAATGTTAGTTTCTAAGTGGATCGCTTCTTTGTATTTTAAATAAATCCAATATTTTTTTCTCTTTTTTTCAAGGCGTTTGTACTTATTTATTTTTTTCAATCTCATATAGCCGGTTCAATTCTTTAATCAAAAGATTTAACAAAACGATTTAATTTGAATTTCTTCCGTTGCTACAGTAACGGATGTATAAGATGAATGAATATGGATGAATTATCACTGATAATGTTAGGTATTTCGAGGTTTTGGCGCCAAAGACATCGCCAAATTAGAAATATATGAAATATCTCGCGAACTATTGGACTTAACTCATATTTTTCTTATTTATCATACTTAACTCAAGAATTTAGTTAGTACCATTCGATTCAGCATACAAAAATACACCAAAATATGTTATCAGTTGAAAAATAGCTATGAAATAAGATTTTTAAGGAATTTTTAAAAGTTCGTTCGATTTTTTACCCCCCTTAGGGGTGGAATTTTAGAAAATCCTTTCTTAGCGGCACTCTATGTCATAAGAAGAATTTTTACTCCAAATTTCAAGACTTTAGGTTCAGTAGTTTGGTCTGCGCGTTGATTAATACAAAATTCAGACTTTCTTTTATATATACTAGGGGATCGTACCCGGGCTTCCCGGGTTAAAGAATATAGGTGAAAACATTTTTTTTTAATTGAAAACTAACAATTTTTTTTATATGCAATAAATTTTTTAGATTGACCACTTACATTAAAAAAGCATTTTTAATATGGAAAATACGAATTACACAATCAAATACATTTTTGAAATTTATCAAAAGCGATATTTTCTTATTAGCCGCATGCTAAGAGTTATTTGCCAAGATTTTACTACTTATGGCATCCTTTTATATTCTGATAATTTCAGAGCTTATACATGTCTGGTAAATTTGTGTTTTATTTATGTTATTTTATTTATTTATTCATAGGGCAATTTTTTTTATGGATATTAGCCGTAAGAATATGGTGAAGTCTTTATTTTGTTTTAAGGGCAAACGGATTAATCTTTCGTAATCGAGCTCCGCGCGATATAGATAAATTAAAAAATATTTCATGCTTTAAAATTGTTTTTAAAACCATAGACAATCAGTAAACTGAGATGAACGTTGCAAACAAATTCCATTAAAAAAAAATCCTATTTGGTGATCTAAAAATTTAAATTTTACGATTAAAAATATGTTAGATTTGTGTTTTTTCAATATTATTCTTTTATTTGTTTATGAAAGAAGTATTAATTTCGTTAATTTGTCTCTCACAAATATGTTAGTTTGGTGGTTTTTTTAATATTATTCTTTTATTTGCTTATAAAGGAAGTATTAATTTCATTATGCAAAAATAGTCAGAAACAAATGCTGAAAAATTTTGTTGTTTTATGTGCGAAATGTTTATTATTTTATGTATTGAAACCGGCACGTGATAAGATAAACTTTAAAAAAAAATCATGATTAAAAATTATTTTAGAAAATAAAATACATCAGTCAATGAATACAGTTTTTAAACAAATTGCATTTGAAAGTACATTTATTTCCCTATGCGACAAAAATTGAAGATGTATGATGGTCAGAAGATTGAAAAGATGCAGATTGAAAAGTAGCGAAAATTTCAAGACCAAAATTTGATCGTGAAGTATTGCCATTCGCAAAATGACGTCAGCGTTACGCACAGATACGTTTGTTCTTTATAATATAGATACATAATCAATAAAATATAATAAAGATCAGTTATTAGGATGTGGTTATCAATTGAGGCTCTTATGCTTGGATTTCCGGAATGAAAACAGCAATTTTCACCTTCTCAAAATTTGTATACGCACTTCTCATATCCATATTCATCATTTTTAAAAAAATTGTATTTTGTTTGATCATTTAAAAATCATTTTAACTCAAAATTTGAAGTCAAGATTGCCAGCAACATCTTTTATGTGAACAGACGCACTCTTTATTCGAGATTCTAATCTCAATTTTGGAGAGTAAAAATTTCCGTAATTTATGGTTTTTAGACGCATTTGTGTTAAAAGGCTTAGTTTCATCTAAGAAAATGATGGTTTTCTTTTAAATATGACTTCATTTTCACTTAAATAAGCATTTCGCCTAGTGTGTGAAACTTAGTATTAGTACACATACAGAAGGAAAATCAGTATAGAAAATTTATGAGGAAAAATGCGTGTTTTCAAAAGCAGTATGTCATTTTCCGTTATTATGCCCCTAATATAATATTCTGCTCCTAATGGGATTTTGCGCCACTAAACCCTATACAGCAATTTTTATCAACAATTTAGAATTTTTATCAGAAAATAGGATGAATAAAGTTAAAAACAACTCATTATTTCTCGCTTGTCTGCAGCAATGAAATCTATCTAATTTTCATCATTTTGAAGAAATTTTATAAAATGCTTTTAAAATTAATATATAAAAGTATTTTAGGGTAAAAGTATTTATTAAAAGGATATTTTAAAAAAAAACAGACAGTGCGACCACATCTACAAAGGAAGAGCTTTCAGTTTAAAATATATATATATTAGTAAAATTGGTTCAGCAGAAAGATCAGGGCAGATGACTAAAAAACACACTTGTGTTTTAAATATATAGATTATATAAAATTAGGAAAAATTAAATTAAGCAAATTATGTTATTTTGATAAAATTATAGTAGAATGTCCTAAAGAATAGCATTAAAATTTTATTATTCGATAGAATTTTTGACAAAAACTTCAGGAACACGATATTATTTTAAACCACGAATTATTTGTTTGCTTGTCCAACTCTTCGAAGCAAATCCCTCCATGCGAGAATCATCAATTTCTGTAATATAAATCGCTATTATTTGCATGTCACCTCTCTTTTATAAAGACACTCTAAATTTTTGTAAAACATTGCGTTTTGTCAGTGTGTGCTTTCGATTACATTATTTTCAAAAGTGAAGCATTTTCACCTGTGAAGAGTTTCAAAGCAGCTGGGCTGTGAAAATGACGCACTTCTACAAAACATAATTCAGGTTTAAGAATTAAAATACACGCTTTTTTATAAAATGACGTCATTTGCATCCGCTAAAGCAATCTACTTTTACAACCCCGTCTTAAACTTCGTCTATAGAAAAGTGTGCATATGACGTCATTATCACGGAATAACTGACAATATTCTTGACATAGCCCATATTTTATATTCAACTATTTTTTCATGTTTTATGAGAAATGGCAATAAAAAGATACAGCATCTCCTATTTTCAACTATTTTCCGTTTACTTTCAATGACTTTCAATAGAAATGAGGTACTTTTGTTGCCACGATAAGAAAAATGGTATTAAAAACTGCAAAAAATTAATATCTAAAAAACTAATTGAGATACAGCTTTCAAACAAATTGCATTTAAAAGAGCATTTTTTTCCTTATACGACGGTGTAAAAATTTAAAATGTGCTATGTTTAGTAGTTTAAAAATTTGCAGTAGAGAAAATTGCAAACCAAAATTTCATTTCAAATTTCAAAGTGTTGCCATTCGTAAAATGACGTATGCGTTACGCACAGATATGTTTGTCCTTTATAATATAGATAGATAAAATTTAAATTTAAAATAAAATATTCATGTTAACCGTACACAGACAATAAATCTTGAAGTGACGCCAAAAATGTAACCCTAAAATCCGCTACATTCGGCACAACACAACAACGTGCTTACAAAAAAAAAAAAAAAAAAAAAAAACAGAATAATATTTTTAGTAATACAGTTTTTAATTCATAATACAATGAAATGCCACCTTAGAATGCTTATTGCTTAAATATAAGCAGATCATTTTCATTTTACAGAAAAAATGCACGGATGAAGTCAAAGAATTCGGTCCCTGTTCCACGTGCTTGTTTTGTTTGGACCGAATGAGGGCATTTAAATGTGAGCGATAACACACATCGTATTGCAAACTGTTTTTACGGCATACTGCATCTCCATCTATCTCTTTCCTCCGTGAATAATAGTTAATTTTATTTTACCCAAGATCTTTTTATTCCAGCATCTTTGTTTTCGATAAATGACGTCTAATTCACCTGCTATGCGTACTTAATCAAAACTTTTCATCTTGTTATATTAAGAAATACTCGAGAGTTTTCTTTTTATTTCCAATATGCCGCCATATTAATTTTTCTATTCTTAACTTTATATTGGTAAATGTTATGGAAAAATGTTAAGTTATTCTCTATGAAAATAATGAACTTTTGTATTTTTAATCAAAATATTTGAATAAAATAAATAAAATAAATGAAATATTGCCTATTTTTATTTTTGGCGAAAATCCATCTATATGCAAAGATACAAATGCATTAATTCATCCGTTTTGACGTTGGCTTTACTCAAACATTATACACGCAATTATACTAATATTATTAGGACCAAATACGTTGCTAGGCAACAGATGAAAGAAAAGAAAAAAATGAAATATGCAGTAGGTCAAATTGATAAAACAAAAACCTTTATATTATTGGAAAACATGCATAAAATTCCCCCTAATATTATAAACCTAATTTAAAAAAATCTCGCAAATATATTGACAAAATTTCAAGCTAAATGGAATAATTTAATAATCTTATTTAAAAATTTCAGCATCCAAAATTTACCATTTAAATCCATTTTTCATATGAGCCATTTCTTTCAACAAATGAAAATCTGAAAATCGTCTGACTTGCCATAGAAAAGCATTATAGAGCAAAATAAAATGTTCCATATTTCCCGAACGAAAGAACCAAATTTAACCAAAAACTATACAGCTAAGTCCGGGTACCTCATCAACATGCCCAGTGAATTTCAAGCCGATTGGATGCATTTTGCGGCAGTTATCGCGGAACAGACAGGCAGACTAACAGACAGACTAACAGACTAACAGAGAGACTAACAGAAACCAAAACTTTTCGTGTCTCCACAGTAAGCCTTCACTGACGTTTCGGCAATAATTGCCGAAACGTCAGTCAAGGCTTACTGTGGAGACACGAAAAGTTTTGGTTTCTGTTAGTCTGTCTGTCTGTTAGTCTGTCTGTCTGTTCCGCGATAACTGCCGCAAAAAGCATCCGATCGGCTTGAAATTCACTGGGAATGTTGATGAGGTACCCGGACTTAGCTGTATAGTTTTTGGTTAAATTTGGTGCATTCGTTCGGGAAATATGGGACATTTTATTTTGCTCTATAATGCTTTACAATGGCAAGTCAGACGATTTTCAGATTTTCATTTGTTGAAAGAAATGGCTCATATGAAAAATGGATTTATAATGTAAATTTTTGACGCTGAAATTTTTAAATAACATTAAATTATTCCAATAAATTATGTCAATATATTTGCGAGATTTTTTTAATTAGGTTTATAATATTGGGGGGAATTTTACGCATGTTTTCCAATAATATAAAGGATTTTGTTTTATCAATCTGACATAATGCATATTTCATTTTTTTTCCTTTTCTTTCTCTGTTGCCTAGCAACGAATTTGGTCCTAATAATATTAGTATAATTGCGTGTATAATGCTTGAGTAAAGCAACGTCAAAACAGATGAATTAATGCATTTGTATCGTTGCATATAGAAGGATTTTAGTCCAGAAATAATAATAGGCAATATTTCATTTATTTTATTGAAATATTTTGCTTAAAAATACAAAAGTTCATTATTTTCATAGAGAATAACGTAACATTTTCCCGTAACATTTACCAATATTTCTTTAATTGTTGCCAAGAAAATCAAAACCCTGAATAATATTTTCTTTTAAACAATTTTCAATTGAAATGTTTTGTCGTGAAACAGGAAAATGAAAAATAAAATTAAGTTTAGAAAAATTAATATGGCGGCATATGAAAAATAAAAAGAAAACTCTCGAGTATTTCTTAATATAACAAGATGAAAAGTTTTGAGTAAGTACGCATAGCAGGTGAATTAGACGTCATTTATCGAAAACAAAGATGCTGGAATAAAAAGATCTTGGGTAAAATAAAATTAACTATTATTCACGGAGGAAAGAGATAGATGGAGATGCAGTATGCCGTAAAAACAGTTTGCAATACGATGTGCGTTATCGCTCAGATTTAAATGCCCTCATTCGGCCCAAACAAAACAAGCGCGTGGAACAGGGACCAAATTCTTTGACTTCATCCGTTTAAGCACGTCGTTGTGTTGTGCCGAATGTAGCGGATTTTAGGGTTACATTTTTGGCGTCACTTCAATATTTATTATATGTGTACGGTTAACATGAATATTTTATTTTAAATTTAAATTTTATTAATTTATAAAAAAAAACTCATGCTTATCCTTATAAATCACAGCGTAAAAAAAATCTAAGATATACTATAACCATCCGCACAATCAATAAAAAATTACGAATGTAAATTTAAATAGACTACGGGGGTTCAGGGGGGCAGAGCCCCCCTGAAGAAATGCAATTTTTGATTTAAAAAGTTACCAGAATAAGTAGCTCATCAGAATTTCAGAACATCAATGTACAACCACTTGTTTAACACTTTTAATTTCTGAAACTTTACGAAGTATCTTGTATGCTCATAAATATTTATGTAATTTGAAAACTTTAAAAAGCGATTTGCAGGAAGTTGAATATTATGCAATGAGTGTTAAAAGACAATGACTTGCAGAGATGACGTTGAGGCTCCTGATCTGCAGATTTACTAGTTACATTTATTTTGGGTTGTTATGAGAAAATGGCAACAAAAAGATATAACTAGTAAATTTGCAGATCAGGAGCCTCAACGTCATCTTTGCAAGTCATTGTTTTTTAGCACTCATTGCGTAATATTCATCTTCCTACTAATCGCTTTTTAAAGTTTTCAAATTACATAAATATTTATAAGAATACAAAATACTTCGTAAAGTTTCAGAAATTAAATGTGTTAAGCGAGTGGTTATACACTGATGTTCTGAAATTCTGATGAGCTGCTTATTCTGGTAACTTTTTAAATCAAAAATTGCATTTCTTCAGGGGTGCTCTGCCCCCCTGAACCCCCCGTAGTCTATTAAAATTTATATTCGTAATTTTTTATTGATTGTGCGGATGGTTATAGTATATCATAGATTTTTTTTTTTTTTTTTTTTTTTTTTTTTTTTTTTTTACGCTGTGATTTATAAGGATAAGCATAAGTTTTTTTTTTTTTTTTTTTTTTTTATATAAATTAATAAATTAAAAATAAAATCCTCATGTTAACCGTACGCAAACAATAAATCCTGAAGTGACGCCAAAAATGTAACCTTAAAATCCGCTACATTCGACCAAAACACAACGGCGTGCTTAAAAAAAGAAAGAAAGAAAAGAAAAATATTTTTAGTAATACAGTTTTTAATTCATAATACGATGAAATGCTACTTTAGAATGCTTAATTGTAAGCAAATCATTTTCATTTTACAGAAAAAATTGGAAAACATCAACAGCATACACAACAACATCCGGCTTATCAAATCAAGCAAAATAACGATACTATGGCGCCAGTTAAGTACCCGTTGCGTATATGACATTGGCGTCAGAAAAAAATAGCGCCAATATGGGACCGTACGTGGCATCTGTGCCGAAAGTTTTCCATTTCGATTTTAAAAAATCAATTTTTTTTTCGAATAATACTGCATAAAAGCATTGTCGCAAAGAATTCTTGGTACTGTTACGCTAGCCGGGCGCAAATCTCGCCAATAACTATTTTTCAATGCGCCAGTTAGCATTTTTTTTTTCGAGTGGTAAATTATAACATTGCTTTGAAGTTGGAATTAAATGTCATCGTTTGTGACATAATTTAATATATGGCCAGATGCCATATACGCACCCGGTTTGGCGTGATTTTTTTACGAAAATTTGGGGAAATCCTCGTTTTCTAATACCACTTACATATGTATTTTTGGTACTACTTAGTTATCCCGTCGAACAAAAATCTATCATCAAACTATAAGATTAAATGCCAATAAAAGTTGATAAATGTCACATTCACTTGACTTTAAGCAAGTTACACGTCTTTACGTCATCAAGTGATTTTTATTTCGACGTTTTATTTGTATATTTATTAATGTTATACTATTTTCTTTGTTCTTTCGTTATTTAAAATAAAAATTATGTCAATTTGTATAATTTGTCGATTTATATAATTTGGCGAAATGGGTCGATGGAATAACTAAGTAGTAAAGTATTTTTTAATTATTTTCTATTTTTTTATTTTTAAAGGAAAATAACAAAAAAATAATAAACTATAACACAAAACAATTTATGTAATTAAATTAAGTAAATAAAGTAAATAAACTCTTATTATTAAATAAACAACAATAGCCGGGCTAACATGTCAACCAAAATAATGCCATTTTGGCGCCAATTAGGTACCCCGGTGCGTATATGTCATCTGTGCCTAATATTTTTCTTTTCATTTCGTTTAAAAAAAATAAAGAAGTGAAAGCCATTTATTTTAAATGTTTCTGCTTGTATTAAATAAAATAATAATGAAATACAAATTGAATTATGAATAAAAGTAACATGGTACATTTTTTAGCATCCATTTAAGGGAGGCCAGACTTCTCGCCAAATTAGTTTAAAATAGTAACCTTTTCTAAAATCTGAAAAAAAAATATATATCTGTTTGATTAAAATTTGAGTTGCCATCATTAGAAAAATGTATATAAAATTAGAAAAAAAATAATATTTCGAAAACTAATTCGAATTTAAAAATTCTAATACCAGTTTTAAAATCTGCGGATCAATATTGGTTTTTGGTGTTAATTTCATCGCAAAGTATTCCTTTTTTTAGGAGAAATCACCGTGAAACGTAATCAATTGTTTAATCAGTCGATTCAAAGAATCGTTACATTTCAGGCGTTTCATATATTCGTTTCATAAATTCGTTTCATTAGGATTTTATATATATAGGGTAGAAATACTTGAGAGTTTTCTTTTTATTCCCAATATGTCGCCATATATTTTTTTTTATTATTATTTTTTTTTTCATTTTCCTGTTTCACGTCAAAATCTTTCAATTGAAAATTGTTTAAGAGAAAATATTATTCAGGGTTTTGATTTTCTTGGCAACGATTAAAGAAACATTGATAAATTTTATGAAAAAATGTCACATTATTCTCTATGAAAATACTGAACTTTTGTATTTCTAAGCAAAATATTTGAATAAAATAAATAAAATATTGCCTATTTTTATTTCTGGGGCTAAATTCCATCTATATGCAAAAATACAAATGCATTAATTCATCCGTTTTGACGTTGGCTTTACTGAAACATTATAGACGCATTTTTACTAATATTATTAAGACCAAATACGTTGCTAGGCAACTGATGAAAGAAAAGGTAAAAAATGAAATATGTATTATGTCAAATCGATAAAGCAAAACGCTTTATATTATTGGAAAACATGCATAAAGTTCCCCCAAAAATTATAAACCTAATTTAAAAAATCTCGCAAATATATTGACATAATTTCAAATTAATTGGAATAATTTAATAATCTTATTTAAAAATTTCAGCATCCAAAATTTACCATTTAAATCCATTTTTTATATGAGCCATTTCTTTCAACAAATGAAAATTTGAAAATCGTCTGACTTGCCATAGAAAAGCATTACAGAGCAAAATAAAATGTTCTATATTTCCCGAACGAATGAACCAAATTTAACCAAAAACTATACAGCTAAGTCCGAGTACCTCATCAACATGCCCAATTAATTTCAAGCCGATCGGATGCTTTTTTGCGGCAGTTATCGCGGAACAGACAGACAGACAGAGAAACGGAAATCAAAACTTTTCGTGTCTCCACAGTAAACCTTCACTGACGTTTCGGCAATTACTATTTTACAACAATTTTTCCCACTGAGCTTCATATAAAACTGTTAAATATGTTAAATATTGAGCTCAGTGATTTTTCCTTTACTTTGTACAGTAATGGAGTACTTCCGTTGCCAATATTAAGCAAATGGCTCTAAAAACTACACTGTTAAAAATAAAGTGCGATGTTTCACCACGAAAATGGTTAAAAGTCGCTGAAATTTAGCTGCAACCAAGATATAGGTGATAAGTTTCACCAGTTTATTGGTGCTTTCATAAATACCATTATATTAGTGAAATGTTAAACCATGATTCAGGTTTTTTATAAATCCAATTTTCTGGTGAAAGGTTGAACCATAAATCAGGATTTTTTAAATCCAATTTTATAGTGAAAGGTTGAACCATAAATCAGGGTTTTTTTAAATCCAATTTTCTGGTAAAAGTTTGAACCATAATTCAGTTTTTTTTAAATCGAATTTTCTGGTAAAAGGTTAAACCACAAATCAGGATTGTTTTTAAATCCAATTTTCTGGTGAAAGGTTTAACCATGATTCAGAGTTTTTTTAAATAACATTTTCTGGTGAAATGTTAAATCATAATTCAAGGTTTTCTCTATTCCAATTTTGGTTGAACCACGATTCAGGATTTTCTCTCATCTTTATGAGGAAAGGTTACACCGGATTGTAGTTTTCTTTTTTTTCCCCCTCACTTTGGTTTTTAATTTATCATTTTATTGTATAATAAACAAAATTTAAGATTATGCGAGATTATATTGCAGTAGGGAAAGCATATATATATATTTTTTCATTAAACCGAACATTATTAAATTTTTAATTATTGATTCGATTGTCTTTGAAACATATTTAAAAAACAGATGTAAACCAGTTTGATCTAATTTGATTTCACAAAGTAACTGCATTTTTTTTTTCTTCTCACAAATATTACCATTCTGTCATTGTACTTTTTGGAATATTTCTCTGTACTCACTTACACTTAGTCCATTTAGTGCTTGCTTATTCACAAAAAAATATTAAAAAAATAATAATAATTTTCTTAGATTTAAATGCATACCCAGTTTTTATTATATTTTAATTTAAACAATGGCTGAATGAATTTCTTCAACCAATATTAATTTTTGCACAGGTTTAAAAAAGTTTTTTCCACAATGCAGTTAGCTGCTGCTTTCATGATCTGTAATTGTTTTTTTTTTTTTTTTTTTAATTGTTGTGAATCTATAGATGGGCGATTCCATGGAGAGTTTCACACACATAACGCAGGCTTTAATTTGCATTTATTCAATTATTTATTAAATTTTAATGTTAATTCTGATTTTAAGTGGTATGGTAAATAAGTTATTGATATATTTTTAAATTTAAATGTGTGGCAATAAAACTCACAGAAGTATATCATTTAATTTCATTACTCAAAATGTGCTTTTTTTCTACTTCAGAAAAAAAGCACAGTTTGAGTAATTAAATTATATATTTCTGTGAGTTTTACTTACACACATTTAAACTAAAAAATATGTTAATAACTTATTTACCATACCACCTAAAATCAGAATTAACATTAAAATATAATAAATAATTCAATAAATGCAAATTAAAGCCTGCGTTATGTGTGTGACTCTCCACATGGAATCGCCCAGATGCTGAAATTTTTATATTATACAGTTTTCAAATTTTTACCTTCTTTTCACAAAACAAAAAATAAAAGTATTTTAATTAGCAAAAAATATTTATAGACATTTCTGCATATACTTAATATAACGGTACAATTGTTACACATATGAAAATTTCACATATTTTCACTATTTTAAGTTACATAATTTTTAATAGTACTATTTTTGAACAGTAAAATTGACTAAAAAAAAATTAATTTTTCTACTGTTGCTGACATATATCGACAGTAACAATCTAAGCAATCCACTTCCCCTTTTCCTCAAATTGAATTATTGTCACATAATTTTCATTTTTACGTCGTTAAAAGGGGGGGGGGGGTTGCAATGTGAAATGCAATTAAATTAAATCTGTATTTCAATTTACTGATTCTTCATAGTTTTAAAAATAATTTTCAAGCATGATTCTTTTAAAAATTTATACTGCACACAGCTCGATTATGCAAAATTAGCTCATTTGGATATAAAAACAACAACAAAAAAAAACTCAGAATTTGTTTCTGTTTAACATTCAATAATGAATATGACACTTTTCAATAAATAAAGACAAAACATAACGGATACATAATAAAAGTATATGCGTAAACACTGAAATAATCAGCATGAAAAAGGCAGCTATAAGTAGCAGAATCCATTTAACCTCTAATATCAGCTAATACAAAAGTATTACTTTAAATTTTAAAGCTTTTTTTAAATACACAATGTACATATATAGTATATTAAATACTTACTTTGAAGGGTTAATTTAATAACAGCAGTGTCGCCACCAAGCGACTAATTATTGTTACATATATATTTTTTCAGTATTCCTAAATGATAATCTATGATGACAATTTATTTATTTTTTAACAATACTCGTAGAGAAGAAAAATATTCACCAACAGCAGCCTTGCAATAGCTGAAAAAAGAAATGATTACAGGCACAATTAAATAGCAACACATTTAAGTTGGTTTGCGGTATGCCGCTCCATTTATTGAAAATACAAATTATATAATCATTAGATTATATGTATAGTATGTCAGACTAATATTTATTGTAATATAATATCATTTTACATAGAGTTTCTCTCAGACAGTTTTAGGAGGGTGCTGCACTCTGTCTGACCATTCAGGTCATCAAATATTTAAATTCTTGAAGCTTAGTATATTCTGAATCAGGATTTCAGTCAGGTAAAATGGAAGAGATCCAAGCATCAGGTTAATTTCTCCACCTGTTTTAAATGAAAGAGTAAATATTTTAAAACATAAAATTGTTTCTTGTGCAGACATAACAATAAAAGTCAAATTTCACACAGGGGAAATAATCAAAAAATTAAACAGCATATAATTCAAATCTCTTTTACAAGGAAATCTTCAGCATTTGAAAAATCAATCAGTGTTCAAAATCATTGATGGTCCACTGGTCAGAGAAAACCAAAAATGATATTGGACATTGGACCACTAATTTGAAAATTTTAGTAGTCAGCAGGATCAATAACCTGTTCCCCCTTCTCTCACAGGGTCACACTCACAGGTAAACTTAAGTTTTCCCGTCTCAGAGAAAACCACAACCAAGCAAAAATCACACAATTTTATTTATTTAAAAAAAATAAATAAAACTGCATTAAACGTAAACCTTAGTCAATTGAAATATTGGAAATATCTAAATAATTTTATATTTTTTCTTTATGTACTGTTTATTTAATTTTTAGTCATAATTTTACATTTTATTATGTTGAAAATTTTGGATAACTGCAAAGTAAGTTTGTAAGAAAAGACTGCAGAATTCTCCAATTGTTAGGTAGAAGAAGAATATTGTGAAATTCTTGAATCAAATGTGGAAAAATATTGCAAAAAGTGTCAGCTGGTTGAGGAAAAAAATTCGTCAGTTGTGATTAACAAAAACTGACGTTTGCCATTTGGCTGCAATAGGGTGTCAACGATTTTAATCAGTTGATTTAAATCAACGATTAAATCATGATTTTAATCAACTGATTTTTTTTTTTAAATCATTGATTAAAAACACAAATTTTCTAAATTTTAAAACGACATATAAAATTATTAAAATCTAAGATGAACAGAAGTAGAAAACCAAAATAATAAGTGGCATTTTTAGAAAAGACGATACTCTTCGTTTTATGATTTTGAATTTTTATGAGCGAATGTTATTAATCATGGTCAAATGTTTATAAAATTGAATTAAGACACTCTATTCATTCAAGGAATGCAGTAATTCCCTCACAAAACAAAATAATCATGAATGTAAATGATGTTATATCAAATACAGGGTGTAAAAAAAATCATGATTAAAAAAAAAAAAAAAAAAAAAAAATCTGATTTTTTTTATTTAAATCGGATTTTTTTCCCTGTGTTAGAATATTAAACATCTACCAAGAATTAAGCATTTCAAAAATGAATAACCCTCCAATAACATAATCTGTTTTTTTTTGCTTTAATTAATAAAATTTTAATTATGTAATTATAGAAATTTAAAAAAAACTGCAAATTAAAAATTTCTTTAGTAGCATATAACATTAGATGCACTAATATTTTGTAATAATTATATAAACCAATATTAAATACTCCTTTTATTTTAAAGTTATTGATAAATTGCAAATTTATGATACAGATTAAATTTAGTGATTATTAAACAATTAACTGTTTAATTAAGAACACAATCTACATTTTTGAAAAAGTGGTTGAAAAAAAGGTGATAAATAATCGTTTGATAAATTCATAAAGCGGCCAATAATTTTACACAGGTTCTAAAGCATATTTATGTCAAATTGATCAAAAATTGTAGCAATGTATACAGCAAACTCACACATAATTTATAAATAGATTACAAAAATTGTATTTTGAAATTTAAATCAGATTGTTTCCCCACAACATTAAAATATCTGAATAGCTACTAAATATTATAATATTTTGAAGTTATTTAACATTTAGTTAGATGTTTTTTTAAATGTATAATACTTCTTTTTACACAGTTTAACATTGTTATAATTAACAATAACAAATATTACAGTTTTTACAAGTGATTTAGTGATAATTTTCATTACTGATTATAATGCTTTTTTACTCTATTTCAAAAAATCAGAAAATATGTGATTTTATCATCTGATTTAAATCAGTTGATTAAAATCACTGACACTCTATTGCTATGTTTATTGTATATAAAAGAATGAATAATTTGATTATTAAAAGGAAATTCTGACATTGTAAGTTATATTAGATTATATGTTTAAATTATATGTTTCCCCATGTTAGACCATCATTCCCTCACACATTGCTATTATCTCAAATATCTACCACTAATGAGCAGTAGCAGTCTAGCATCCTTCACAGAGAAGAAGCTATTTTGAGCACTTGTCAGTCCAGCAACATAAATTGGTGGTGTAAGATTTTGTTAATTTTACAGAATTTTTTTTTAGTCAGTATATCCGGAAGCGTTTTTATTAGCAGTCATTCCCTCACACAGAATATTCATTTTTTTGTAAATATCAAAAATTTTAATTTTATCATACATTATATATTAAGTGTTTCTCTTAAAGGAAACAGTTTGGATTTCTTCATAATTTTGCATTTCCCCCCTACAACTAGTAAAAATGTCTTATTTCATCATTCCCTCACATTTTTTTATTTTATTTTTTCCACAAATTTTTATTTTATTTTTTTTTTGTTAAGTCAAATTTTTAAAACAATTTCTGTTGCTATTAAAATCTTCAATAATTGTCTGATTTCTTACCATTTATCTAATTTTTATGAAAATTTACATATGCATCTGTTAAGAATAAAACAAAAGTTACTCAATGACACCATTTTTAAGGAACTCTTCGCAGTGAACTGTATATTTCTTTATTTTAAAACAATAATTGTTAAGAGTGAAACAGTCTCTCTGGCCGTTTCCAAATCAAACATTCCATTATCTCAATAACAACAACAACAAAAAAAAGTGTTTCCACTCACTCGTAACTAAATTACAATATCTCTATCGTCAACACGCAGACTCTATCGTCAACACGCAGACGATTGGAATAATAAATAAAATTACGGCGCTGACACAGCGCCCTCGTACGGGAGATTTTAATTACGATCAGTAACATACTCCCGACCGTTGAAACCTGCAGGTTTCAAAACTACTCTAATATATAATATAAAATTACATAATACTACATATAACAATGCAAAGATATAATTAATAACAAGGGAAAAATGGCTAAATTACTTTACATTTGAATACAATAAAACATACTATAGAAATTAAACAACAAAATATATTCAAATTATACCAAATATATACATTAAAGAAATTAGTTTCCATTAATTGGAAGAGGACAAATACTTCTCACATCTCTCTTTATTATTGTACCGTTAGGTAGACGAATGTTCACTACTCGAACTTTTTTGTCCTTACCGAGAAATATCTCGGAAATCCTACCTGTTGCCCATTTTGTGCTGAGCATATTTTCATCTTTGATCAATACGAGAGAACCAACATTTATATTGTTTTTATTTATTTGCCATTTATTACGTTGCTGCAAGGTGTTCAGATAGTCCCGCTTCCATAATTTCCATATTTGCTGGCTATATTTTGTTATTTTTTGCCAGTTGCTAAGTTTGTTTTCCGAAATTTCAGTGAGCTGGGGTTCAATAATAGACGTTAAGGGCCTACCTATAAGAAAATGACCCGGTGACGGAGTCTCGAAATCGTCGAAATCTGATGACAATGGGGACAGAGGTCTTGAGTTCAAAACACTTTCAATTTCTAGAATTACTGTCAGAAATTCCTCTAAAGTGAGGTGCGCGTTACCAATTACACGTTTTAGATGGAATTTGAATGATTTAACCCCTGCCTCCCAAAGACCACCGAAGTTCGGCGCTTTCGGAGGAATAAAATTCCATTCGATATTTTCCCTTGCAAAATAATCAGCTAATGCTTCATCTGGGTGTCTAACCAAATTGTGAAGCCTTTTCAATTCTAAGTTTGCCCCTACAAAGTTTTTTGCATTGTCAGAAAATATTTTTGAACACTTTCCCCTTCTGCTAACAAAGCGCTTAAAACAAGCAATGAAGGCTGCAGAAGTGAGATCTGAAACGAAATCTAGATGAATAGCTTTGGTGCAGAGACAAACGAATATACATACATACACTTTATTATATGTACCTTTCCTTTGATTTTTGAATTTAATGTAAAAAGGGCCACAATAATCAGTTCCAATAATGGAAAATGGAAATGAAGGTGTAACACGCTCTTTGGGCAAGTCACCCATAACTTGACTCGCTAATACAGGCTTGTTTTTAAAACAAGTGACACATTCATATGTTATTTTGCGACAGATGATTCTACCATTAGTTATCCAAAATTTACGACGAATATGGTACAACAATGTTTGTGATCCTACATGTAAATACTTTAAATGAAAATATCTTACAATAATTAAAGTAAGGGGATGCTTACTTGGCAGAACCATAGGATGTTTTTCATTTGTTGTCAAATATGAGTTACCCAATCTACCCCCAACTCTTAAAATATTACTTTCATCTAAGAAACAATTTAAAGAATTTAGTTTACTTTTATTTGGTACCGAATTACCTTTCTGAAGACATTTTATTTCTTCCTGATACTCACTTTGTTGAACCATCTTTATCAGTGATAATTCTGCAGCATTCAATTCTTTAGAAGTAAGATGATCTTTCACTCTATTAACATTTCGAAGGTTATGAATAAATCTAAGCACATAACATAAAATACGAATGATAGTTATATAATTATTACTAACACTAATAATATAATCTAATAAATAATTTTGATCATAAATAGCTAGAGTAACTAAAGAGTTATCATTTTCACATTTAACTGTTTTCTTTAGTTCATCAGAATAGTCATCTGGCGAATTTTGGATGTTGCAGTCATTAGTTGGGAGAACAGTTTCTCTCAAAAAGGGGGGACCTTTAAACCACAAATCCTTTTCTAAGAGCATATCAACACTGACGCCTCTGGTAAGGAGGTCGGCTGGATTAGACTTTCCCGGACAATGAAACCACGAATTGGAGTCAGTCAAAGATTGAATCTCGTTGACACGATTCGCTATGAATGATTTCCATCTTTTACTAGAACCTCTAATCCAGTACAAAGTGATTTTCGAGTCTGTCCAGAAGAACACATCTGATGGCTTCTTATGATCTACTATTTTCTTGACTGCATTACATAGTCGGGCAGCAAGTAAAGCTCCCAATAGCTCTAATCTTGGTAAAGTGATTTTTTTAAGAGGTGTAACTCTACTTTTTGAAGTCACAAGGTTAACTTCAATAGCATTTTCTTTTACAATTCTGAGGTATATGACAGTGCCGAAGGCTTTCTTACTAGCATCGCAAAAACAGTGAATCTCTACCACATCTGAATTTTCTTCTTTCGTTGAATTTAGCACAATTCTTGGAATTTTTAGGTCGGAGAGGCGTGGGATCTCAGAACACCATTGAAGCCACTTTTCTTTAACATCTATTGGTAGATCTTCATCCCAAGCAATTTTCCTCAACCACAGATCTTGAAATAGGCATTTCATGCGAATAGTATAAGGAGTGAGCAAGCCAAGAGGGTCGGATATTTTTCCAATAGCACGCAGGATGAAGCGCTTGGTGTTTTCATTTTTTGATAACATTTCTAATAAGCCTTTTACATCTACGATAAAGCAATCTTCACTCGTATGCCAAGACATTCCTAGAACCTTTGTTGAGTCAAATCCTAATTCAATTGGGTTGTGTAGAGGCTGAGTATCAAACCCTTCTTGTTTCCATCGCTCCATCAAATCGTTATCATTAGTTGACCATTTTCTGAGTTTCATACTTGCCTCGCTCATAATATAAACAGCATTTCGAGAGATTTCTAACGCATCTTGCAAGTTGTCAGCACCAGCGATGAAATCATCAACGTAGAGGCACCTATCTAATAACTTTGTTGTTGTAGGATATCTAACTTGAAATTTCTTGATATGTTTTCTTAGAGTAGCAGCAAGAAGAAACGGGGAAGCATTCATACCAAAAAGAACTCGGTTGAAGCGATATATTTCTATACCTCTATCTCCAATCCATAAGAACCTCACTGCATCTCTGTCTTTCTCCGCTAGGGATATCTGCAGAAAGGCTTTTTCTATATCACCTATCAATGCTATTTTGTTTAATCTAAAATTGATAAGTAGATCGAATATGTTTGGATTTAGATTTGGACCTGGCCAAAGACAATCATTTAACGATAATTCGCCAACATCGTGTGAGCTGGCATCGAAGACTACTCTCATTTTTGTTGTCAGGCTTTGTCTAAAGACAGGTTGATGTGGAAGATAAAAAAGTGGTTTCTCCACTGGCTTGTGCGTTTCCGCTATTTTTTCTATGATTCCTTTATTTTCATAATCTTTCAAAGTCTCACAATATTGAGCACGAAGCTCTAATTTTCGCTTCATTTTCACTTTAAGACAGTTTAGTCTATTATTGGCTATTTTGAGATTGTCGTTCATTTCTCGCCAATCTTTTTTCCATGGTAAGGTAACTTCGTAACGTTTATTTTTATAAGATACAGATTTTTCGAATATTTCTAATGCTCTATCTTCGTCAGTACATGTGGGATCGTCTTTTATCCCTAATGTTTCTAACTGAAAGAATTTTTGAACTTCTTTTGTCAAATCTTCATAGTTACAACCAAGCCCACAATGAGTATTTTGCGTGATTTGATTGTCAGGATTTAATACGCTTCCACAGGCAATGAATCCAAATACCGAGTTTTGGAATTTTAAATTAGAATTGGGGACTTCAATTCGACCGACTTCTAAAAGATCATAAAATATTTGAGCTCCCAAAAGAACATGAATTTTTCCAGGTTTGTAAAATTCTGGATCCGCTAATTTAATGTTATTAAGGTATTGTTCTGTTGGAACGTTAATCCGATTTACTGGAATAGTATCCGATATTTTTGGTACACAAAGAAGTTCTATTTCCGCCTTAAAATTTGAATTGTTCGAAATTAATGCTTTTACCTTGGAGTTAATATTCACGGAGATGCCATTTAATCCTGAAACCGCAACTTTTATTTTTTCTTTCTTAATTCCTAAATAATCAGCACACTGAATCGTAATGAAATTACTCATTGATCCAGCATCAATCAAACCTCTTAACGGCTTAAATTCACCAAATTTATTTTTAATATAAACAATGACAGTTGATAAGATGCCAGAACTTAAATAATTCATCTCACAAACAGATGTACCTGAAAATGCTCTTTCGTTAGAAATGTGAAATGTTGCAGCATTCGGGTCTAGATTTGAATGCGCTACGATTTGATTCTGGTTTTGGGTATTGCAATCACTGACCTCGGGTTTTGAAATAAATTCATTTTTTCTATCGCTGTTTTGAATTTGCTTTTCATTTTCATTCTCGAAATGCAGTAAACTCGAATGTTTTTTCATACATTTCTGACAAGAATAAGTAGATTTACAATTTCTAACCGAGTGGAATTTTAAACAGTTAAAACAAATATTATTTTTCTTTACGAATTCATATCTAGAAGCCACTGAAAGATTTAAGAATTCTGGACATTTGTGCAAACCGTGGAATTCATTACTCTGACACTTAACACATTTAAATGTTTTTGAGTTTTTACCATTAGATGTAGATACCATACTAGTGATTCGTTGTTGAGCATTGCGTTTAGGAGTTACATTATTTATAAGAGGTTTGGAAACTTGCAGTGTTCTCGCTTGTCTTTTTAAAAACTCGATTAATTCTTTTAATTTTGGTAGCTCGTCTTTTTTTTGTTCACGTTCAAACCATAATTTTGTGGACCCATCTAATTTCTGCCACAATATATAAGTTATTATTGTATCCGCAAACCCTTCAATTTTTTGATCGAGAATTTCTAGAGATCTGATACATTCACTGGCGGTATCTGCTAAATTAAGAATAGCACTAGGTGTTTCACTTTGTATTGAATTAATGGACATTAATTTTTTAATGTGAGCAAACACTTGTTGTCTTTTATTGGAATATCTTTCCTCTAATAAGGACCACGCTGTTTGATAATTATCATCTGAAATCGTTATACTTTGTACAACTTTTGCAGCTTCAGAATGAAGTGAAGATTTCAAATATGATAACTTTTGAGCACCCGAAAGTGCGCTATTATTGTGAACGCTAGATTTAAAAAGATCACTAAAATATATCCAATCCTGTACGTTTCCACTAAAAGAAGGTAGATTAATCGTGGGAAGTCGAACTTCCGTTACACTATTCTCTTGTTTCGGCTTTGATTCATTAAGAACATTTATTTGTTTTTGTTTCGCTCTTTTAATTTTTAACCAAGTTTCATCTAACTCTTTTTCAATCGATGATTGTTCATCGATATATTTATCAATTTCCTCCTCATCGCACAATGAATAAATTTTATCAAACATTTCTTTCAATTCTGTATTGAATTGATCACATTTCGTATTTACAAGTTCTAAAGAACATTCATCAGAGTCACTTAATTTAATTTCACTCACAAATTTAGTAATTTTACATTTTAAAACTCTTTTTTTTGTCAAAATATTTTTTAATTCAGTAGCCATGTTAAAGAAAAAGTCCTACCTTATTCGAAGAAACCAAGTCTCGTCGCTGATTCTTGACTCTAAAAGCAAACGATAAATCCGTTTACTTTGGCCTCGAAGGACCAATTTTTGTTAAGAATAAAACAAAAGTTACTCAATGACACCATTTTTAAGGAACTCTTCGCAGTGAACTGTATATTTCTTTATTTTAAAACAATAATTGTTAAGAGTGAAACAGTCTCTCTGGCCGTTTCCAAATCAAACATTCCATTATCTCAATAACAACAACAACAAAAAAAAGTGTTTCCACTCACTCGTAACTAAATTACAATCTATCGTCAACACGCAGACGATTGGAATAATAAATAAAATTACGGCGCTGACACAGCGCCCTCGTACGGGAGATTTTAATTACGATCAGTAACAGCATCATTCAAGTCAGACTGCTGGCCAAATTTGCAAGTATTGTAGAGAACAACGCAAGTCACAATACCTGTAGAAACTATCCAAATTATGTTCATCTCAGATTTGAATACTTTTATGTCCTTTTAAACATTTAGAAAATTTTTGATTTTAATTAATGATTTTAAAAAAAAATCACTTTATTAAAATCATGATTCAAATCACTGATTTAAATCATTGACATCCTGATCAAATATAAAGACAATAATAGAAAAAAAAATCTGGATACATGTAACTTTTAAAAACTATGCTTAAAATTCATATAAATCTTTTTTTTATTATTTTGTTTGTATAAATTACTTTAAACATGGTAACTAATGTTTAAGATACTGATAGAGATATATATTATAAGTTTTTAAAAGTAATAAGTTGCATTTTTAGAAAAGGCGATACTCTTCGTTTTATGAATTTGAATTTTTTATGAGAGAATGTGATTATTTATGGTCAAATGTTTATAAAATTGAATAAGGCACTCTATTCATTCAAGGAATGCAGTAATTCCCTCACAAAACAAAATTATCATGAATGTAAATGATGTTACATCAAATATAAAGACAATAATAGAAAAAAAAAATCTGGATACATGTAACTTTTTAAAAACAATGCTTAAAATTCATATAAATCTCTTTTTTTTATTATTTTGTTTGTATAAATTACTTTAAACATGGTAACTAATGTTTAAGATACTGATAGAGATATATATTATAAGTTTTTAAAAGTAATATGTTGCATTTTTAGAAAAGGCGATACTCTTCGTTTTATGAATTTGAATTTTTATGAGCGAATGTTGTTATTCATCGTCAAATGTTTATAAAATTGAATTATGGCACTCTATTCATTCAAGGAATGCAGTAATTCCCTCACAAAAGAAAATTATCATGAATGTAAATGATGTTACATCAAATATAAAGACAATAATAGAAAGAAAAAAAAATCTGGATACATGGAACTTTTTAAAAACAATGCTTAAAATTCATATAAATCTCTTTTTTTTATTATTTTGTTTGTATAAATTACTTTAAACATGATAACTAATGTTTAAGATACTGATAGAGATATATATTATAAGTTATTAAAAGCAATAAGTTGCATTTTTAGAAAAGGCGATACTCTTCGTTTTACGAATTTGAATTTTTATGAGAGAATGTGATTATTTATGGTCAAATGTTTATAAAATTGAATAAGGCACTCTATTCATTCAAGGAATGCAGTAATTCCCTCACAAAACAAAATTATCATGAATGTAAATGATGTTACATCAAATATAAAGACAATAATAGAAAAAAAAATCTGGATACATGTAACTTTTTAAAAACAATGCATAAAATTCATATAAATCTCTTTTTTTTATTATTTTGTTTGTATAAATTACTTTAAACATGGTAACTAATGTTTAAGATACTGATAGAGATATATATTATAAGTTTTTAAAAGTAATAAGTTGCATTTTTAGAAAAGGCGATACTCTTCGTTTATGAATTTGAATTTTTATGAAAGAATGTGATTATTTATGGTCAAATGTTTATAAAATTGAATAAGGCACTCTATTCATTCAAGGAATGCAGTAATTCCCTCAGAAAACAAAATTATCATGAATGTAAATGATGTTACATCAAATATAAAGACAATAATAGAAGAAAAAAAAAATCTGGATACATGTAACTTTTTCAAAACAATGCTTAAAATTCATATAAATCTCTTTTTTTATTATTTTGTTTGTATAAATTACTTTAAACATGGTAACTAATGTTTAAGATACTGATAGAGATATATATTATAAGTTTTTAAAAGTAATAAGTTGCATTTTTAGAAAAGGCAATACTCTTCGTTTTATGAATTTGAATTTTTATGAGAGAATGTGATTATTTATGGTCAAATGTTTATAAAATTGAATAAGGCACTCTATTCATTCAAGGAATGCAGTAATTCCCTCACAAAACAAAATTATCATGAATGTAAATGATGTTACATCAAATATAAAGACAATAATAGAAAAAAAAAAAATCTGGATACATGTAACTTTTTCAAAACAATGCTTAAAATTCATATAAATCTCTTTTTTTATTATTTTGTTTGTATAAATTACTTTAAACATTGTAACTAATGTTTAAGATACTGATAGAGATATATATTATAAGTTTTTAAAAGTAATAAGTTGCATTTTTAGAAAAGGCGATACTCTTCGTTTTATGAATTTGAATTTTTATGAGCGAATGTTGTTATTCATCGTCAAATGTTTATAAAATTGAATTATGGCACTCTATTCATTCAAGGAATGCAGTAATTCTCTCAGAAAACAAAATTATCATGAATGTAAATGATGTTACATCAAATATAAAGACAATAATAGAAAGAAAAAAAAATCTGGATACATGCAACTTTTTAAAAACAATGCTTAAAATTCATATAAATCTCTTTTTTTATTATTTTGTTTGTATAAATTACTTTAAACATGGTAACTAATGTTTAAGATACTGATAGAGATATATATTATAAGTTTTTAAAAGCAATAAGTTGCATTTTTAGAAAAAGCGATTCTCTTCGTTTTATGAATTTGAATTTTTATGAGAGAATGTGATTATTCATGGTCAAATGTTTATAAAATTGAATAAGGCACTCTATTCATTCAAGGAATGCAGTAATTCCCTCAGAAAACAAAATTATCATGAATGTAAATGATGTTACATCAAATATAAAGACAATAAGAGAAGAAAAAAAAAATCTGGATACATGTAACTTTTTCAAAACAATGCTTAAAATTCATATAAATCTCTTTTTTTATTATTTTGTTTGTATAAATTACTTTAAACATGGTAAATAATGTTTAAGATACTGATAGAGATATATATTATAAGTTTTTAAAAGTAATAAGTTGCATTTTTAGAAAAGGCGATACTCTTCGTTTTATGAATTTGAATTTTTATGAGCGAATGTTGTTATTCATCGTCAAATGTTTATAAAATTGAATTATGGCACTCTATTCATTCAAGGAATGCAGTAATTCCCTCAGAAAACAAAATTATCATGAATGTAAATGATGTTACATCAAATATAAAGACAATAATAGAAAGAAAAAAAAATCTGGATACATGGAACTTTTTAAAAACAATGCTTAAAATTCATATAAATCTCTTTTTTTTATTATTTTGTTTGTATAAATTACTTTAAACATGATAACTAATGTTTAAGATACTGATAGAGATATATATTATAAGTTTTTAAAAGTAATAAGTTGCATTTTTAGAAAAGGCAATACTCTTCGTTTTATGAATTTGAATTTTTATGAGAGAATGTGATTATTTATGGTCAAATGTTTATAAAATTGAAAAAGGCACTCTATTCATTCAAGGAATGCAGTAATTCCCTCACAAAACAAAATTATCATGAATGTAAATGATGTTACATCAAATATAAAGACAATAATAGAAAAAAAAAAATCTGGATACATGTAACTTTTTCAAAACAATGCTTAAAATTCATATAAATCTCTTTTTTTATTATTTTGTTTGTATAAATTACTTTAAACATGGTAACTAATGTTTAAGATACTGATAGAGATATATATTATAAGTTTTTAAAAGTAATAAGTTGCATTTTTAGAAAAGGCGATACTCTTCGTTTTATGAATTTGAATTTTTATGAGCGAATGTTGTTATTCATCGTCAAATGTTTATAAAATTGAATTATGGCACTCTATTCATTCAAGGAATGCAGTAATTTCCTCAGAAAACAAAATTATCATGAATGTAAATGATGTTACATCAAATATAAAGACAATAATAGAAAGAAAAAAAAATCTGGATACATGCAACTTTTTAAAAACAATGCTTAAAATTCATATAAATCTCTTTTTTTATTATTTTGTTTGTATAAATTACTTTAAACATGGTAACTAATGTTTAAGATACTGATAGAGATATATATTATAAGTTTTTAAAAGCAATAAGTTGCATTTTTAGAAAAAGCGATACTCTTCGTTTTATGAATTTGAATTTTTATGAGAGAATGTGATTATTTATGGTCAAATGTTTATAAAATTGAATAAGGCACTCTATTCATTCAAGGAATGCAGTAATTCCCTCACAAAACAAAATTATCATGAATGAAAATGATGTTACATCAAATATAAAGACAATAATAGAAAGAAAAAAAATCTGGATACATGGAACTTTTTAAAAACAATGCTTAAAATTCATATAAATCTCTTTTTTTTATTATTTTGTTTGTATAAATTACTTTAAACATGGTAACTAATGTTTAAGATACTGATAGAGATATATATTATAAGTTTTTAAAAGTAATAAGTTGCATTTTTAGAAAAGGCGATACTCTTCGTTTTATGAATTTGAATTTTTATGAGCGAATGTTGTTATTCATCGTCAAATGTTTATAAAATTAAATTATGGCACTCTATTCATTCAAGGAATGCAGTAATTCCCTCAGAAAACAAAATTATCATGAATGTAAATGATGTTACATCAAATATAAAGACAATAATAGAAAAAAAAAAATCTGGATACATGCAACTTTTTAAAAACAATGCTTAAAATTCATATAAATCTCTTTTTTTTATTATTTTGTTTGTATAAATTACTTTAAACATGGTAACTAATGTTTAACATACTGATAGAGATATATATTATAAGTTTTTAAAAGTAATAAGTTGCATTTTTAGAAAAGGCGATACTCTTCGTTTTATGAATTTGAATTTTTATGAGAGAATGTGATTATTTATGGTCAAATGTTTATAAAATTAAATTAAGGCACTCTATTCATTCAAGGAATGCAGTAATTCCCTCACAAAACAAAATTATCATGAATGTAAATGATGTTACATCAAATATAAAGACAATAATAGAAAAAAAAAAATCTGGATACATGTAACTTTTTCAAAACAATGCTTAAAATTCATATAAATCTCTTTTTTTATTATTTTGTTTGTATAAATTACTTTAAACATGGTAACTAATGTTTAAGATACTGATAGAGATATATATTATAAGTTTTTAAAAGTAATAAGTTGCATTTTTAGAAAAGGCGATACTCTTCGTTTTATGAATTTGAATTTTTATGAGAGAATGTGATTATTTATGGTCAAATGTTTATAAAATTGAATAAGGCACTCTATTCATTCAAGGAATGCAGTAATTCCCTCACAAAACGAAATTATCATGAATGTAAATGATGTTACATCAAATATAAAGACAATAAGAGAAAAAAAAAATCTGGATACATGTAACTTTTTAAAAACAATGCTTAAAATTCATATAAATCTTTATTATTTTGTTTGTATAAATTACTTTAAACATGGTAACTAATGTTTAAGATACTGATAGAGATATATATTATAAGTTTTTAAAAGTAATAAGTTGCATTTTTAGAAAAGGCGATACTCTTCGTTTTATGAATTTGAATTTTTATGAGCGAATGTTATTATTCATCGTCAAATGTTTATAAAATTGAATTATGGCACTCTATTCATTCAAGGAATGCAGTAATTCCCTCAGAAAACAAAATTATCATGAATGTAAATGATGTTACATCAAATATAAAGACAATAATAGAAAGAAAAAAAAATCTGGATACATGGAACTTTTTAAAAACAATGCTTAAAATTCATATAAATCTCTTTTTATTATTATTTTGTTTGTATAAATTACTTTAAACATGGTAACTAATGTTTAAAATACTGATAGAGATATATATTATAAGTTTTTAAAAGTAAAAAGTTGCATGTTTAGAAAAGGCGATACTCTTCGTTTTATGAATTTGAATTTTTTATGAGAGAATGTGATTATTTATGGTCAAATGTTTATAAAATTGAATAAGGCACTCTATTCATTCAAGGAATGCAGTAATTCCCTCACAAAACAAAATTATCATGAATGTAAATGATGTTACATCAAATATAAAGACAATAATAGAAAAAAAAAAATCTGGATACATGTAACTTTTTAAAAACAATGCTTAAAATTCATATAAATCTCTTTTTTTTATTATTTTGTTTGTATAAATTACTTTAAACATGGTAACTAATGTTTAAGATACTGATAGAGATATATATTATAAGTTTTTAAAAGTAATATGTTGCATTTTTAGAAAAGGCGATACTCTTCGTTTTATGAATTTGAATTTTTATGAGCGAATGTTGTTATTCATCGTCAAATGTTTATAAAATTGAATTATGGCACTCTATTCATTCAAGGAATGCAGTAATTCCCTCACAAAAGAAAATTATCATGAATGTAAATGATGTTACATCAAATATAAAGACAATAATAGAAAGAAAAAAAAATCTGGATACATGGAACTTTTTAAAAACAATGCTTAAAATTCATATAAATCTCTTTTTTTTATTATTTTGTTTGTATAAATTACTTTAAACATGGTAACTAATGTTTAAGATACTGATAGAGATATATATTATAAGTTATTAAAAGCAATAAGTTGCATTTTTAGAAAAGGCGATACTCTTCGTTTTACGAATTTGAATTTTTATGAGAGAATGTGATTATTTATGGTCAAATGTTTATAAAATTGAATAAGGCACTCTATTCATTCAAGGAATGCAGTAATTCCCTCACAAAACAAAATTATCATGAATGTAAATGATGTTACATCAAATATAAAGACAATAATAGAAAAAAAAATCTGGATACATGTAACTTTTTAAAAACAATGCATAAAATTCATATAAATCTCTTTTTTTTATTATTTTGTTTGTATAAATTACTTTAAACATGGTAACTAATGTTTAAGATACTGATAGAGATATATATTATAAGTTTTTAAAAGTAATAAGTTGCATTTTTAGAAAAGGCGATACTCTTCGTTTATGAATTTGAATTTTTATGAGAGAATGTGATTATTTATGGTCAAATGTTTATAAAATTGAATAAGGCACTCTATTCATTCAAGGAATGCAGTAATTCCCTCACAAAACAAAATTATCATGAATGTAAATGATGTTACATCAAATATAAAGACAATAATAGAAAAAAAAAAATCTGGATACATGTAACTTTTTCAAAACAATGCTTAAAATTCATATAAATCTCTTTTTTTATTATTTTGTTTGTATAAATTACTTTAAACATTGTAACTAATGTTTAAGATACTGATAGAGATATATATTATAAGTTTTTAAAAGTAATAAGTTGCATTTTTAGAAAAGGCAATACTCTTCGTTTTATGAATTTGAATTTTTATGAGAGAATGTGATTATTTATGGTCAAATGTTTATAAAATTGAATAAGGCACTCTATTCATTCAAGGAATGCAGTAATTCCCTCACAAAACAAAATTATCATGAATGTAAATGATGTTACATCAAATATAAAGACAATAATAGAAAAAAAAAAATCTGGATACATGTAACTTTTTCAAAACAATGCTTAAAATTCATATAAATCTCTTTTTTTATTATTTTGTTTGTATAAATTACTTTAAACATTGTAACTAATGTTTAAGATACTGATAGAGATATATATTATAAGTTTTTAAAAGTAATAAGTTGCATTTTTAGAAAAGGCGATACTCTTCGTTTTATGAATTTGAATTTTTATGAGCGAATGTTGTTATTCATCGTCAAATGTTTATAAAATTGAATTATGGCACTCTATTCATTCAAGGAATGCAGTAATTCTCTCAGAAAACAAAATTATCATGAATGTAAATGATGTTACATCAAATATAAAGACAATAATAGAAAGAAAAAAAAATCTGGATACATGCAACTTTTTAAAAACAATGCTTAAAATTCATATAAATCTCTTTTTTTATTATTTTGTTTGTATAAATTACTTTAAACATGGTAACTAATGTTTAAGATACTGATAGAGATATATATTATAAGTTTTTAAAAGCAATAAGTTGCATTTTTAGAAAAAGCGATTCTCTTCGTTTTATGAATTTGAATTTTTATGAGAGAATGTGATTATTCATGGTCAAATGTTTATAAAATTGAATAAGGCACTCTATTCATTCAAGGAATGCAGTAATTCCCTCAGAAAACAAAATTATCATGAATGTAAATGATGTTACATCAAATATAAAGACAATAAGAGAAGAAAAAAAAAATCTGGATACATGTAACTTTTTCAAAACAATGCTTAAAATTCATATAAATCTCTTTTTTTATTATTTTGTTTGTATAAATTACTTTAAACATGGTAAATAATGTTTAAGATACTGATAGAGATATATATTATAAGTTTTTAAAAGTAATAAGTTGCATTTTTAGAAAAGGCGATACTCTTCGTTTTATGAATTTGAATTTTTATGAGCGAATGTTGTTATTCATCGTCAAATGTTTATAAAATTGAATTATGGCACTCTATTCATTCAAGGAATGCAGTAATTCCCTCAGAAAACAAAATTATCATGAATGTAAATGATGTTACATCAAATATAAAGACAATAATAGAAAGAAAAAAAAATCTGGATACATGGAACTTTTTAAAAACAATGCTTAAAATTCATATAAATCTCTTTTTTTTATTATTTTGTTTGTATAAATTACTTTAAACATGATAACTAATGTTTAAGATACTGATAGAGATATATATTATAAGTTTTTAAAAGTAATAAGTTGCATTTTTAGAAAAGGCAATACTCTTCGTTTTATGAATTTGAATTTTTATGAGAGAATGTGATTATTTATGGTCAAATGTTTATAAAATTGAAAAAGGCACTCTATTCATTCAAGGAATGCAGTAATTCCCTCACAAAACAAAATTATCATGAATGTAAATGATGTTACATCAAATATAAAGACAATAATAGAAAAAAAAAAATCTGGATACATGTAACTTTTTCAAAACAATGCTTAAAATTCATATAAATCTCTTTTTTTATTATTTTGTTTGTATAAATTACTTTAAACATGGTAACTAATGTTTAAGATACTGATAGAGATATATATTATAAGTTTTTAAAAGTAATAAGTTGCATTTTTAGAAAAGGCGATACTCTTCGTTTTATGAATTTGAATTTTTATGAGCGAATGTTGTTATTCATCGTCAAATGTTTATAAAATTGAATTATGGCACTCTATTCATTCAAGGAATGCAGTAATTCCCTCAGAAAACAAAATTATCATGAATGTAAATGATGTTACATCAAATATAAAGACAATAATAGAAAGAAAAAAAAATCTGGATACATGCAACTTTTTAAAAACAATGCTTAAAATTCATATAAATCTCTTTTTTTATTATTTTGTTTGTATAAATTACTTTAAACATGGTAACTAATGTTTAAGATACTGATAGAGATATATATTATAAGTTTTTAAAAGCAATAAGTTGCATTTTTAGAAAAAGCGATACTCTTCGTTTTATGAATTTGAATTTTTATGAGAGAATGTGATTATTTATGGTCAAATGTTTATAAAATTGAATAAGGCACTCTATTCATTCAAGGAATGCAGTAATTCCCTCACAAAACAAAATTATCATGAATGAAAATGATGTTACATCAAATATAAAGACAATAATAGAAAGAAAAAAAATCTGGATACATGGAACTTTTTAAAAACAATGCTTAAAATTCATATAAATCTCTTTTTTTTATTATTTTGTTTGTATAAATTACTTTAAACATGGTAACTAATGTTTAAGATACTGATAGAGATATATATTATAAGTTTTTAAAAGTAATAAGTTGCATTTTTAGAAAAGGCGATACTCTTCGTTTTATGAATTTGAATTTTTATGAGCGAATGTTGTTATTCATCGTCAAATGTTTATAAAATTAAATTATGGCACTCTATTCATTCAAGGAATGCAGTAATTCCCTCAGAAAACAAAATTATCATGAATGTAAATGATGTTACATCAAATATAAAGACAATAATAGAAAAAAAAAAATCTGGATACATGCAACTTTTTAAAAACAATGCTTAAAATTCATATAAATCTCTTTTTTTTATTATTTTGTTTGTATAAATTACTTTAAACATGGTAACTAATGTTTAACATACTGATAGAGATATATATTATAAGTTTTTAAAAGTAATAAGTTGCATTTTTAGAAAAGGCGATACTCTTCGTTTTATGAATTTGAATTTTTATGAGAGAATGTGATTATTTATGGTCAAATGTTTATAAAATTAAATTAAGGCACTCTATTCATTCAAGGAATGCAGTAATTCCCTCACAAAACAAAATTATCATGAATGTAAATGATGTTACATCAAATATAAAGACAATAATAGAAAAAAAAAAATCTGGATACATGTAACTTTTTCAAAACAATGCTTAAAATTCATATAAATCTCTTTTTTTATTATTTTGTTTGTATAAATTACTTTAAACATGGTAACTAATGTTTAAGATACTGATAGAGATATATATTATAAGTTTTTAAAAGTAATAAGTTGCATTTTTAGAAAAGGCGATACTCTTCGTTTTATGAATTTGAATTTTTATGAGAGAATGTGATTATTTATGGTCAAATGTTTATAAAATTGAATAAGGCACTCTATTCATTCAAGGAATGCAGTAATTCCCTCACAAAACGAAATTATCATGAATCTAAATGATGTTACATCAAATATAAAGACAATAAGAGAAAAAAAAAATCTGGATACATGTAACTTTTTAAAAACAATGCTTAAAATTCATATAAATCTTTATTATTTTGTTTGTATAAATTACTTTAAACATGGTAACTAATGTTTAAGATACTGATAGAGATATATATTATAAGTTTTTAAAAGTAATAAGTTGCATTTTTAGAAAAGGCGATACTCTTCGTTTTATGAATTTGAATTTTTATGAGCGAATGTTATTATTCATCGTCAAATGTTTATAAAATTGAATTATGGCACTCTATTCATTCAAGGAATGCAGTAATTCCCTCAGAAAACAAAATTATCATGAATGTAAATGATGTTACATCAAATATAAAGACAATAATAGAAAGAAAAAAAAATCTGGATACATGGAACTTTTTAAAAACAATGCTTAAAATTCATATAAATCTCTTTTTATTATTATTTTGTTTGTATAAATTACTTTAAACATGGTAACTAATGTTTAAAATACTGATAGAGATATATATTATAAGTTTTTAAAAGTAAAAAGTTGCATGTTTAGAAAAGGCGATACTCTTCGTTTTATGAATTTGAATTTTTATGAGAGAATGTTATTATTCATGATCAAATGTTTATAAAATTGAGTTAAGACACTCTATTCATTCAAGGAATGCACTATTTCACTCACAAAATAGAATTTATACCACACATTAAAACAATAATTCAAACGAATTTCGCTTCGGATATAATGCAGATCGGAAATACTTTAGGCTTAAGCAAAATATTCAGCATTTGCCGGTAAAAGAAATACGTTGATACGAAATTTTGTTTACGAGAGTTACAGTAAAACAATATTATGTGTATAACAGTAAAATAAACAATCACTAGTGCACTTACTTCGAGTATTTCATGGATTGACATGGCGAAAAACTAAACCTGGATACCAGTATCCACGTTTCTGCTTGAGATATCCAAGTTTTGATTCGGCATCAGCAGAGCGGAAGACGCCATTAAAGTTTATCGATTGTTGCCACTCAACGATAACAAATGTTGAACCATAATTTCGGATATAGTGCATCTGACATGTAATTATCTTTTCCAGACATTTTTACTTGAACGAAAAACATGGTGAAACCTCCTCCTTAATCCAGTTTTCTGGAGAAAAGTTAAACCTTTATTTTTAACAGTGTACCAAAAAAAATATCATAATAATATTTCAAAAATAAATGGAGATGCAGTTTTCAAACAAATTGCATCAGAAAGTACTTTTTTCCGATTACGACGGTCTAAAAATTGAAAATAACTATCCTTAGAAGTTTTGTTTTACGGCTGGCTTATACAACGCAACACTATTTTTTGGAGATGACACAAAATAAGCTGGGAGAAAGAAATAGCATAACGGGGGCTAATACATTTTGCAATATGTTTACAGCATATTGTTACCATTAGTACACACTGGCTATAATGTCTGTATGATAACTGTAAAATAAAGCATAAGTCATAAATTTGACAAAGGTCAAACACATTATTTATTAAGCTAGGTTTGATATTCCGAAAATCAATACAAATATTTTATGATGATTTTAACTGATAAATAGAACCTAACTCTAATACATCATTAGCTGTACGTATTTCATAAGTTTGAAATGAACAAATTAAGCAATTTATAATGTTACTATTAATAATTTTAATTATAATTTCAATATAATTTAAAACAAAAGATATATATTTTTATTTTTTGTATCACTTAATGAATAGAAAATATCCAATTAGCTTTTTTTCTCGCTAAAATTATATAATTATTTTTGTCTTAAAATAATTTAATTCATACAGTAGCATTCCATTAAAACGAAATATATGCTACATAAGTTTTATATGTAGAGATTTTTTTTCTAAAATTTTATAATATTTTTGCCATAAAATAATTTTATGCATACTATAGTATTCTATTAAAACTAAAAATATGCTACATAAGTTTTATATATAGTGAGGATCTTGAACAGTAATGCTGAAGTAATATATCATTACCCATACATATATCAAAAATATAAAATGAAATCAATGTTAGTTTATAGTAGAAAATTAAATTTTCAAAAATATATTTAAAGCATAAAAAGGGAATCAATGAATAGTATATCTAAAGATCACGGCCTCTGATTTTTGCCTGTAGTAATAATGTTTGTTTTTACTAATTCTTTTCAAAACAAATAATACTTAACAAGTAAAATCCTGTCCAATCCATTTCCTTCCGGATTTTTCCTCGAAATAACAACAGCTGAAATCAAATAACAGCTTCCAAAGACATTTCTTTAAAGGAAAAGCTCGTATAATAGTATTTACTCGAATCTGACGTTGATAAACGGGCACGCTGAAGTCTGGTTATAATTTCATATCTGCTTAAGTGTAGGGCGGATAAATGCATGTTTGGTTAAAATACTCCGACATCCTGGTTAAATAAATATATGGATATTTGTACGTAATTAATGTACGAATTATATATTTTCATTTAGTAGAGCATAGTTACCTATGACTTATGTTTGTTTTAATTACTACATTCATATATATTATTAAACATGTCTGTGCTTAAAATATTTGACTTTACCGAACTAAATCATTCAGTGAAAAATAGAGATTCTCGAAAGGTAAAGGTTAAAATTGATTCAGAAATATAAGATTAGACCAGCAATTTTAAAGGATATTGCTAACAAAAGTAGAGGCATAACATGAAAACAGGAATTCTGCTTTTTCAGAATTTAGTATCGCCCCCGGCATTTCCATTACTTCATTTTCTTCTGGAGGACTGTTGGCTTCTATTATTATGAAACAGCCATCATAAATGAAGCGTTAGGTGAAGATGAAAGAGCAGCCGTAAAAAGTTAGAACTCTGATTTTCTGGTCAGAATAGGGGGAAAATTGGCCATAATTTTTTTTTTTTTTTGGAAAAAAAATGGCTGTTTCATTACAATAGAAGTCACCAGTCCATCAGAAGACAATAACTCGGTTAAGTGGGGCTCTAATGCAGTATAAAACATATTTCAATTTAGGACTTAAAGCACACGTTTTATTTTATTTAAAATGACGTCATTCGCATCCGCTTAAGAATTCCACATTTACAATCTACTCTTAAACATCTACAGTAAAGCATGCATAGCACATCACTATCACGAAATAATGCACAAATGCAACAAAAAGATCCCGTCATACAAAAAATCGACAAAAGGAAGGGATATCTAATGATTCATAGATACTTAAAATTAAATATAGTATATAATAGCTCCATTGTTTTAACAGAAATCATTCGTTTATATTTTTTTCAAAATAGCACGCATTTTAATTACATTTTCTTTCGGTTGTTACGAGAAAATGGCAACAAAAATATATAATTACTATTTTAGAGCTATTTTTCCTTTACTTTCTACAGGAATGGAGTACTTCCGTTAAGCAAATGGCTCTAAAAATTGCAAAAAAATATATATTTCAAAAATAAATGGAAATGCAGTTTTCAAACAAAATGCATTTAAAAGTACATTTTTTCCGAATACGACGGTATAAAAATTGAAAATGTGCGATGCTTAAAAGTTTTTAAAAATGCTGTAGAGTATTTATCTCTACATATCTCACTATTATATTTATCTCTCTATTTATTTCTCATATTTATCTCTCTATGTAGAGTATTAATCGTACTGCTTTGTTTTACGACTGACTTCTGTAAGGTAACGTTATTTTTTGGAATAGACAAAATAAGCTAGGAGAAAGAAATAGTATACCGTACCGGGGGCTAAAAAATTAAAGCAATGCTCTAATACAATACACACAGAAAATAATCAATTTATTAGACTTGCCAACATATAAGAGTGAAGCCTTACAGGTTAGATGTGTCGTTCCAAGTGGCTCCGTTGTCAGAGCTTTTGTGATTTGAACCAAAGATTCTGGTTCGAATCCTGGCCTGGATACTGTGTGTTTTACACCTTGTTTGCAACGTGAGTAAAAAATTCGCGTAATTAAATTCAGACAAACTATTTTAATTTTGTTTAATATTTTATTTTATTTTAGTTCGTTTGAAAAATATTCACTTTTTTATACGACAGTATTTACAATAAATTCTTAAAATGTTCGCAATAATGACCGTTTCTATTTTGGATAAATTTGCGAATCATCGAAGCTAAGTAATCGGTGTCATGGAGATTCACTATAACAGACTCGAAGATATATATCCTAATTATTTTAAACAAAAAATAAATTATATTCGCGAAAATAAATATCATTTCCTTAATATACTTTCAAACTTTAAACAATTGTTTTGCCAGAAAAATACACGAAATATAAAATAGTCAAATTATTTCTAAAAAGTCTCAAATTTAGGATTTAAGTAATATCAACTTCTCATTTCGTATATTTGTTCGTTAATGCGATCCGTAGTTCTTATTTCTGCACTGCTGTAACTATCTTCTCGTATTATGTCTATATTTGGCGCTCAAAAGCATACTCAAGTTAAGGCGTAATAAAGTATTTCTATTTATATGCGAAACTAAAGGTAATGATAATACATATCGAAACTGGAAACGTATTATCATTTCGCAGCATAAGGATATTATACCATTTCTCCTATATAAGCTGCTAACGCATGGAGGAATCTGAGATTTGCTAGAGAGCACGATAACATATCTCTATGCTTAATGTGTCTTCAATGTGCATTTCAAGTGTTTGAAAGTATATCAAGAATTATGAATATGCAGATATGTGTAACATTCAAGTTCCCATATACATGGAAGCAAGATTTTCAGCATTCACTGTTCAGAAGTCCTTAATAATTAATGTACCCTTTAATGTGGTATTTTGATACAGAAAAAATAATTTGTTATTGAGTATAGACATACGGACAAACTTGAGAAACATTTTTTACATATATCAGGATTATGTAAAAGAATATACATACACATATAATATTTAATATCAATAAATGTTACTGTACTATTATTTAGTTTAAAAATGTATAATGTTTGTATCTTGTCCTGATAATTAATTTATAAATTATATTTGTACTATAAATTATGATTTGTAATACTCAATAATGGTTATATATATATATATATATATAATACCATTAAATCAAAACTTATCTTATAAGTTCATATAACGATGTTAACCAAAATTATAAAAGAAGATGGCATGTAAAAATATATTACATTATACATATCTACCCTATATATATAAAATCCGAATGAAACGAATTTATGAAACGGATATATGAAACGACTGAAATGTAACGAATTTATGAAACGATTCTATGAAACGATTGATTAAACAACTGATTATGTTTCGCGGCGATTTCTCCTAAAATATGGAATATTTTTTGATGAAATTAACACCAAAAATCGGTATTGATCCGCATATCTCAAAACTGGTATTAGAATTTTTAAACACGAATTAGTTTTTGAAATATTATTTTTTTTTTCTAATTTTAAATACTTTTTTCTAATGATGACAACTCAAATTTTAATCATAACAGATATTTTTTTTTCATATTTTAGTAAAGGTTATTAATTTAAACTAATTTGTTGACCAGTTTGGCCTCCCTTAAATGTATGCTAAGAACAATGCTTTTTTTTTACTATATTATAATTTTATTTAATACAAAACTTCCGTTTAAAACTGAAAAGTTTAAAATTAACGACTTTCACTTGTTTCTTTTTTTTAAAACGAAACGAAAAGAAAAATATTAGGCGCAGATGTCATATACTCACCGGGATATCAGAATGGCGTTATTTTGTCTGACATGGTAACCCGGCTATTGTTGCTTATTTACTAATAAATGTTTATTTACATTTATTTTCTTTTTATTTAAAGAAAATATTATAAATTGTTATTTATTGTTATTTCAATTTTAAAATAATAGAAAATAATTTAAATACATATGTAACTGGGATTCGAAATGGGGTTTTCGCCAAATTTTCGTAAAAAAAAAAAAAAAAAAAAAAAAAAAAAAAAAAATCACGCCAAACACGTTTAAATAATGCAACAAAACCTGACATTTAATTTCAAATTCAAAGCAGTGTTTTAGAGGTACTATTTAGTTATCCTGTCGACCAATTTCGCCAAATTACTTAAATCTTCAAACCACTCACCAAATTATACAAATTGACGTAATTTTTATTTTAAAATACGAAAGAAAAAATAATTTAGTATAACATTAATAAAAATAAAAATAAAACGACGAAATAAAAATCACTTGATGGCGTAAACACGTGTAACTTTCTTACTGTCAAGTGAATGTGACATTTACGATCAACGATTATTGGCATTTAATCTTATAGTCTGGCGATAGATTTTTGGTCGATGGGCTAACCAAGTAGTACCGTTTTAATTTACCACTCGAAAAATAAAAAAATGCTAACTGACGAGAAAAAAAAAAGGTATTTGCGAGATTCGCACCCAGCCAACATACCTAAACTACCAAGAATTCTGTGCGATCATAGCAACTTTTGTGTAATTTTATTCGAAAAAATGACTTTGATTCATTAATCAAAATGGAAACCTTTCTTATGAAAAGTGAAGGGTTGTAATGGTTTGTGGCAGTTACATGACTTCGAATATTGTAATATAAGTGAAAGTGTAATATAAGTGTAGTGTAATATAAGTGGCGATAGAATAATATTTGGCGACTTATTGCCTGTTGCTGGCTAACATTAAAGTACCAAAATGGCCGCCTGGAATATAAAAAGCGAAGGGATCCGCGTGGAACTGTTGATAATAGCCACATGACTAAGGTTATTATTATAGAGATTGTTTTCAAATCTAAAAACAGCGCAAAGAATAATATTTCCTAACGATTAAAAATTTATTTACACGTGACTATTAAAAACTGAAAAAAAAAAAACTTTAAAATTACTATTAAATGAGTAAGTTAAAAGCAGGATAATATTGAAAATTATGTCTTGAAAATTGTATTTATAGGTGAATATTAAAAGAGAAAGGAAACTTTAAAATAAAAATTACATTAATATACGTTTAACCCTTTCAGGAGCAAGGTACTTCTTTTCGTAAATTGTTGAAATCAGTGATTGGGACCAGAATTTACAAACAAATTTCGAAATAAGAAAATGCATTTGTTCACTTACTTGGACCCTCAGCCAGGACGCCAACCGTTAGGCTAATGGACCGCATGTCCTGGCGGGAAAACCCTCTCCACCAATCCAGCTCCACCTCATCCGCTGGAACAGGCTTACTAACGGCAATTATTTAATCAAATAAAATAGAAAAACAAAAGCACAATCCTGTGCAGCATAGATTCCTGCTATGCCAACAAAAGTTAACAAAAACGCATGTTTATAGGTTCCATGCAAATATAATATAAAATAAAAACTAAGATTAACTAACCTGAATGAACAAAAATCGCATGTTTAGAGGTTACATGCAACTTTGGCAAAAACAAAATTAAACTAAGATAACATAATTCGCATGTTTATGGGTAACATGCAACCAGTGGCGTATCAAAGTGTATACTGATAAAAAGTTCATGCATAATGTCTATACAAAGTCCCAAACTTAACGCACCACATTCACAGACAGAGTCAGAGAAGACGATCCTCAAAGTTCAGTCATTACACTTCAATATGCATAGTCATGTAACATCACGAAAATGAAACTCAGTAAAAGGTCCACTTCAATGACCCTCTACCATCTCCAAAAGTCTGGAATACTGCAGCACCAATGTCGCACCTTTTTAAAAGCATATACCACTTCCACAATGACCAACGTTCAGATTATCAAATGAATGGCAGCCCAATCTTCCGTAGAAGACAGGAAATCCCAGCTCAAAGACCATCATCCACATACTAATCACTATCTGACAATTGTATAGGATAGTATATTCTGATAAATTAAACAATGGTTGTAGCATACTACAGACACAATATATGATATTTAAGAATTCTGAGTATTATTAAAAACAAGTCAGCAGTGACTGATGACGATCCATGCATCAGGACCAAAGAACCACCCTATATTAGGTTTAAAACTTGTATCTTATGAACGAGTACAATTCATTAAGGACGTTATAGTTAGCACAGAGCTTTCTATAGTTTTCTTTACAAAAAAGAACTCTGGATATATTTTGGCGAACTGTAAGTGAGTTATTAAAATAGAAAAAATAAGGCATTTTGGGGCATCTTCCAAATAAATAGTGTCTAACATTCCCTTTATAACCACAGTCACAGAGGTCGCTATTTCTCTTTCCGATTTTCTTCAGGTACTCGGGAAAACTGCCATGAGCAGTAATAAAATATTGTAATAACTGGCCTGAACATACAAAGTTTTCACCCACCCTATTTAATACTGTATAAGTGTCTCTACCTTTACCACTATGCCTCCACTCTCTTTGCCAATCTTTTACCGTATATGATTTTGCAAATTCTCTTAATTAAGATGACAGGAAAAGGAACATTCTCGGTAATATTAGCATTTTCACGATTAATAGCCTCTTTCGCAAGAGTATCTGCTCGTTCATTTCCAAGGGTTCCGACGTGTGCACGGGTCCACCCAATAATCACAATCTTGTCAGGATGCTGTATGAAATTAGTATAAATCTCTTTAATTATCAAATTTGCTGGAAAATTTCTTTGTAGAGCTAGAGTTGAAGATTTGTTGTCGGTATATATATAAACTTTCTTGTAATCGGTATCCAAAAACCTATTAATAGCATATTTAATCGCTATCAACTCAGCCTGATAAATTGAGTTCATCTTATTTAACGAGATTTTAAAATCTTCAATAAATTCACCATACAGATAAACTGTATATGCGGCACCCACGCCAGCTATCATTTTCGATCCATCCGTGTACACGATGAGAACTTTCTGTTCTTTAATATCATCATCCGATTTATCTGTGATTTGTAGGTTATGCATTGCAGTATACTTAGGAAAATCATTTGTTGCAAGATTAATCATTATATTCTGTCTTTTTATTACTACATCCTCATATTTTATATTGTTCTTTCCAATCATTATGTCATATTTCTTAACCAGATATCTTAAACAAATGTGCAAAGGAGGGATTCCGTTTAGTACGCACAATGCATCCGTAGAGACTGTCCTGTATGTAGACAAGATGGTGAGAAGACCTAATCGCTGGCATGAGCTTAATTTACTAAGTGCATGTTCTTTCAAATCTCTGTACCAAACCTCAGCACCATAAACTATCTGCTTTTCTATTACTGTCTTATACCATATTTTTCGGAAGTTCGCTTGGAGTCCTTGATCCCGTTTATCTGTTTTCTTAATGTTTGATGCCAGATCTCTAATTTTTTCTCTGATGTTTTCCAAATGTGAGATCCAATTGAACTTCGCGTCCAAAGTCAATCCTAGATAAGTGATGGTATCTTTAATTGGTATTGAGGTGTTGTCAATTTTAAAGATGGGATGCCGATTTTCCAAAAGATATCTACCGAAAAGCAGGCCCATGCACTTTCCCCTGCTTATCGTTAGTTTCAGTTCATTGCTAATATCCGCAAACCACTTAATACGATCATTCATGTTCCTCTCTAATTCGGCTCTGGTGTCAGCACCAGCAAAAATTACGAAATCATCGGCATAGGACAGAATTTCTTCAAACTTGATCCTGTATTTCTTCAGTAAATAATCGGCGACAATCGGCCACAACAATGGGCCAAGGCAACTGCCTTGGGAACAGCGTTTAAAAAGTGCGAACCAGATGATTCCGTTCGTAAATCTGAATCCAATTCGTCTATTGCTGATGTAGTTCTTCAAAATTCTTTTAAGATAATCCGATATCGGTAAACCATCAATAATTTCCGCAAGTGTCATCCAATCCACCGCATCAAATGCTGCTTGTATGTCAATCGAAGTGATTGCATAGTACTTGTTAGATCTAAGTTTATCTCTAATCAACTCCCTCAAAAAATGGATTGCAGTCACCGTACTCCTCTTCTCTCTAAAGCCATATTGAGCCTCATCCCAGAATTCTTTTGATTCTAACAATGGTATTGTTCTAATCTTGATAATTCTTTCTAATAATTTACCAAAAATGCTAAGTAAAGTAATTGGCCTAAACGATCTAGCACTTTTCCCATCTTTGTCCCGTTTACGAAAAAAGATAACTAATCCATTTTTCCATATCCTAGGAAAATGCCCGAATCTAAAACAAGCCGTGAAGAGTTTTCTAACGTAGTTTGGGCATGCTTTACAAATATTCTTCATTATTAGAGCATCGATTGCATCATAACCCGGAGCCTTATTATTTTTTTGACAAGACATAGCATATCGCATTTCTCTAGTTGTCACCTCCATTACATCACCCGCAACCTTGCCTGTTGAAGTAAAATTAAAAATTTCGGTGGGAATTTTGTCAACGCTAAAATGTTCTTTCATCATATCCTTTGCTACATCGTCGTATGAATCAAATGGTGTCGAATTATCAAATCTTGTAAAAATAAAATCACTTGGCTTTGTAGCTTTACCAGTGATGTACTTATACAGAGTCCCATAAGTATCCGAAGTATCATGACAAAAGTTTGTCCACGAATCTCTTTTCGCCTTTTTTACCAATTTTTTATATTCTCTTCTATGTTTAATATATATTTCTTTCAAGTTTACATCTTCTGTGTTCCTGATATATCGTTTGTAATGTGCAGACACCTTATTTCTTGCAGATCTTAACTTTTCACTAAACCATTTTATGGGTGGATTGTAGGACAAAGTACCTTTTCTAAAATGCTTCTCTGACATTTCTGTTACTATTTTCATAAAATTCTCTACGTGATCATCCAAATCACTAGTATTATTAATCAATATAAGATCTTGTAACCAATTTTTCTCAAATTTCCTAATATCTTCAATAAATTTCCGAAAACTTTTATTCTTTGTTTTGAACCTCTGTTGTAATCTAATTATATGGGTATAATTCAAAGAAAACCTTATGTAACGGTGATCACTGTAGGAGAATATTTTGTCGTCGACAAACCAGTTATTCAGTTTATCACATATTTCCAGACCGCCAAGTGTCAAGTCCGGACGACCCTTCTGTGTGCCCTGCACAAACGAGTGTGGAGCGGTGACATCATTCATGATTCTCAGTTGTTTTTCTACAAGGTGTTCCAGGAATATTTCTGTACGTTCTGTTTGACGGGCGTAGCCCAGGTCTATGATTGGCACATTAAAATCGCCAGCTATCAGGATCTTATCAAAATTGTTAAAATGTGAACCAAGATCCACAAAGTCTTTATCTATATTGTTATTAGGAGGTGAATACTGAGAACAAATAAAAATAACATCATCATTTACATTTAAAGAGATGGTAATGGAATTATCCAGAGCCAGGTTACTAATCACGGCATAATCCCTGTTAGTTATTATGATAGCAGAATTATATCTTAAAGAGAAATAGATTGGCCAGTCTGGTGGAATGCCAGGAGCCTCATAATCAGAAACATAGATATCTTGGCAAAGAACTAGATCTATATTATTAGACAAAACATACTGTACCAAAGCATCGCTTGCATCACCACAGTGATGCAAGTTCACCTGCACAAAATTCAACAAACCAACATGAGAAACACCCGTGACAGTGCCCTTAGCTACGATTAGCTACTATCTTCAGCCTATATTTCTGGAATACCGGACAATTACTGCTATCAGCACGATGACTGCAATCCCCATTCACATCATCAAAATAACAATTTGAACAACAAAGAGTATCCGATTTACAATCTTTCAAGTAATGATCAGCAGCACATTTAACGCAGTTAACTCTCTCAGTACAACTATTGGACATATGACCGAACCTCTGACATTTAAAGCATCTGGTTATTGACACAAACTCAACCACCCTATATCTTTCAAAGTCAATGCATATTCTTTTCATTTTCAGTAGGATATTCTTACACTCTTCGTCCACATCTATCAGCCAATTATTTTTCCCTGCTTGGTTTCAATTTTACGTATTATCCGCACTTCCCTATCTGTACCTTTCATTAAACTTTCTATTATCGCCTTGGTAGCTGAGTCTACATCAGAAGACTGTAGCTTTCTTTTAAGTCCCATCATAGTATCTTCCGACGAGCCGTCCTGCAAACACTTTTCCACTTCCTGCTTTACATCCTCTTCTTTAAGTTCTGGATCAACACTTAAAATGAGTATTCTCTCCCTTCTTCTGATCGGAACATTTATCTTCGCAATATCCTTAATCTCTTCTGAATCTGCTAGAGAATCTCTAATCACATCCACCTGTGCTTTGGTCTTATATTTCAGTATCACCCTGTTAGTCTTAGTAGTTATGATGTCCTTTGGCAATGTGAGATCTTTATTCCTTTTATTAACCAACTTGATCTTTTCCCTCAGTTGTGAAACATCTTGGTTCTCCTCGTTCGGTGTCACTATTACCGTGTGCTCATCTCTCCTTTTCTGTATTACTTCCTTAGGTTTCGTCTGGACCTCCTCAATTGAGCTAATAGAAGTTTTACTGATTTTCTGGGCTAAATCTGACATCATTGCGTTATATTCCGCGCGGTCATCAAGTCTTGCTTTCATAACTTTATTGTCCTCCGATATTTTGGTACATTGTTTTAGGATAATATCTAAAGCCTTCTTTACGCAATTCACAGTTGGGGTCGATATTTTATTACCCCTTGAACTCTTATGTTCTAACAAATCATGAATTTTCTCATTGATATCCATAACTACCTCGATAAATCTTTTACCTTCAGCATTCTTGATCCATTGTTCTACATTATCATCAGCCATCCTACCAATCCTAGAACCCTACAAATACCACCAAAGACTTTTAATACAACCCAAAGACCCTCTATCGACAATAACTATCACAAAAGACCCTCTAATTGAAAAAGCAAAACAAACCACCGACAATTCACTAGCGTACGTTTACAATGAGATATGAGAACAACCTTTCAGCTAATATAAGAGACCGTGTGGTCAGAAAAAAACACAAATGATCCAATTAAAAAGCGAAACAGGAAAACACGATTCAAGTATAAGAGAAACAACAGCTAATAAATCACCGGGTAATGGAATCAATAACCGCCGGATAAAAGGATCAGCCCACGAAAACTGCCTCACTAGACATGTGACACAAAAAGGAAAAAAATACCAATGTAGAGAAGTAATACCACGTGCAGCACAGTAAAAAAAAAAAAAAAATACCTCACACACCACGTGACCAAACTACACACAATAATTGTAAACAAACTATAACAAGATCGCAGTAACCACGGCAACAAAGACACTGACTACCAAAAATAAAAGTACTCTAAAAATATACGTCACTACTAAATCACCACACAATACATCACAAAGCAGAATCACTGTGATCGCAAATGACACCAGCAAGACAAATATACAGGAAGCAAACAACTAAACACAACTCAAACGCAAAAATGGCTACCAAAACAAAATGTCAGAAATTAAAAGAAACGCTCGTCGAAAAACTTCAAAAATAGATATCTCAATAAATAGCAAGAATAATTAAACGAAAAGTAAGCGAAAAGAAAGCTCGGGTAAGATTACATAAACAATATTAGCATCAGTAAGAAATATGCATAAATTAAATAGATAATAGCTAACTTAGAAAACTTTACGTTAAAGCGTGTCTTTCGACATGCAAGAATCAGTGTAAAAAAATTTCAGAGTCCAGTAACTACAAAAATAATGCAAATATTTAAATAAAATTCATAACACAGTAAGATAATAGAAACAGAAAAAGGATTATGCCAAAAAATTAGAACTGGATCAGATAATTACCCAAATAATAGACTTTATCGCAGGAGCACCAAAAACAATTCACCTTCAATGGCGGAAAGTTTTTTTTTTTTTTTTTTTTTTTTGTTCACTTACTTGGTCACCTGGCCAGGACGCCAACCGTGAGGTTTATGGACTGAATGTCCTGGCAGGAAAAAAAACCCTCTACCATCCAGCTTCACCCTATCCAAGAAACGGGCTAAACAAGCGACAATTATTTAACATAAGAAAAAGAACAGGTGCATAATCCTAATTATGCAAATAGCAGCTCGCTATGACAAAAAGTACAAATCATGCAAGTTTATAGGATTCTTGCAACAAAACTAAATTAAACAACAAATGTAGGTTTATAGGTTACCTACAACTAACATAAAATACCAAAATAAGGACAATTTACATAGTTTGAGGGTTTGAGGTAACCCACAACTGAAAAGTAAAGTTCATAAAGTTCATAAAGAATCAATAGCCAAACTTCCTCAACAGGTAGCATGTCAGAAAGTCTCAAGTAAACTGCAGCTTCTTAGTAGAAGAACATTTCTGTAGAAGATGTCTAGTAACAAGCAAACTGAATGAAGTTTTCACCAATCGAAATATCAACATCACATGTGGAGAAGAAGAAACAGTATTAAAAAAAATTTCAGTATATATCAGGCTTTTCCAAAAACAGTTAAACTTAAAATCTGATATTCATATAGATTCTAAACAAGTGATTAAGGTTTAAAAGAGAAGTTCACCACTTGAGTGTTGAAAAAAAAAAGAAAAAAAAAATCAAAGTTAAGTCAATAAAAATGAAATGTCCAGACACCCTCAGAGAATACTCCCAATCAGGAAATGCCACTATGAAAAAAAAAAAAAAAAAAAAAAAAAAAAAAAAAAAAAATTCATAATACCAAATCTTCTTATAAGGGTTCAAAAGGATTAAGTGGTAGGTTTATAACACTTTCTCTAACAAAAACATTGCAACTAGAAATCACATGATAAAACATATTAAACTGCTGTTAAAATGGTTCAGGTTCCAATAGTACAAAGCAATAAAAAGATAATCCAATAAATCCCAATGATAGGGAAAATGAATAATCTGTTCTATTCTAATGATGAGGTTCACAAAACTAATCAAAAGAAGGTGCACTAAATACTTGTTGACTGCTAACAATGATGTCTACCAACTTGGTTACGGTAAACTTTCCAACAAGAAACAAGTAATAGGTTCAAACTTATCGCATGTAAAAAAGTAGTCTTATACTTTAAATAATAAGGTAAAAGAATAGTCCATCTATCCCAATAATATCATATGATAGTTTCAGATAGAATCACTAATACAGAAGTTGAGACACTGATACCAGTAAGAACACTGTAGGTAGTAGACCATCTGACATGTATTACACATTATATTATAGTTGAAATTGTTCTGACTCCAATAATATAGAGCATTAAAATGATAGTTCAATATATCCTAAAGATAAGTTAAAAGAATAGTCCATTCTATTCAAATGAGAAGAATCTATGAGTTATGCGAAAAAAGGAAACATCACATACTTGAAAACTACTATCAATCAGCTAGATAAATCTCAAAATGTATTTTTTTTCTTTTTATTCTCTCTTTTTCCCTTCTTTTTTCTCTAATACTCATACAACCGTTCAAATATTGAAATTAATAATATGCATAAATCAAAATGATCCCCAGTTATAGACTTTCCAACAAAAAGCAGGTAAATGGTTCAAACAAGAGGTACGTCAGTAACGACTTTTATTTTCATAAAGTAAGGTAAAAGAATAGTCCATCTATCGCAATAATTTTCATGATGACTTCCAATAAGTATAGAACTTTAAAAAGGTAGTTCTGTATATCCTGATGATTAAGTTAAAATAATAGCTCATTCTATTCAATCAATATACCCACAGCAACATATCGGCCCTCTTAGTCAAGCCTAAGATACAGAATGCGAAACTAGTAAAAGAGAATAGTCCCATTACAACACTAAAATTTATATTTAATAAACGAATAATGTTCGTTTAGAGAATTATAAATGTGGCACAATTTTCGATAATTATCTTGATTAAAAAGGACTCTTTTAATATTTGTACTAATACTTGCAGAGTTGTCAAAGTAGAAAAAGTAGTGGACCAGAGGGCATCTTCCAAAAAGGTAGTGTGTTGTATCACCTCTCTTGCCACAATCGCAGTTTGGGGTGCCACGCTTACCAATTTTATTAAGAAAAACAGGAAAACTTCCATGTGAGGTTATAAAGTATTGTACGACATGATTTGCGCAGATATATTTAGTGTCTACTCTTTTCATAATACTATACGTATCTCTACCCTTGCCAGAATGTTCCCAATAGCTTTGCCAATCCAGGATCGCTTTTTCACGACAAAACTGCTTAATTAGTGAAATAGGAAAATTCTGTATATCAACTAAGTCGGATTCATTTTCATTAATAGCATTCTTTGCAAGTTCGTCTGCTCGTTCATTGCCGATATTTCCAATATGCGCCCTCGTCCATCCAACTGTAATCCTTTTTCTAGTACTCTGTATTAACATATCAAATATTTCTTTAACTATGCTGTTAACCGGAAAGGTTCTCTGAAGGACCATAAATGAGGCTCTGCTATCCGTAAAAATCACTGCATCATGAAATCTTGAATTGATAAACCAGTTAATTGCATATCTAATTGCCAGTAATTCAGCCTGATATATTGAATTCTTCGAATGTAAGGTAACTTTAAAATCTTGTATAAATATGCCATCGTAATACACTGTAAATGCAGCGCCAACACCATGAATCATCTTCGACCCGTCTGTATATATAATTGGAATGCTTTTGCCCAAATAATCCGAATCTTTATCTACTGTAAAATGTAAATTCTTCACTGCATTATAATACGGGAAATTCTTCGTTGCTAGGCTATTCATTATATTTGTGCGGCCTATTACATCGCCATCAATCATTATTTGCTCACCTTCATTAATCACTTGGTATTTTAAACTCTCATATTTCAAATGAATATGCAATGGAATTATACCCGTTAAAACACATAATGCATCGGTTGAGACTGATCTATATGTTGAAATTATTGACATCAATCCTATTCTCTGGCAAGAGCTTAACTTAAGTAAAGCATGGGATTTTAAATCGTTATACCATATTTCCGATCCATAAATGATTTGCTTCTCAATTATGTGAGTATACCAAATTTTTCTGTACATTGTATTCAAGCCTCTGTCTCTTCTTGTCGTCTTCTTAATTGATGAGGTATAGTTTTTAATTTTCTCTCTAATATTTTCAAGATGTGTTATCCAGTTAAATCGACTATCAAGATGAAACCCCAAATATAAGACTGTATCCTTGACTGGGATAGATGTTGTTTCAATTTTAAAAATCGGATGTCTACTTTCTAAGGTATAACTGCCAAACATCATACTTAAGCATTTTTCATTGCTTATTGTCAATTCCAACTCCTGGCATAATTCACTGAACCAAGCGATCTTCGAATTCATATCTGTTTCCAACTCTTTCCTTGTATCGCCATGGGCTATCACCACGAAGTCATCAGCGTATGATAACAAATCTTCAAATTTAATCTTGTATCTTTTGATAAGATAATCAGCAATTATTAACCAAAGTAAAGGTCCAATGCAGCTCCCTTGTGGACAGCCTCTGAAAATATTGAACCAACGTATGCCATTTGTAAAACTAAAACCAATTTTCCGATTGCTGATGTAATTTTTTAGAATAGATTTCAAGTAATTCTGAATTGGAAGATCATCAATAATTCTAGCTAAAATTTCCCAGACAACTGCGTCAAAAGCCGCCTGGATATCTATTGATGCCATTGACACGTATTTGAATTCGTATAATCTTCGATTTATAATATCTTTCAGCGCTCGCATAGCGGTAACTGTACTGTGTTCTTCACGGAAACCGTGTTGAGCTTCATCCCAATAATTTTTACTTTCAAGATTTGGAACAATTCTAATCTTTATTATTCTTTCTAGTATTTTTCCTATAATACACAGCAGAGTAATTGGACGATATGAGCGAACCGTCTTCCCATCCTTGTTTCTTTTCCTGAAGAAGATTACTAGACCTCTTTTCCAGGGCTTAGGGAAATGTCCATGTCTTAAACAAGCTGTAAACATTCTTTTAACGTAAGTATGGCAGGAGTTGCAGAAATTTTTAATAATCAATGCATCTAACATATCATAACCTGGGGCTTTTCCATTGTTTTGCCTATTGAGTGCGTATTTCAATTCTCTACTTGTAACCGGATCCGGAGAATTTGTTCCTCGATAAACAGTATCAGAATTATATTCGAAAATGTTTTCAGGTATATTATCTACTGCAAAATGTTCATTCATTAACATTGCTGCGACTTCATTATATGAATCGAAGGAAGTTGATCCATCAAGCCTAGTGAATATAAGATCGTTATGCTTTAGGTTTTTTCCAGAAATATATTTATGTAGTTTTCCAAATGCATCATTGGTCTTTTCACAATAGGTCAACCAATTTTCTCTTTTTGCCATTTTAACACTTTTCTTATACTCATTTCTATATTTCTTGTATATTTCTTTCAAAGAATCATCCACCAAATTTCTCCGGTGTCTTTTGTAGCTTGCAGCAACTTTATTTCTTTGTATTCTAAGATTATCCGAGAAACATCTGATAGTAGGTTTGTGTGAAAGTGTTCCCTTTCTGAAACACGTTGTAGAGACTTCAGTCAATTTTTCCATCAAACTATTAATGTGGCGGTCCAAATCATCTGTATTGTGTATTACAAGTATATATTCCATAAGGTCTTTCTCCATAGTCTTCATTATTTTATTAAATCTTGAAAAACTTTTGTTTTTAGTTTTATATCTAATATTATGTCTTTTTTCAGGTACGTAGTAAAGAGAAAACTTAATGTAACGGTGATCGCTAAATGAAAACGTATCACTATCTACAGACCAGTTAATAATCTTTTCACAAATATTTAAGCCAGCCAGAGTCAGATCTGGTCTACCCTTGAGAGCACCTTGGACGAATGAAGAAACGGCGTCAGGATCATTAACAATGCTGAGATTCTTTTCTGACAGATGTTCCAGAAGTATTTCCGAGCGGTCACTCTGTCTTGTGTATCCAAATTGCAAAAGTGGAACATTAAAGTCTCCAGCAATTAGTACATCTTCAAAATGAAGAAAATGATTACCCAAATCAACAAAGTCTTTGTCAATATTGCCAGTTGGTGATGAATATTGGGAGCAAACATAAATAACATTATTAAACACATTTAAAGAGACCGTCACACTGTTTTCTAGAACCAAGTTTCTTATAATAGCATAATCCATGTTAGTTATAAAAATTGCAGCATTAGTGTTAAAAGAATAGAAAGCAGGCCATTCGGGAGGAACACCAGGAGCCACCCCATCTACAATATAAGGATCCTGACAAGCAACCACATTTATATTATTACAAATAACATAGTTAGCCAGAGCATCATTGGCATCCGCACAATGATGTAAGTTTATTTGAAGAAAGTTGATGCCAGAGTCAGAAGCAGGGACCATATGGTCGCCCTTAGCTACGCCGAGGGACAAGACTGTCCCTATATTTAATAAATACAGGGCAGCTTGTACTATCAGCCCTGTGCTCAGTATCGTCTTCCGAAGCCTCAAAATAGCAATTTGCACAGCTCTCCTTCTTGGTCTTGCAATCCTTGATGTTATGATCCCCTGCACATTTTAAGCAATGAATTTCTCCGTCACATTTATTGGCCATGTGACCAAACTTCTGACACTTATAGCACCTTGTTATTGAAACAAATTCAACAACGTGATATCTTTCGAAATCGATACAAATACGCTTCTTATCCAAGAGTAGGTTTTTACTGTCTGAGTCCACGTCTAGTAGCCAATTAGTTTTTCCCTGTTTCGTTGGTATTTTTCTTATTACTCTAACTTCACTTCTTGGCTTTTTTAATAAATTTTCAAATAACGCTTTAGTTGTAACATCCAATGTTGCTGTTTCCAGTCTATCTGTTAGGCCTACATAAGAGTCTTCTACTCCACCTTCCTCTATCTGAGCTTCCACCTCCTTTTTTATATCTTCTTCTTCAATCTTTGTATCTACACTTAATATCAGTATTCTCTCTCTTCTTCGTATGGGTACGTTTACCCTGGCCACATTCTTTACCTCATCTGACCCAACCATAGCATCCCTCGCTGTCTCAACCTCTTTTCTATTTCTATACTTCACTTACTTCATAAAAGGTATCACTTACTTCATATTGTTCACTTACTTCATAAAAGGAAAATTTCCATTCCAATATTCTGGTGCCAATGTGCCATTTAAGAATTAAAATTAAGTGGTCAAAAAATGAACCACCGCCCATGAAGGGGTGAAAGAAGTAAATTGTAGTAATTGTAGTAAATTTTATTACGTCAATCGTTTTATAACGCTGCTAAAATATATCTGGAGGCAAAGACTCTGTTTACTTAATTCATTTTATATTAGCTTCCTTTCAAATGTTTAACTGGTCTTCTTTAATCTAACACTGATTTGGCCTTAAAATTTCGCAATCAAAGAAAATTGAATGGAAAACCCGTTTACAGGGAGATTGCTATAGGGTTTTTTTTTTCATTATAATACAATCTTCTCTAATCTTATTAATACTGATCAAATTAGCGTGCTTTTAGATTCTGCGGTGTGTCTGAACGGGGGTTGGCGATCGTGGCTTGCAGGGGGCGGAGCCCCCTAGTACATATATATATTAAACAAAAACATAATTTGCCGAACAATTACAAAAAACAAATTTATTTCCTATATCATTTAAGCCCGAGAAAGGACAGATATTAAGATATTTCATTCAGTTAGTTCTACATTTAATGTTAAATTTTTGTAACAAATTAGTTTAAAAAATGTAAACATTAAAAAGTAAAAATGAAATTCAAACAATATGATACTTAAACACCCTAAAAACTTATATTCCGTTCAAACGAAATCGAAATAAATCTTGGATTTTTTTTTTCCAAATTTAAGTTGCAAATATTTGTATTGCTGATTTTGTATTATGTTTACGGAAGGTGAAAACAAATGATTAAGCACATCTAAAATACAAACCTTCCAAAAAAAAAAAAAAAAAAAAATTCTAAGATTTATTTCGATTTCGTTTGAACGGAATATAAGTTTTTAGGGCGTTTAAGTATCATATTGTTTGAATTTCATTTTTACTTATGTTTACATTTTTTAACTAATTTTCTACAAAAATTTAACATTAAATGTAGAACTAACTGAATGAAAAATCTTAATCTCTGTCCCTTCTCGGGCTTAAATGATGTAGGAAATAAATTTGGTTTTTTAATTTGTTCGGGAAATTATGTTCTTGTTCATATGTCAAGTTTTTTAATAACTACTGCATGCAGGCGAACTGATTTAAAAATTAACTAGATGTATCATCATCAGATTTGATCTACAAGGTGCCGTATCACAATTTGTAGCGTATTTACCAATATTTAAGCCAAAATGTTTCATCTCTGCAGTAGGGCAAAGTTTGGACAAAAACTTCCAGCTTGAGCATCGAAAATCTACTTATAATAAAATCTGAGTGCAGGGGACCGTCGGAACCATGCCGGTGCGAACCACTCTGGTCTGCGAAACGACCGTAGCTAAACGCCATGTTAGGCTTAATGAAAAACATATCCTAGCATATGACGGCTAAATCATATTTTTTTCTATTTGAAATCATGCCTGTTCAGCATATTTTCACATAAAACATGTGTATGATATCTATTTATAATGTATTAAGTTCTAAATTAAAATAAAGCTATTATAAACATAGAAATCGGACGTAAACAAACGATACTGCTGCCATTCAGATTCAAATTTCAGCAAATCTACAAACAAACAAATGACTCTTTGAACGCTTCATAAAAATAAATAAATAAAAAAAAAAAAAAAAAAAAAAAAAAAAAACAGGTTAAAGCCGATGCTGGTCTTAAAATATTTGTAATAGTTTATTAAAACCTTTAAATATTTTAACTTTCTTTAAAACCTTCAATAACTGTTAAGTTCTAAACAATTAAGTTCTAAAATTAAGGGCCAAATCATCATCATCAACAACAACAACAAGTTCTAATTTAAAAATAACGGATAACTATCGCTATCTAGGGAGAAAAGATAGAACTTTCGCTCTAAAAAGGTGCGTTCAAGCACATTGCATTACATGTATTTTTAATTTATTCAGAATGATTATTCTTTTGCACAATTTCATTTTTACTGTGACATTTGTTTTCTGTCTTATATGACAAAGTAAAAATTATTCGAATTTGAATATCTAAAACTTTCAAATACATTTACAATAAATAATTATTTCAATAGCACTTCAGCATTATTTAAAGGAAAATTAACCCTTTATGTACTGAATTATTAATTCATAAAAATTTCATCTTCTAAAGCATTTTTCGTGAATTTTTGAACCAAAATTAAAGGATTTGCATAATCATTAAATAAATTTTAGAAGGATTTAGAAGGATTCATTAAATTTGAATTTATAAGGATTTTGTGTAATATTTATAACCCCACTCAAATCTTTTATTTTATATATTTTTCTTTGTATTTTGTAGGAATTAGGAAATCGAAATTAGGAATTAGGAAATCGGAATTAGGAATTAGGAAATCTACAAATACAATGTTCTTACAATAGAAATATTGAACTATTTCTGATTTGAAAAATCCCCCCCCCTCCCCTCCCACTCCAAAGCCAAGAAAGCTGAAAAGACGCAAAGGCCAAAGAAATCATCCTTTAAAAAATATTCTTGCTTACTGTAACCCATAAAGCTTTGGAACATCATAAAGTAATGCATCTATTACTCATTCTAAATTGTATTTCTACAAATCGATGCATTAAATTAATTTTATAACAAGTTATTTTAATTGTACTTATAAGTACCGTCAGTAGATAAAGGGTTAAAGAGACAATTTTTTCTGTACCGAAGGCTGCAAGCAGCGCCTCTGTAGGCCGTGTTAATTCCCAATAAAGTAGGAGCTTATGTTTCTTGCTAATTCTTTTGCCGTCAACTTTATGTTGTAATCGTACTATTTTTTACAATGCATTTCATCATATTTGAAGACATTGCAAATAGAAAGAATATTTCTTATCGATGCAACATATTTTAATTATCTTGTAGATAAAATTATGAATTTTAACATAGTTTGTAGCGAAAAAATAAAGTCCCACTAAACAACAAATTTTTAATGTAGAGGGAACCTAAACAGGCATTTTCGTCATAGAATGTATAGCTGGAAATGGAGCGTTTAAGCGCTAATGACTAAATTGTAGTTTACATAATTTCTTTGCTCTAATCATAAAAAAATCAAAGGATAATACTTTTAGATTAACAAAATGCATGAGGCATCATTTTTTTTTCTTTTTAAGTCAGAAAAATATTTTTTTTAAACTATTGTTTTGCAGATATATCATTTACTTTCCGTCATTTTTCGTTATAGAATGTGTAGCTGGAAATTGCGCGTTTAAGCGCTGGTGACTCAATTGTAGTTTACACATTTCTTTGCTCTAATCATAAAAAATCCAAGAATAATACTTTTTGATTAACAAAATGCATCAGGCATCTTTTTTTTTTTTTTTTTAAGTCAGAAAAATATTTTTTTAACTATTGTTTTGAAGATTTATCATTCACTTTCCGTCATTTGTGACAGGGATAATATACTAGTCTTTAATAAAAACATAAAAAAAACAATTTTACTTAATTTAAGTTACCCCATTTTCCCCTCTGGTACACTATGAATGCAAAATATACTTACATCTTGACAGCTAATATTATAACAACAGTATAGCAGTTACACAGTAAGACATAAAAAAAAAATTGTTTTACTTAAATTTTGCTACCCTATTTCCAGCTAGGGGGCGATGTAAATGCAAGATTAAATTGTTACCTAAATTTAACTTGAGTTATTTATTTAGAATCAACATCAGTCGTTTTCAGGAAACCAAAGAAAAAAAATGACTAAAGACCTCTTGGAAAAATTTTTGATAAAAATTCGGTAATAACATTACGTTTACTTAAGATAACTTCGTTAAGGTTACTTTACGTTAAATGTCTCTGACTTTTTAAAATTTTCAAATAATGATATTTTATTTCTTAGTACCACAAAAAGAAATTGCATATGAACAATATATATATTACATGTCCGTGTGTACTGCTCACGTCAGATAGATGATGAAACCTGTAAAATAAATTTCAGTTATTTGGAAATTTATTAACATCAAAGCATCCGGCGATTTCAGTATTTGCACAGTCTTAACACAATAAAATTAGTTCAGTATTTCTTTCTGGCTAGTATTCCTTAACGAAATTAAAACTTCATCAACAAAAAAAAAATAAAAGGAAAACATAAATCACAAAGTTAACTCCATCGTAATCGAATGGGCACATCCGTATATAATTGATATTCATAAAAAATTAGTATCGGTGAAATATGTTGTAATTTTTTGACGTCATAATCACCTGCTTTCTGTATTTACTCTTATTAATGCTTCTTGCATTACTAACAATATTGAACAAGTATTACAACATATATTCAGTTTTATTTCCCGTATGACGTCATATTCATCTTCTTTGTAATTCGTAAAAATTTATTTTAAATTCCACTTCTCACATGTACATATTTTAAATGAAAATGAATTGCTGTAGATAAAATTTTATTACGGCTTTTGAATTTTTTGAAACAATAGAAAAAAAATGCTAAATTTTATAGCAAAAAAGCCCATTGATTCTCAATGAAAAAAAAGCGAAATTTGGAATTATTAAGAAAAATATTTGAATAATATAAATAAATCTTAGGATATGTTACTCTCTGAATTATAATTCACCTATATGCAAAGGCATTTTATCATCCGTTATGACCCTGACGTCAGACAAACATTTTCGTATTTTGAATTTACAAAATCATTAAAATTACAAATAATAATAAAAAAAATGTGGCATCAGGGACCCAAAGGTGGTAAGAAAAAGTCAAAAACTTATGAGCTCCATAGGTTTTTTCTATGTTAAATTAACATTGAGAAGTAACACTGGAAAGAAATAAGTATTGCACTGCCGCGCAACATTAAATATATATATATATATCTTCTCTTTTTTTTTTAATCAGTGTAGTTACCAATATTGGATACGTATTTTCTATCATAATTTAATTTTAAATTAATTTTCACTGTGGTTCTTATTAATTGTCATTTTTGAATTAATAGTTATATTAAAGGAATTTTCTTTATTATATATATAGATAGAAAGAGGAAGAGAGAAAGAGTGTGTTGACGCTTTTTTCATTAGGCAGTTGGATAATATCTTATTTATTAGTATTAGATGTATACTTCTAATTGCAAAATTATTCGAAAGTTCTTCTTTATCATCTTAGAAATAATTTTATTTAAAATAGTTATGCTTGTAATAGTATGAAATATGAAAAAAAATGAAAATTCATGAAATAACAGTATCATAATTTAAGCGCAGAGCAGCAATTTCCTAACTATATAGATATAGGATAAAGAAGTATATATATATATATATATATATATATACATACATATGATAATTTAAATATGTATACTGCACCACGTTGTGTCATAATGTTATAAAATATTTGTGTAATTTTTCTTATATGAAGTGTATTTCTATCATCTGCATCTTAACCCTTAACCGGAAACATGCCGTCTGTGAGATGGTTGCGTCTACATATCTACCCTTTTCACAAAAAAGAACGCGTCCCCAATCTTATCACACAATCTAATCCTTATGCTACTGGTCCTCTGCCTCCCCCACCTATTTGTAACGCCTGCGCATTTTTAGTTATTGAAAGAAAAATTATTTTATTTTCAACGCAGTCTGTGAGACGGCATGTTTCCGTTTATGTAATTTTTTGCTCTGTGGTATTGATATAGGGGAGCCGTCAAAGCGGGTACGCTACAGATAAAAAAGACTGAAGAAGCTGTTTTGAGATTGGCGTGACATAAGCGAAGTTGAAAGTATTTCAGATGATGAATTTATCAATTCTGAATACGAAAATGACTCAACATTGTCAAAAATGCATAAAAAATTGCAGATATTTAGAACATGCTGCAATATTTACTATTAAATGTTTTGTTAATTTTACTGCGTAATATTTTTTTCTATTTCATATCGTACCGAAATATATAAAAATATTAGAATTTATTTAATTATTATGACGAAAGTTTTATATTTTGAACAATAATGTGTAATTTTAAAATATTTTCCGTCTCCGACATTCAAAACTTATTTTTATGCTGTCATATTAAAAAATTGGTCCTGTTAATGCATTACTATTAAATATTAAGTGTTTAAGTTCACTATTTGGTAAATTATTAAGAGTTATTTTCCCTTTAAAATTTTATAGCAATTTTGTTTAATTCAACAGTCTCACAGACGGCACGTTTCCGTTTGTGCACGGGATTTTAATGTTTCCGGTTAAGGGTTAAGAAATAAAAGCCATTACCTCTATTTGTATCACCTTGTATACACAATTTAGTAAGGCATTATGTAAATACAAATACTAAATAATAGAAAATTCATTTAATTTCTGTAGAAATTGTACATGAAATCTTTAATTGTGATAATATAGCATTTCATTTTATTTCCTCCTTTTTAGTATAAAAAAACCTTATATACACTGGCCTCCAAAAGTTTAGGTACAGGGACGCGATGCTTTCGATTGAACACGGTTTGTCGAATATCTACCAACATTATTGGCGAATTGTTCTTGAACTTCTGGGATGTAAAGAACATGTTTGATTTCATATTTCTCGGTGAAGATTTATCTGGTGTACAATTAGGGGGCTAATAATAAATTTAATAATAAAATAATATTTGCCATCACCTATGTAACAGAAAAGGCTGGAAATGGTTTGTCACTGTGGTAAATGACTATTCGGGTCCTGTTCAACGTTTGTATGCATTTGTGTAAGCATAACACTCATATTCGTGAAGATGTTTATGTTTTTGTGAAAAATTCAACAGTTTTTTGTTTATAGCATAAAGACTTTTCAACCAAATTTAACACAACTTTCCGAAAACCTGACAAAGTACAGTAGAAATAGTACACTGCAATTAAAACATGAATATATTGAATATTTGATGAAATATGGGCATTTTTATAAGATAATTTTTAACTGCGCAAGCGTGGAAGATTTCAAAATTTTTATTTCATAATTTGGTAGCCAGCTATTTTGGGTAACTTCTGTAAAATGTCCAGTCAAATATTGTGAAAACTCAGAAAGATACAGTGAGTTGATTGAAAAGTTGTGGAAAAACCCTTATAATAAAGCTACTTTTAGAGAGCAACTCACTATATCGCCCCTATCTTTGCGAAATTTCTCGATATTTGATTGGACCTTTTAGATAAGTTACCCTAAATAGCTGATTACCAAATTATGAAATAAAAATTTTGAAATCTTCCACGCATGCGCAGTTAAAAAGTATTTCTTACAAGAGCCCATATCGCATCAAATATTCAATAAATTCATGGTTTAATGGAAGTGTACTATTGCTACTGTTCTTTGTAAGGTTTTCGGAAAGTTGTGTTAAATTTGGTTGAAAACTCTGTATGCTATAAACAAAAATCTTTTGAATTTTCCACAAAAATGTTAACATCTTTACGAATATGAGTGATATGCTTACACAAAAGCACACAAACGTTGAACAGGACCCAAATAGTCATTTACCGCAGTGACAAACCATTTCCAGCATTTTCTGTTGCATAGCTGATCGCAAATATTATTTTATTATTAAATTTATTATTAGCCACCTAATTGTCGGCCCGACTAAATCTTCATCGAGAAATATGAAATCTAGCATGTTCTTTACATCCCAGATGTTCACGAACAATTTGTCAATAATGTTGGAAGATATTCGAGAAAACATGAGCAATCGAAAGCATCCAGCCCCTGGCCTTAAACTTTGAAGGCAAGTATATATTCAGAACAAGAATTTGCATTTCTTATGAAAAATTTAAAAATTGCATTCAGCTTATTAAATGAAACTCTATTCGACTAGAAACTGGTATGGAAAAAAAAATAATGCTTATTTAATTATTTTTAATCATATAACCTATATCATACATAATTATATACATACTAAATGCTGTACATCAAAATTTATAATATTATTAAATCAAAATATTTTAACCTAAAGTTTATGAAATAAAATTACTTTCTAATGAATATTATTAATGATGAAATTATGAAATTTATGTGAGCCCATGTGACAGTATCGGTTTTGTGACATAATATTGCAGTTCATTTATGCCAAATTTAATCATACATCATTTAATATTAAAATGTCAGATGTTCCTACAAGATTGTATTCTAGAGATTAATAAGTAACTTAGTTTAATAAATATCTCCTTGAATTTAATGAATCTATGTAAATAAAGTCTCTTCCCTTTGATGCCATATTTTAGAATATCTGTATTACCCCATTAAAAGTTTATTGAATTAAATTCCTATTAATTTTCGGATCAGTAAATGAATAATTAATTTGTAGTTAAGGAAAAAAATTTCTGTTTGAGTATAATTATAACAAAACTTGTTATAGTTTAGATAATAATATTTGACAAGAAATAATATAGAAACTTTCATTTGAGGGTTAAAGCAATTAGAAATTAAAAACGGGACTATAAAACCTAATTTGTTTTTGAAAAGCTTAAGTTTTAGTACCATTTCAATAAATGTTGCTTTTGTACAATGTAAAAAATAAGATGTAAATCTACAAAAATAATTTTTTTTTTTTGTAAAAGTTACAGAAATCTTTATGCATACTAAAATGTTATCGGTAACCCAGGATAATTACATGAATTTTTCTTTTGTTGTTCAGTAAGACAAAAAGTTTAAGGTAACCCAGTTTCCTAGAAAGTTCTTAGTAACCTTACATATATTTTTACTTTCTTCTATCTTCAATAGAATTTTGGAATTTCCGATTTTCGACAGATTTACACATTTAAGGGGTCAGAGATCCCAAAAAACATGTTTATAGAAAATGTCTGTCTGTCCGTCTGTCCGTGTGTCCGTGTGTCTGTCGCCATTGTACCATCAAAAAGTGTATGAAGTAATGCATAGAATTGAACCAAATTTTTATTTTAAGTTTTTGGATATTGCAAGTAGGTTCTCCCTGAATTTTGAAAAAATTCGCTGTTAGGGGGCGCTGTAATAGCGATTTTTGTGCAATTTTGAATATTGTACCCTCCAAAAGAGTATGAAGTTATGCATAGAATTGAACCAAATTTTTATTTTAAGTTATTGGATATGGCAAGTAGGTTCTGCCTGAAATTTGAGAAAATTCGCTGTTAGAGGGAGCTGTAATAGCGATTTTTGTGCAATTTTGAATATTGTACAATCCAAAAAAGCATGAAGTTATGCATAGAATTGAACCAAATTTTTATTTTAAGTTATTGGATATGGCAAGTAGGTTCTTCCTGAATTTTGAGAAAGTTCGCCGTTAGGGGCTCTGTAATAGCGATTTTTGTGCGATTTTGAATATTATACCATCCAAAAGTGTATGAAGTAATGCATAGAATTGAACCAAATTTTTATTTTAAGTTTTTGGCTATGGCAAGCAGATCCTACCTGAATTTGGAAAACATTCGCCGGTAGGGGATGCTGTAATAGCGATTTTTGTGCGATTTTGAATATCGTACCATCCAAAAGTGCATGAAGTTATGCATAGAATCGAACCAAATTTTTATTTTAAGTTTTTGGCTATGGCACGCAGGTCCTCCCTGAATTTGGAAAAGTTCACCGTTAGGGGGCGCTGTAATAGCGATTTTTGTGCGATTTTGAAAATTGGACCATGGAAAAGTGTATGAAGTTATGCATAGAATTAAACCAAAATCATATTTTAAGTTCTTGGCTATGGCAAGCAGGTCCTTCCTTAATTTGAAAAACATTCGCCGGTAGGGGGGCTGTAATAGCGATTTTTGTGCCATTTTGAATATTGTACCATCGAAAAGTGTATGAAGTTACGCATAGAATTGAGCCAATTTTTTTGTGTTTCTTTTTGGACATGGCATGAAGGTCCTCCCTGAATTTTGAAAAATTCCGCCAGAAGGGGGCGCTATAATTCCGATCTCTGTGCCATTTTCATTATTGTACCATCGAACAACGTATAAAATTATGCATACAATTGAACCAAAATTTTTGTGCTTGTTTTTGGCTTTGGCTAACAGGTCCTCCTAGAATTAGGAAATATTGCACGGTAAAGGGGCTCTGTGATGGCGATTTTTGTATACTTTTCTTGATTTTTCGTAGCTCTATTGTCCATCGGCGGCTCGTGCAAAGGCGGGAACTCGCTTCCTGTTAAGCCGGATATTCGCAAATATCTGATAACAACAGAATAAGGAAAAACTATTAATTTTAACAAATATCATGATATAGATTAACTCGTTTTTAGTTCGTTTAATTGACTGAAGCAGAAATTTAAGATGAAAATAAAAGTTGGTATAGTATCGAACTAATGATATTGAAGTATTAACATGTGTAACAAGTTTTGGAAATATTAAGATGTGTAAGATAGAAGAAAGTTTTCGGATTGGCACATCCAACTAGTTTACAGTGTGAACATGAATCAGTTACATGATTTTTTTTTTTTTTTTTTTTTTTTTTGCATTTACAGAAAAAGTTCTAGGCATCCCAGTTTCCTCGAAACTTCTTAATAACCTTAAAGATTTTAGTTTTTTTTTTTTTTACAGTGCATTAAAAGAAATTCAAAATTTAAAATAGATTTCAAATTAACCTACATATATTACAAAGAGAAGTATATATATATATATATATATATATGCGTATCTATATGTATCTATACGTATCTATATGTATGTATATACGTATCTACCTATCTATATATATGCAGTATATAAAAAAAAGATATGCTAAATGGTAGGTACAAGATAAACATATAAACATTTCATGAACATAAAATGACAAATTAAAATTACTAAAAGATTAAGGCTGTATCACATAATAAAAATAGTATTTGCATAAACTAATTTAACGAATCCTCACAGTATAATAAGCTAACGACATTTAAAAGATTAAATCAAGAGTACTTTTAAAGATTAACAAAGAAGAAAAATAATGCGTTAAGCATAGATTATGAAACACTTTCCAACACTTCCTGAATGCTTTAACAAAACTTCGTTATTTAGGCAAATAAGGTGTATAAGATAACTAAGTAAACATTTTAGAAAACACATAAAACATTTGAAAAACTGATTTCAGCAGTTACCATCCATATCAAATATGTATTCCAGTTTTTTTTTAACAGGTCGGTATTTGATCTGTAGATTGATATATATACTATATAATGGGAAAATTTAATTTAGCAAGAAAACGCATAACAGGTTGAAATTTCTCTTTCAGAAACACTCTTAAGACTACTGAAGTCACATTTCCAGAAATTATCATTTATAGACGGACATGAATCCAATTCTTCGCGTGACCCTGTATATCATTTTACCTATGTTCTACAAACATTTTATAATAAACTAAATGCAGTTCAGCGTAAAAATGTATGTCTCATTTAAAAACCACCTTTAAGCTATTTGCACTTATACCCAGTAATCATTACGAATTCTTTTGTGTAGCCCTGTACATGAATTATAGCATATATACACATTATATACTATGCATAAATATAGTGAAACAGAAAAACGCTCAACTTAATTAAAAATGCGTTTCCAGAAACCATCGCTAACGTACAGTACTTCAGATACAATATAGTATCTAAAGTATTTTGTGTGCCCCTGTAAATGTAAATTTATACATGAGATAAGTTATAGTAAACCTCAGCGGTGTACATCAATTTCATTATACATGAAATAATTTAACATAATTAAAATACGCCGCAAACAATTCCCTCCCTCCTCATATCATTATGTAACGGAATTATTTTGCATGTCCCTGTAAATGAATAAAAACTATTCTTTGCACCGCATATTCTACAGATTGCATATTTTGTGCACTTGATAAATGCATATCAATGTTATTATGTTTGAAAGCATGTAGCATCATTAAAAAACATTTGAAGCGATTTTTTTCCAAACGCCGTAATGTAAGGAAAACTTTTGACTGTCCCTGTAAATGAACTAAACATTCTACAAACTTCATTTGAAATAGGAAACGTGCTGTGGTAAACCTCAATAACATCCAAAAATTTCGGGGCAATCCGAGTCTATTTACAGGAGTTAGAGCGTGGAAAGACGGCCAGAAGGACAGACAAACCGCAGTATCGGAAACATAAACCATTGTTGGAAAGTGTTAAAAATCATTTATCTACTCTATTGAACTTTGGGAAAGTAATGAGAAAAATATACTATATGAAGACCTTACCAAATGTATTTATTCATTAAAAGTATCAACACCTTTATCATCATATGGGAGATATATGTCATTTAATGCATTTTTAAATCTTTTACTATAATACGAGCAAAAATTGTGTGTGTGTGTGTATGTATCAGTGCGTATGTAAATTTTATCTTAAAAACGGCTCTATCGATTTTGATTAAATTTTGTATTTTACCATTTTCCTGCACGAGAGGGCTAGGTCACATGTTCGAAACAATTCGAATAGTGGGTTATTTTGGGACATAATGGGTCAGGGTCAAGCTAATTATATCTAAACTAATTGGACGTGCCAATCCCAAAACTTTTTTCTATCTTATACATCTTAATATTTAAAAACCTAGTTACACATGTTAATACTTCAATATTATCAGTTCAATACTATACCAACTTTGATTTTCATCTTAAATTTCTGCTCCAGTCAATTAAACGGACTAAAAACGAATTAATCTATACCATGATATTTTTAAAATTATAAATTTTTCCTTATTGTGTTGTCATCAGGTGTTTGCGAATAGCCGGCTTTGCAGGAAGCGAGTTCCCGCCACTGTACGAGCCTCCGATGCACAATAGAACTAAGAAAAATCAAGAAAAGTATACAAAAATCGCTAGCACAGAGCACCTTTACAGGGCAATATTTCGAAATTCAAGGTTGACCTGTTGGCCAAAGCCAAAAACATGCACAAAAATTTTGGTTCAATTTTATGCATAATTTTATACACTGTTCGATGGTACAATAATGAAAATGGCACGGAGATCGCAATTATAGCGCTCAATTCTGGCGAAATTTTTTCAAGTTCAGGGAGGACTTGCTTGCCATAGCCAGAAACATACACTAAAATTTTGGTTCAATTATATGCATAACTTCATACACTTTTCAATGATACAATAATCAAAATGACACAAACATCAAAGAAAAATCGCTATTACAGCGCCCCCTAGCGGCGATTTTTTTAAAAATTAAGGGAGGTCCTCCTTGTCATAACCAAGAACTTAAAAGAAATTTTTTGCTTCAATTCTATGCATAAATTCATACACTTTTCGATTGTACAATATTCAAAATCGCACAAAAATCGCTATTACAGTGCCCTCTACCGGCGAATTTTTTCCAAATTCAGGGAGGACCTGCTTGCTATATCCAAAAACTTAAAATAAAAATTTGGTTCAATTCTATGCATAACTTCACACACTTTTGGATGGTACAATATTCAAAATCGCACAAAAATCGCTATTACAGTGCCCCCTACCGGCGACGTTTTTCCAAATTCAGGTAGGACTTGCCTGCTATAGCCAAGAACTTAAAATAAAAATTTGGTTCAATTCTATGCATAACTTCATACACTTTTCGGTGGTACAATATTCAAAATGGCACAAAAATAGAAGGTAAATCGCTATTATAGCGCCCTCTACCGACGAATTTTTACAAATTAAGAGAGGACCTCCTTGCCATAGCCAAGAACTTAAAAAAATTGGTTCAATTATATGCATAACTTCATGCAGTTCCGATGGTACAATATTCAAAATCGCCCAAAAATCGCTATTACAGAGCACCCTACCAGCTATTTTTTTCCAAATTCAGGGAGAACCTGCTTGCCATATCCAAAAACTTAAAATAAAAATTTGGTTCAATTCTATGCATAATTTCATACACTTTTGGATGGTAAAATATTCAAAATCGCACAAAAATCGCTATTTCGGCGCCCCCTATAGGCGGTTTTTTTCCAAATTCATGGAGGACCTGCTTTCGATACCCAAAAAGTTAAAATAAAAATTTGGTTCAATTCTATCCAAAACTTCATACACTTTTCGATGGTAATATAATGAAAATGGTACGACATCGCTATTATAGCGTCCCTTACCGACAGAATTTTTCCAAATTAAGGGAGGACCTTTGTGCTATGACCAAAAAGAAACACACAAAATTTGGTTGAATTCTATGCATAACTTCATACAATTTTCGATGGTACAATAATCAAAATGGCTCAAACATCGAAGAAAAATCGTATTACAGCGCCCCTACCGGCGATTTTTTTACAAATTAAGGGAGGAATTCTTTGCCATAGCCAAGAATTAAAAAAAAAAAAATAGGTCAATTCTATGCATAACTTCATACACTTTTCAATGGTACAATATTCAAAATTGCAGAAAATTGTTATTAAAGCGCCCCCTACAGGCGAATTTTTTCCAAATTCAGGAAGCACCTGCTTGCCATAGCCAAAAACTTAAAATAAAAATTTGGTTCAATTCCATGCATAACTTCATACACTTTTAGATGTTACAATATTAAAAATAACACAAAAATCGCTATTACAGCGCCCCCTACCGGCGAATGTTTTACTAATTCAGTTGGTATCTGTTTGCCATGGCCAGAAACTTTAAAAAAAAAATTTAGTTCAATTCTATGCATAACTTCATACACTTTTCGATGGTACAATAATGAAAATGGTACAGACATCGCAATTATAGCGCCCCTACCGGCAGAATTTTTCCAAATTCAGGGAGGACCTTCGTGGCATGACCAAAAAGATACACAAAAAATTTGGCTCAATTTTATGCATAACTTCATACACTTTTTGATGGTACAATATTCAAAATGGCACAAAAGTTGAAGAAAAATCGCTATTAGAGCCAGAGTTGGGCAAAATACATCGAAAAACCATTTTCGATACAAAATGCAAAATACTTAAAATACAAATTACAAAATACTTTTCAAAATTTAAAAATTCCGAATACAAAATACATGTATTTTCAAAATACATATAAAATACAAAATACATTTCGAAATTAAAAAAAATTAGTGATGCAAAGTTTTTTTTTCGGGGGGGGGGGGGGGGGGGGCGGGGTAATTTTGAAGTTTAAAAGAAAGAGTGTTCTAAGAGAGTGTACCTGACTGGTTCTGAATAAGGCACTGGAATAAAATTACTTAAACATTCGTAACATATTGAATATCTTCATCATTTATATTATAAAACTATATTACATTATTATCTAAAAAAAAAAAAAGTAGTTTCTTGATATTTTTTCAATTAATTTAAAAGTCAAATATTAAACAATTTGAAACTCTCTGTACAATGAACATTAATTTCGGTTTTCAAACTTTTAACACGTAAATAACAGCTTCAGTTAATATGAATAAACGTCTTTCATTATCTATCTGTCTATATTATAAAGGACAAACATATCTGCCTATATTATAAAGGACAAACATATCTGCCTATATTATAAAGGACAAACATATCTGTGCGTAACGCATACGTCATTCTGCGAATGGCAACACATTGAAATTTGAAATGAAATTTCGGTTTTTCAATTTTCACTATTGCAAATTTTTAAACTTCAAAACATCGCACAGTTTCAATTTTTATACCGTCGTATAGGGAAAAAATGTACTTTTAAATGCAATTTGTTTGAAAGTTCTATCTCAATTTATTTTTGAAATATTAATTTTTTTATAGTTTTTAGTACCAATTTTGCAATTGTGGCAACTGAAGTACTCCATTTCTATTAAAAGTAAAGGGAAAATAGTCATGGTTTATTTATTTTTATTGATTATATCCTTATTGATGCCATTTTCACATTACAAATAAAAGTAACTTTTTTCTAATTTTTGAACAGAAAATGACGTCAGCCACTAAAAAAAACACGAATTCTTCTTCATAAATCAAAAGATTGAAGAAGATATTTCAATATTTTTACATTACGCTGATACTAAATTTGAGACGCTAGGCAAAATGATTCCGTGAGTAAAAATGATGTCATATTTAAAACAAAACGATCATTTTTTTTTTTTTTTTTTTGAAAAAACTAAATATTTGACCAATACTATGGCAACTAAAGGCAAATTTCTGAATGGTAAATTTTCGCGGGTACTGACAAGGGAACCACTTTAAGTGTTGCTCGCACCTAGTATTGAAACCTGGTGCATTTTAAAGCTTTACATTAGGAAGTTTGGGAATGGATACAATTTTTTTGTTAAAATAATTTTTTTTTGATTTTACAGCAAATTAACTTTCTGAAAATGCAATTTTCTAGACCACATTTCAGGCTTTTAACCTAAAAGTTTAAAAAAAAAATAGTTAAAAATATAAATTAGTCAATAATAACTATAAAATGTTGAAAAAAGTTTTAAAATTCCTTCAAGAACCTACGAATTTGATTTTTTTAAAAATACTATTATATTTCCATATTTGGCGGGGAAAGATTGGCGTCTTTTTCGTCCCGTGCAGTTTTCCGGCAACCCTTAGCTCAGTATTTTCGCCACGCTCCGTGTTGTAATGGTTTGGATGTAAACCTATTACAGATATAAAGCTAGTGGAAATTTTGAAGTGCCATATCTGGCGACTTAACTCTCTTTTGGTGTAAAATTAACAAATAAAATTCCAATAATAAAAAATTATAAATATACAAAAATATATAAAATATGATTTTAACAAAGAATTTTTATCGATGTTCTAACTTTTATACACAGGGCTACAAAATGCACCAGGTCTCGATTCTAGGTGCGAGCAACACCTAAAGTGGTTCCCTTGTGAGATTAGAACTTAAATTTTATGCGAATGTTCACATGAAAAGTTGTATCGGACAAACATGACTTTAAGTTTGGCAATACATTCATTAACAATGTATTGCGCATGAAAATACTTTAAATTGTGAATTTGAGTGGTGCGTATGTAAATTCTGAGAATGTAAAAATAACGTACAGTTTAGATTTTATGGGGGGATTTTATGATGTGACAAAGCAAAATCCTTTTTACTGATTTTTCATCCCGTAAAAACAAATGTAAGAGCCTCAATCGATAACTTCAACATAATTAGTACTCATTTTGATTACGTATCTAATAGAGTTTAATTTTTCAATTATTTAAGTAGTTGAAGTTTTTGAAAATAATATTTTGGTAATTTAGGTTAAAAACATTATATGTTTTAAGAGTTAAATAACCAATGCAAGATGAATTTTTTATTGTAATTATTTTTGTAGGTTTAATATAAATTCGATCTAACAATTCCATTCTAAACGTTTTAATTCGTCGAGTTTCGACGGGTTCCAACTCGTTAGTTAAAATATCATACAAATAATGTTTTAATAATATTTTCGATTTTATTTAAAACAAACACATGCATAGCACATACCCACATATACATAATGTATCTTTGTAAGATGTATGTATGTGCTTGTGATTTATTAAATTAATAACGCATTTGTATATACATATGGATGGTATAGTAATTGGTTAAAATTTCCATTTTCGTTTTCTGCTGAACTCTAAAAAGAATTGAAGTACGGTTTTGGACTGAAAAACTTGCTCTGCTAATTTATATCTTCACTGTGCTAATTATTTCACAAACAATCTATGTTATAAAGCAAAAAAGATGTCCGTCAGTAACTCTAATGTCATATCAATAGTGACTGCGACCTAAATAAACATTTCTTTTTTTTTTAATTTTAATATTGTACCTTCTAAATATCGCATAACTGCAATTTGTACACAGTGGAATATAAAAAAGTACTTTCAGATGCGATTTCTTTAAAAATTGTATCCCAATTTACATAATTCTTTTAGGGATTTTTAAAATATTTTTCAAGCCTGAATTTTTTAAACGCATCTCGCAAATATTCCTGCGACCCAATTATGGAATAACCCTTGCACATAAAATAACGATACAGATCAGTATTTGTTTGTTAATGTGTGATATTCCATAACTAAATTGCCAAACGAAATTAAAATACCACAAATACGTAAATCAAATCCGAATTTAAACAGACATTTAACTGAACTACGCATTTAAATGCTGAAATAATCAAAGTTTGGTAATAAATGATAAAAACTTTTCGCGATTACCTGCTGGTATGTGGCTAATAAGAAAGTCTCAAAAATGCATTTTCGGTGTAGTTGGTTGGAAATCCGAGAAAATATACTAAATAATAATAATAATAAAAAAATGGAATTAGTTTTCAATTAAAAAATGATTTTCACCTAAGTTCTATTATACTGTTCAGTATATCGAGCATCTTTAATCTGAATGAGATGGCTGGTCTGTATTATAAAACAAAAACATGCCCATGAGTATAGCTGCTGTCATATTGACGATGCAACAATCTGAGTAATAAATTTGCCTTTTTAGGAAATCTATTAACGTCTAATCATTCTACAATTTGAAGTTTTACACTATCGAATAGGAAAAAAATTGTACTTTGAAATGCACTTTTAAAAAAATCGCTGAATTTACGAATTTGTTATAGTTTTTTTTTTTTTTTTAATCGAGCATGATTTAAAAAAAAAAATCTATATTGCAGGCAGCCCGATTGCGAAAGATTTGCCTGCATGCACTTTAAACGATGTAAAGAAGTTCATCATTTGTCCCTGGCTAATATTTGATAACGATATTAAAAGTTCATCAAAAATAAATAAAAAATAAACACAAATTTAATCGATATATAATCGAACTACCACTTAAATAAGTTTAACTAGAAAACAGGAATTCTGCTTTTTCATAATTTAGTATCGCCATCAATGGAAAAGAAATATATCTATATTAATATAGACAGTACAAAACATATTTCAGTTTTAAGACTTAAAACACTCGCTTTTATTTTTTTATAAAATGCTGTCATTCGCATTCGCTAAAGAATTTCACATTCACGATCCTGTTTTAAACAACATCTACAGAAAAGTTATGCATAGGACGTCACTATCGCAGAATAATACACAAATCCAGCAAATTTCATCGCATTCAAGAAACTCGAGAAAAAAAATATCGGCTGTCTAATGATTCATATGCCTTCATTTGTTTGCAAAATTAATGTAAATACTTAAAATTAAATATAGTTTATAATAGCTCCATGTTTTATCAGAAATCATGCATTTATATTTTTTGTTCAAAATAGCACGTATTTTAATTATTTTTTTTTTTAGTTGTTATGGGAAAATGGCAACAAAAAATATAATAACATACTATTTTACAACTATTATCCCTTTACTTTCTACAGAAATGGAGTACTTGAGTTGCCAAAATTAAACAAATGGTACTAAAAAATACAGAAAAATTAATATTTCAAAGATAAATTGAGATGCCGTTTTCAAACAAATTGCATTTCAATGTACTTTTTTTTCTCAATACGACGGTATAAAAATTGAAAATGTGCGATGCTTAGAAGCTTAGAAAATTGCAGCAGAGTATTTAAGTGTACAATGATACATGTGCTTTGTTTTACGGCTGGCTTATACAACGGAACGCTATTTTTCAGAGACGACATTTTTATAGAGGGGAGAAAGAAATAGCATACCGGAGGCTAGTAAAAAAAAAAAAGCTACTATAATTAGTGAATTCTTTGACGATTTCTTTGGCTATTAATCCTTGGCATGTAGCTGATGCGAAAGTACCGTTATAAAAACATTGTTTAAATGCATAATTTATATTTTTCATATAAAATTGCTTTTTTGTGTTAGTGAAAAAAAAAAAAAAGTTAAGCTTAAAAAATATATTAGAGTTTTTAATTAAAAATTATTTTCATCTATTTTTTGTACACCAAGCAGTATGTCCTGTAAGACAAAGAGCCATGGTTAGCTTCGCATGTGTCAAGATGTTTTGGAAGTGTTAAAATGCTTTGGCATGCAAAGTCAACCATGTAAACAAATAAAACCAAGTCTGCATTTAAACCTGCTATATCTAATATGATCAATGTAAATATAGTTAATATACATTTGCATGCTTTATGAATAAATTGAACTACTTTTATATTATATAAAAAAGTTTAATCCCAATTAAATGAATATCGAATATATGATAAATTATAGAACCTCGACTGAGTGAATACTAAGAAACTAGAAAAGTAATGTTAAATTCGATCAGCACCGTGCGAAGAGAAAACTGCGCCCGGGACGAAGTTTCAATTTGGACCCCACCCCCCCCCCCCCCACACACACACACTTTTTCTTTGTGAGATGTGTCACAAAACTGAAAAGTGCAGCAACAGAAATAAATTCTATTGAACACATATTTCGCGTTTATTTTGGAACTTTATGTTCAATGTTAATTCAAAAACTCCAAGCAACTAAATAACATAAGAGGAAATTGCACTTATATTTTTGCAAAGGAAATGTGGGAAATGGGTGTAGAAAATATGTATATAACAGCACAGTATAACAGTCTGCAATCCTTTTGTATCCCCAGAAGGAAACCCCATGCTATTTTGAGAGTATATGTTTTTGTCACAAGCACATAAAGAAAATTACAGACTCAGAAAAGAGAAGGTTAGCGAAAGGGACTTTGACAAAGACCTAAAACAAGTTTTGAAAAGAAAAAAGTCCTTCAATTTGTATTTGGGTGTAGGGTAAGGGACAATGCAATAACTTTGAAACGAAAGACGAATAACTTTGGAACGTACTTTCATTGGGAAAAAATTCGCAATCTGTAAATATATAATTTTTTTTTTTCATAACAAAAGAAGAAAAAACGAGGTTTGTAGTATAAATTTGGCGCCCCCTCAATTTCCGCGCCCGGAGCGACTGCCCCTTTCGCCCCCCGCTTTGCACGACACCGAATTCGATATATGATGGTATAAGTTTAAAATCTTACCTTTAAATAGGTTTTGAAGTTTGTTTTATCATTCAAAAATTTAACCTATAATCGAATACCTAGTTTTATACTGCTAGTATTTTCCCCTAATTTCCTTATTATCATCAACAGAACATTAAAATTATTTCACGTGTAATAACGCACATTGTATATTATTATAATTAATCATCTTGGTAAATTTTCATTGGGAGTTTTAGCAATATTTCCATGAGCCGGTATTTCCATCTGAGGAAACTAACAGGATCACACTTCTAACGTTCGACAGCACATGCAATAATTTTCACACAACATTTTTTTCTAACTCTCATTGAAAGTTATACATTATTAAAAATATTTTTGTGACTACTCAGCAAAACAATGCTTCTGCAGAAATAAACATCCAATTCATTAATATGCTTATCGTACATCGTACCGAATGTTAAACAATCGGTACATATAAATTTCCAAAAACGAATTGGAAGACTATTCAAAACAGACAGGCATGTGTTTCCCTATTGCAACTCTAAGATCTGCGGTTTAGACACGACAATTTGAAATCTCGAGGAATGTATTTTAAGTATTTTGAAAATACAAAATACTTTGAAAAAGCATTCCAAAATACATTACCAAAATACATTTGTTTTAAAGGTTTAAAATACAAAATACAAATTACAAATGTATTTTGAAAATGTATTTCAAATACATGTATTTTCGATACTGCCCAACTCTGATTACAGCGCACCCTACCGGCGATTTTTTTTAAATATGGGAGGACCCCCTTGCCATTACCAAGAACTTGAAAAAAATTTTGGTTCAATTCTATGCAAACTTCATACACTTTTCGATTGTACAATATCGCACAAAAAATCGCTATTACAGCGCCCCCTACCGGCGATTTTTTCCAAATTCAGGGAGCACCTGCTTTATATATCAAAAAACTTAAAATAAAAATTTTGTTCAATTCTATGCACAACTTCATACACTTTTGGATGGTACAATATTGAAAATCTCACGAAAATTGCTATTACAGCGCCCACTACCGGCGACTTTTTCCAAATTCAGGGAGGACCTGCTTGCCATATCCAAAAACTTAAAATAAAAATTTTGTTCAATTCTGTGCATAACTTCATATACTTTTCGATGATACAATAATAAAAATGGTACAGACATCGCAATTATAGCGCCCCCTACCGGCAGAATTTTTCCAAATTCAGGGAAGACTTTCGTACCATGAGCAAAAGGAAACACAAAGAATTTGGTTCAATTCTACGCATAATTTCATACACTTTTCGATGGTAAATTAATAAAAATGGCTCAAACATCGAAGAAAAATCGCTATTACAGCGCCCCCTACCGGCAATTTTTTTACAAATTAAGGGAGGTCCCCCTTGCCATAGCCAAGAACTTAAAAAAAATTGGTTCAATATTATGCAAAACTTCATACAGTTTTCGTTGGTACAATATTCAAAATCGTTATTACAGCACCCCTTATCGGCGAATTTTCTCCAAATTCAGGGAGGACCTGCTTGCTATAGCCAAAAACTTAAAATAAAAATTTGGTTCAATTCTATGCATAACTTCATACACTTTTGGATGGTACAATATTCAAAATCGCACAAAAACCGCTATTACAACGCACCCTACTGGCGAATTTTTTCCAAATTCAGGGAGGACCTGCTTGCCATAGTCAAAAACTGAAAATAAAAATTTGGTTCAATTTTATGCATAACTTCATACATTTTTGATGGTACAATGACGTCAGAGAGCCGGACAGACGGACAGACAGACATTTTCCATAAACATGATTTTTTTTTTGGATCTCTGATCCCTAAAACGTGTAAATCCGTCGAAAACTTGAAGTCGAAAAAAATTTCGATTACAATACTTACTTCTATTGATGATAGAAGAAAGTAAAAATGGCTCAAACTATTTTAATTAAATTTTATATCTAACCGTTTTGCGGCCCACGTTAAAGTGCTGTGGGTCAAACTAAGCTTGTCTTAATTGAAAGAAAAACTGTTCACGATAATTACATTAAGAACAGAAAGTATGTAAATTTGCAGACAGTATCAAAAGTATTCGTGGATGGTTGGTTGGTTGCGTTTATGACGGCCAATTAATCTGCACGAGGGATATAGGCCCTAAGGGGGAGTTGCTCTCCGTGGGGTCTTTCTAAGGGAACCTAACCCGTATTTACGCTTGGAAAACCAAGGTTCGAAGAAAACCACGAAAACTCCGAGCGATTAGGCCGACGGGTGCGATTAGGATCGTACTCAGCACCTCCCGTCTACCAGCTTCGAGAGCAGTACCTCTCAGCCAGTGGTGAGGGAAGTATAAGTGGAAACAATACTATGTTTTTAATTTCACTAAAACTAAAATATTACATCGTGCACTTAATGGAAAAGAAGGAGTTTTTCTAAAAAGTTTTTCTAATTATTTAAATTGAAAGAAAATTGTTAACGAAAATTTTCATGCTTCTTTTCAATTGTTTAGAAAACCTTGTTTGAAAATTAATATTTCTTTTGAATCTTTTTTTATCAGTTCTTTTTTCATCATTTTCAATTTCTCTAATGTTTTAAAATAGTTAATTAGCTTATATATTATTTTTCTCTATCACTCACTTTTTCAGCAATTAATAATTTTCTTTCTATTAATAATTAATACAATATCATAATTCTTTAGAGATGGTCAGGTTTTCAACAAAACTTTCACTAACTTCAGCACTGCCTTTACATAACCCTTTCATATTTAAATCTGGATAAATGTCTTAGAGGTACCTTGTTTGTCCACGAACCTCCAGTGATCCTCGAGAAATTTTCGTTTTCCTGCAAAATACCTAGACTTTCTTTTGATTTTTTAAAATGTTTTATTATTAATTGTAAAGCCCAATCGGCGTAATGGTCAGACCTTCTGTCTGCCGTACTGCAGGTCAAGAGTATCAACGCCCGACTGGGAAAGGTGCACTCAGCCTTTCATCCCATTTTTGTCGATAAAATTAGTAGGATGCTTGCTTCGGAATTAAACACCGAGGGCCTCACGTTAGGATGACAACCTGGCCGGGACGTATGGTGCGGACTAGGGTCAAGAAGTCAGGGATGGACACAGTCAGCCCAGATTCTTCGTGGATTGTGTAGCCACAGAGTTTAGTTTTTATTAACAATTGTACTCTCTAAATTATAGAACTAGCAGTAATAAAACATCATAATATTCTTATACTTTCTTAGATTTGTGAAAATTTAGATGTATAGTTTTAAAATATAAATTATAGCAGTCACTGTTTATTAATGGATATTTTTTATTATTTATCTTGAAAACAAGCAATAATTTTATTTTTTGCTCTCTCTAAAGTGTGAGTGTTCACTAGAGACTGAAAAAGCAAGGGCATTTTTAACTCGGTTTTCAACTACGTTTTTAAACGAAACTAATATTTTGATTGTAACTATCACAGTAATTAATTTTCTCGGATTACAACAGGAACGGTTTTCCATTTTCCAGTAACGACATTGATGGCATAAACATAAGAACTTATTTCACACAAGAAAGAAAAATATATCACTTTAAAAATATGCGATACTTGTAAGAGTTTCAATTATTTTACGATAATTTATTCTACCCTATCTATTTATATAAAATCCAAGTCTCTGTGTGTCCCTCACTATTCCGGTAGGACCGCCTCACTGAAATGAGTAATTGTTGAAAAATATTAATGCAGGGTTACCACAGTAGCGCCAAATGTTAGCCAACTTGGCGATAGCTGGCTAATTTGGCGGAATTCCCATTTAAAACCATTAATCTTTCATAATGGAGGTCACCGAAATTTAATTTAAACTCCACTCTTTTAAGATATTTTTTCGAAATCTATGGGTGAGAATTTAAAGTACACCTTTACATCTTACTCCCGATGCTACTAATAAAATAACCGCCAATAGACAACGGTGTACTGTGTGAGCTCCTAACTGCGCGATTTTAATGTGTTTTAGGCACTTTTCCAGTATAGGTGCCTTGGCGAAAAAGGAAATTCGGTAACATATTTTCCGGGAAGCTATTCACTGTTTCATTTTATATACACACGCACTTTTTTCGATATTTATACGATTTATTTAACATAAAAAAGCCGTTTCTCTAATTTTATACAGAAACAGATGTAATTTGTACATAAAAACATCAATAATATACATATAAAACAAACAAAAACGCTCATCAAATTTGTTTTCATAGCTGTTTATATGATTTGACAACAAATCTCGATATTTTTCCGTTATACGGACACCATGCCAAAATGTATGCTAATGCGCCAATTATTTCAAAATGCTAAAAGATATTTGTAATTTTATGCCAGCAGTTTAATATGAGTTTTATTTTATTGCTTTATTTTATAGCAGTTATTTGTTCACTTATTTTAAGTATATATTTGTGATTTGATGAAACAGTTCGTAAAAGGATGGAATTTTCAAATGTTATATTTTTTAAATGCTCACTTTAGTATCGACAATGATTTTTTCTTTTATTTTTCAAATGCTTCAATTCACGATTTTGCGCCAACTATTACGCTTGGCGACAATGGTGTCGGCATAACGGAAAAGTACCCAAATCTCACTTTCTGATGATCAAATTACACCAAGCTTTTTTTAAAAAAAGCCAAAGCCCCTACAGTGGAAAAGTACCAAACTGTCTATTATTTTGCGCTATCCGTGTTATAGTTTGTACTATATGCAAGGGGAGTGGAGCGAAGAGTTTAAACATTAAATATTAAAGTTTCGGCACAGATGTCATATACGCCCCTCTTTTCTGACACCAATGTCATATACACAACGGGTACTTAACTGGCACCAAAGTGTCGTAATTTTGCTTGATATGGTAATCCGGATGTTGTTGTTTATGCTGTTGATGTTTTCGCCAAATTGGCGTCGGAAAAAAATCGCTCCAATATATGATAATGTATATGACAACTGTGCCAAAGTTTCTATAAAGCAGTATAAGACTCAAAAATTAAGAATAAAATAAATGCAAAATAAGACTAAAGAAGAAAGAAAAATCATGTGTTAAGCATAGAATATGAAACACTTTCCAACACATCCTAAATGCTTCAACAAAACTTCGTTATTTAGGGAAATAAGGTAAATAAGTTAACGTTACTTCTTAGAGATCTCGTCGACCAATTTCGCCAAATTATATAAATCGCCAAATCAATAGTAAAACATTAAAAAAAAATACAAATAAAACGTCGAATTAATGGTTTTATTGGCCATTATTGGCATTTAATTAATTAATTAATGACAACCATTATTGGCAATTTATCTTGCAATTTGGCGACAGTAATTTGGTCGACGGGATAACTAAGAAGTAGCAAGATAACTAAGTAAACATTTTAGAAAACGCATAAAAAAAATTAAAAATTGATTTTAGCAGTTACCGTCCATAGCCAATAGTACCGTTATTACATGCCACTATTTAGCTAAAATTTAATTTAAACTACACTTAAAACTACTGAAATCACATTTACAGATATTATCATCCATAGACGGTTATGTATCCAATTCTTTGCGTGACCATGTATATCATTTTATCTATATTCTACAAACATTTCTTAGGAAACTAAATGCAGTTCAGCGTAAAAATGCATAACTCCTTTAAAAACCACCTTTAAGCAATTTACTCTCATACTCAGTAACCCTTACGAATTCTTTTGTGTAGCCCTGCATATGAACTGTAGCATTTATACACACAGTATAGTATGCATAAATGTAGTGAAACATAAAAGCGCATATCATAATTAAAAATGCATTTCTAGCAATCATTGCTTATGTACAATACTTCGGAGAAAAGTTTCTTGGCGAGAAAGAAGTTTACCGAAGTATTTTCTGGCAACCTATTTACTGCTTCATACTCACAAGCAATTTTTTCCATATGTATACAATTTGGCACAGGTGTCATATACATTATTGGCACGATTTTTTTCCGACGCCAATTTGGCGAAAACATCAACAGCATAAACAACATTCGGGTTACCATTACAAGCAAAATAACGAGACTTTGGCGCCAGATAAGTACCCGGAGCGCATATGACATCGGCGTCAAAAAAAAAAAAAAAATCGCGCCAATATGGGCTATACGCCCATATTGGCGTATTTATTGGCGTTTTTTTTTTTTTTTTTTTTTTTTTTTTTTTTTTTTTTTTTTTTTTTGACATTTGTGCCGACAATTTAATATAAAAAAAGCTGGCACAGATGTCATACTCGCCCCATATTGGTTCGATTTTTTCGGTTGCCAATTTGGCGAAAACATCAACAGCATAAACAACATAATCCGGGTTACCACATCAAGCAAAATAGCGACACTTTGGTGCCAGTTAAGTACCCGTTGCGTATATGATATTGGCGTCAGAAAAAAATCGCGCCAATATGGGGCGAATGTGACATCTGTACCAAAAAGCTATTTACCCATTTTTATAAAGAAACAGAAGTAATTTTTGCACAGATGTCATATACGCATGGGGTTTGGCGTGATTTTTCTATGACGCCAGGCAGAAATCTCGCTTTCGAATACCAGTTACTTATATATTTTTCAATTATTTGCTATCATTTTGAAAAGGAAATAACTATAAATAAATAAAAGTTTGAATAATAACTATAAAACAAAGCAGTTTATATAATGAAAAAACAGAAAATAAAAGTAATTAAACAATTTATTAATAAATAAAAAACAATAGCCGGGTTACCATAGCAGGCAAAATAACACCATTTTGGCGCCAGTTAGGTATCCCGGTTCATATCTGAAATCTGTGCCGTAATTTGTATATAAAATATATATATATATATATATATATTTAGAAACGATTTTTTTATGCATATAAGTGCATATATAAACAAAGATAAAAGTTCATTAGATTTGTTTTCATAGCTGTTTATGGCACAGATGTCATATTGGCGCAATTTTTTTCCGATGCCAATTTGGCGAAAATATCAACAGCATAAACAGCAACATCCGGGTTACCATATCAAGCAAAATAACGACACTTTGGGGCCAGTTAAATACCCGTTGCGTATATGACATTGGCGTCAGAAAAAAATCGCGCCATTATGGGGCGTATATGACATCAGTACCCTGTTTATATATTTTCGCAACATATCTCACTTTCTGATGCCCGAATCGCTCCAAACTTTTTTAAAAATGCGCTATAATGGAAAAGTACTTAAATAAATAATTAACAGAAATAACAAATTATACAAACTAAAACTTTTTATTTCGAGATCAAAGCATTGTTTTTAATTTCGGTTAAAAATACATATATCCTTGGATAACTTCAATTGGAATTAGTTTCACAGCTTAATATCTCATTCCATAAACCTAAACATACACAAGTGATTCATTCATCGTGAAACGTCAAAAATATTAAATCATTGAGGTAATCATTCACAAAGTAGGTTCTCCAACAATCAATGGGCAATATTCTAATGACGTCATAGTAGGTAAAATGGTGGCGGTATCGTTTGTTTATGGTTTGTTATCACAAAGATTTAATTTTGCAATGTCTCTTAGTTACATTATTTTATTGTCATATTTATGAGCTCAGAACAAAAGCCTATTTTTTCATTATTTAGTTATTAAAGACGGAAAAAAATCATAAATGCATGATTTGAACATTTTAAATAATTTTCTTTCTTAATACTAAAAAATAACATCGGGAAGTAACAGCGGGTTTAAGTTAAATAAGTTTAACTGTTTAATTCTGTTGTAATATTCAAAATAACTGTATTTATTAGATTTCAGTACTCAACATCAGGGCCCGATTAAACTTTGAAGTTAGTGGAATTACAATGTCATTTCAGGACCTTTCTTTTGGAGAAGCTTTTCTAAATTCCATATATACATGGAAAATCTTCAGTTTAGATGTAAATTTCCAACTGGGCGAAAAATGTCCGGACCAGGATTCGAACTCGGGACCTCCTGGCTGAAGCCGCCAGTGCTCTGCCATCTGAGCTATCCCGGACGATTCTGGTCGAACTCTTTCACCCAGCTAACCTTGAAGATTACAGCATCTGGTCTGAAACTTGGCTCAGCTCAACAGAATAGTCCGGGATAGCTCAGATGGCAGAGCACTGGCGGCTTCAGCCAGGAGGTCCCGGGTTCGAATCCTGGTCCGGACATTTTTCGCCCAGTTGGAAATTTACATCTAATATGATTTTTTTACCAATTAGAATAATTGTGTGAAAATTAATCTAGTAAAATCTTCAGTGTTAGAAATATTATTCCTAGGACTGACATAACACGAGAACGGCCTGCAATTTTACACAAGTTTTTGAAAGCTACTTTATATCAGAAATTTTACTAAAAACTGGTTACTTTTTTGTTATAGCGGCCCACACTATTAGGATTATGACATATTGCAGCCAATTTCGTCAACGTCGTAACCAAGATCGTGAAGCACACACATATAATACCATATAATACCATTTCATGAAATCGTATACGATAATTTAATAGTTTTCAACCTTACTTCAAGTGTGTTATTTATTTATTTTTAAGGCTCAACAATCTAAATTGTCCAATATATGAATTAAAAAAAATGTAAACAAAGATTGAATAGACATGACCGCAAAGAGCCTCAAATCTGCATAACACTTGGAACCAAACTGTGCAGATTAGTGGTCTTCTACTGTACACAGTTTTTCATAAATGTGTTTCGTTCTTAAAATGTGTTATTTTCATCTATCACTGCGGAACAAGTGAGAAAAACTCATATTCTTGCACATGAGTTGTATATATCTTTATATCTAAATTTCCGTCATTTTTGACGGGCTACCTTTCTAGTCTATCTATATTATAAAGGACAAACATATCTGTGCGTAACGCATACGTCATTCTGCAGATGGCAATAGTTTGAAATTTGAAATGAAATTTCGGTTTTGCAATTTTCGCTACTACAAATTTTTAAACTTCTAAACATCGCACAGTTTCAATTTTTACACCATAGTATAAGGGAAAAAATGTAATTTTAAATGCAATTTGTTTGAAAGCTCTATCTTAATTTATTTTTTAAATATTAATTTTTTTTATAGTTTTTAGTATCAATTTTGTAATTGTGGCAACTGAAGTACTCCATTTATATTGAAAAGTAAAGGGAAAATAGTCATGTTTTATTTATTTTTATTGATTATAATCTTATTGATGAGTAGTATATAGGGGGTCCTTTGGCACACTTTTTATATTGCACTAAATGCAAATATTTAACGATTTTTGTAAGATTTTGCTCAAAAAATTTGACTGTTAAAATATTGGGGCTGTAACGATTTTATAACGATTTATCGAGCAAATGATGATAAAAATTGCATTGTGTGTATATTTTTATTTTTTCTACTAAATTATGTAAAGAAGAAGTTTTAAGAAAAGGTTATAGAATAAACAATAAAAAAAACCTGATTATAAATAATAACGTAATCAATTTAGATAAAATAATCATGATTTTTAAATGTAAATATTTAATAATTATAGTGATGAAAAAATTTAGTCTGATTATAGATTGACGTACTTTCTTAATAGTCTACCAAAAGCTGATAAACAACCTTCCTCTAGGATAATATAGATAGGAATAAGAAAAGCAAAGAGCAGCGTTATATAATAAGTTATCGGCATTATAACCAATCCTAAAATCTTTAGTAGCATTAAAAGCTATAGAATAGTATAAGTTATTATCTCCGGGAATATAAATATGAAACCATTCTTTAGTTTCGGGTATTAAATTCCAATTGTCATCACATTTAGTTTCTATCCAAAAATAAACACCAGGTTGAGAAAATTTAGAGGCTTGATCCATTTTGTATATTTTAGCGGTGAAAGTTAATTTTATTGTATCATTGAAACTATTAAATATAGTATAATTATTAGAGTTATCGATGCTATGATTTGTAATAACGGGGTCAAATTTAAAATAATGAAAGGTAGGCGAAAGACAATTAAAGAGTAAAGTACTTATGACAAAATATTGTAACATTTATTTCTAAATAAATTTTCGATAGATTAAATAAAATCCATTCGAACAAAGTTTAGACAGATGAAATAAATAAGAAATATCAATTGCATTATATTGAAGTCTGAAATAAAAGTTAAATGATTTTTATGATATGTTTTAAATTTTGAATAGATCTCTATTTTTATTAGCAATTATAAATACTATTCTGTTAGTTCGATAAAATTAAAAAAAAATAGTTTGTGTGGAAATGAACCCATCTTTGCCAGAAAAGAATTTTGTACTTAAAAACAGATATATTTTGGATTTCCGTAAATATTATTCTGGTAGTTTGATAGTTCGATAAAAGGTCCATTCGATTATTGTAAGATTTAAAACAAATTGTAGGATTAAGCTTTTTCTAATTCATAATCATAAAAGCCGTCATTATTTTTTCTTTTAAAATGAAAGATATAACCCCTTTATTCAATATTCATTTCTATTTATATTCGAACCACGTCCAGTGCAACGTCATCAATGCAACGTCATAGCTTCCAGAATTTTCGATTAGAACGGACGCAGGGGATGGACGCACGGCATGAAATCAAAAAATTTTTGGAACGCATTTCCGCTCAGCTCAGTGTAAATCGCACGGCTGTTGTATCTGTTATCAATCTTTGAATCGGTATCAGTTTTTGAATCTCTTATCAGAACTCGAAGCGGGTTCTATAAATGCGTCCTTGAATATTTCATTTGCGCTCGCTTTTATCGCATTTTCTCTTACGGAAATTAATCTGAATGCCTGACAAATAAGAAATAAAAACCTTCTTCTAAGATAATATTAATAAGAATAAATAAATCTTTATATTTATTAATTAAAATATCATCTCACCTTTGAGCTGCCACCATTTATGTAGAAGCAATTTTATAAACACTTTTATTTTTCGTCTTTATTCAAAAGCAGTCGCAATTCATTAATAAATCGGATTAAAATACTTTTCAATTCCAAAATCTCATCCACCAATTTCTCTCTATGAGGTTCTTCTTCTTCATAATAATGGCCAAATTTTTTATTTAATTCACCCAGTTGAACGGAAAGAATTTTTTTCCATCTGTCGTTATAAAAATTATCTGGTAACTGATCAAACTTATATTCAATGAGATTACAAAAATCGAGTTTATGCATATATTTTTCTAAAAATCTTTCACCAAATGTTTGAAAGCGTGCTATTAGCAACCAATTCAATCCTTCTTCCAAAGTGCACATTGTGTTTTCTGAAAGTTTTTGGAACCTGGATACTTTATGTAAATCTAATTTTTCATGATATTTTTGAATAAATTCGTCACTTAAGACTTGAAATTGAGATATAACAATCCAATTTATATAATTCGAATGTTTTAGTATAAATTCTTCAGACAGTTTTTGATTTTTAGAAACTAAATTCCAATCTAATTCATCTTTGTACTTTTCGATAAACTCTTCGGAAAGTGTTTGAAAAATGCATATAACATTCCATTCAACATAATCTATGAGTTCTTCCATAAAAGGTTCGGATAATACTGAATATCTACAAACTAACTTCCAATTGAGTTGATCTTTCAAATTTCGTAGGACATCTTCGGATAAATTTTTAGTTTTAGAAAATTCGTCCCAGTTGATATCCATTTAATAATGAAATATTTTTAAAAGGGGATTTTTTCAATATGCATCCAAGGTTTTAAAGCGAGTTGTATTATAGGTTTTATCCAGACTGTAAGAATCTCACCGCGTTTTCCATTAACAAAATAAGTTTCATGATTAGCATTTGTTTGTCTGTATAAAACTATTTCATCTTCGATTTTAAGTTGTATTACTGTATCCCTATATAGCCTATCATCAATAAAATATCTACTATTATTTGTTAAATATATAGTAATTTTCATATCCATATCTGTAGATAATCGCATTTCTTTATCCAGTAATTTAGAACTCATCAAGTCAAAATTTACTTTGGTAAATTCTTTTTCTTTAAAAGTCTTAAAATTATCTTTTATAGTAACCCAGATATCTTTACTGCCTACATATGTTTTATTGACTATGTCTGTATCGTTTTCGGGTTCTGAAATATTCGTAATTATTTTATTTTTTGCATCAAATTTATCATTCTTTAATATTAACGCATTTTTCTCAAAATAGCGTCTATTGATAGCATTTTGATTATCTATTGGATCTGCAACATTTGCTATTCTTTTTCCTTTAGCGTCAATAGATTTTCCATCGATAAAATGTAAAGTTTTTTCATCCAATTCTTTAATTCTCTTACCAGTTTCTTCAGCGAAGGTTAAAAAATTACTATCGTAATTAGTATTATTTTTTACTATAAAATCTTTTAGTTCAAAATGATTATTCTCTATTTTATTCAAAACGAAACTTTTAGTGGTTAAATCTAAATCATCGATTGGATCTGAAGCATTTTTTAATATCTTATTTTCCATATCGTAATGACCATCGTCCGTTAATTTAAAACCTATACCGGGGGGTCCGATAGGGCCTTTTCGCTCTGGATTATCATACGGTGGATAATAAACAGCCATTTATAAAGACTAAAAAATGTTATTCTCCTAACGTTTTAATCATAGTAATTTCTTTTTTATTCATATTTAATATACATTTCTTTCTTACTTCTAAAATATAGTAAAATACATATTCTTTGCTTGTTTCATTTTCTAATTTCCAATTGAATTCTATTCTCAAATTTTCAAGAGTGGTATAATTTACATGATTTGACAAATCAAAATGAATTATGGGATATAATTTACCAAAATCTGAATAATTTACCATACAACCGGTTTCTGTATTTAGATTATTGAGACCTGATTCCAGAAAAGATTCATATAATCTATTATAATCCTTTTTACTAAAATTCATCGAATATCGCTCTGCTGGTAACGGCGATCTGTTAATCATCAACCAACATTCGATCATATCCAAATTATCAAATATCATATTATTTTTTTTAGGATTTTCATTTCTGTCAAAATATTGCGGTATTACAAATAATCTTAAAACTTCATCGGATGTAGCAGATATAGAATCAGAACCACTTTTATATTTATTAATAGGACTAGATCTGTTAATTTCATACTGATTCCAGTTTATTTCTATATCCGTATTAGATAATTTTAATTCATTATAGAGAATCTCCGCACCATTTTTAAAGTCGACGTATCTCACCCACAGCGCTATGTCTTCAATTTCTACTTTATAATCTGGATTTGCATCGTCTGTATAAATCATATTTCTACTATCGTCTCTTTGGAATTCCAGTCTTATTATAAAACCAGAAATTGCTTTTTTATATTCTGCGACGAAATCAAAAATTTCCTTTAAGGGTGTCCATGTTGTAACTGAATTGCTATTTTTAGACAATTCCCATCTTTTTTTAAATCCTTTATTGTAGTTTTCATTTTTTACAATTTTTAATTTATTGACGACATCTTTTATAGGGGTTGTAGCAGTTATCGTACCATCGTCTTGAAGTAAATTTTTATTTCTATCAGCACTATCATTGGTATCCGGATAAAAACCTATATTGGTGGCTTCTGATGTTGAATAATCTCTGGTATAATCCTTGAGTCTCTTAACCTGCAGGATGTAGGAGTGATAGTCTCCAACTGATTCGATTATTTGTTTACCTATCTGAAGTTTTACGCCTTTCATAGAACATACAGCTGCGACATTATCGTCGCTTATAGATGCACCGCTGGATTTTATAATTTTCCACTTTGTCTCCAGATAACTCTCCGATAATGAAATAGGATCATTGGTATCTGTAATTTCGAAATGAAACGTAGTATTTTCTTTTTTGTCATTATGGCTTGTACTAGGCAATCTTATTTTTTTTAATTCGCTACTTTTTATATCGTTATTATAATAATAATGAGTATCTCTTAGATCATAAATTTTTTCCATTTATTTAGGAAGAATTTTTAGACCGTTCCTTTCATCTTTTTTGAAAATATTTCATTCAATATGTCAGCATCAGTCAATCTGTCAACTACTGTTTTTTCATTCAAATCTACTTTTTTAGATTTAAAAAATCCTTTTCCTTGAATTCTTTTACTTTTCCTATATAATCTGTGTTTATTCATTTATTTATTGAGAAAATTTAGTTAATATCAATTGATATATTTTTTCAACATAGTCTTCGTTTTCCTCTACGACTCGAAAATTATACTCAATTAAACCTTTATTTAAATCAATTAATTCACCATTTTGATTCGTAACTCTCATCCTTATTCTACGAATTGAATCCCTATTCACAGGATAATATATTAAATTATTGAATTCTTTCGAAATGATAACACCCGGTACATCCCTCGGTGTGAAAGAATAAATAACTTCTGAATTATTCTGGTTGATTAAAGATCCATTAACTACATCACAATGAATATATATAATGTCGTTTCCGTTTGTTATATCTGCTATATTTTCACCTTCTATTACAGTCTCTTCATCATGACTTTCGTAAACTTTTTTTTCAAAGCCTATTAACTTATGAAAATCGCTTTTTGTTAAATCGATATTCCAACCTTTAGTTAATTTAATAAGCATTCTCAGTCTAGATTGTATTCTACCAAATTTTACCGGAGGATCGTCTGAACCAAACACTTTCATTACATCTATATTTAAATCTTCAACATTTTTATTACCATAAGGAATAGTGATAGATTTAACATTATTCTCATCTGTGTATACGTCAAACGTATTAGTTTTATCTGTTATGTTAAACCATGAAACTGTCATAGTAAAAGATTGCAATGCTAATTTTTTTAATTTAAGAGGTTTAGGAAATTCAACAGTGAAATCCTCTGATTTTTCATGACTTTTTGGTTTCAATTTGATCATTTATTAGACAGTAAAAATTCTTTAAATATGAAAAACAAGCTCTTCGTTATAATCGCTAGGCTGTTGGGTAAATGAATTAAGTACACATTCTGGACATTTACCGGTATTTCTTTCTTTTATATATTTCATACAAAATAATCCACAGTTTACAGAAGTAGGTTTTTGTAAAAAACTATCATTGTGAGCTATATTGACTTTTTTATTGGACAGTTTAAGAAATTTCATAATATTTTCAGGAATATATTTTTCTCTGAGTTTGATATTTTTATATATATATTCCCCAAAAGGATCGAAATATTCTACATAGTTATATTTCGGGTCATTATAATAACAAACCCAATGTGTTCCAGGACCTGTCGAAATATCTAAATTAATAATCCCGCTTTCAAAATTTCCAATCTTTTTAGGAAGTAAATCGGAAGAGAAAACACCTCTGAATCCCTTTTCATCTTTCATATTTTCTTTAATCGTTTCATCTGATATACCCAATTTTGTTATCGGGATTTTTTTTTTTTAGACAGGGAAGCTGACTTTTTTTTAAGACCAGATCCTTTGTTTTCCCAAGGTTGAAAAACTCCAGATCCTGAAATTTTATCCAGGATTTTTTTAGTCCCCCAACCTGCTGCACCACTCGCAGCACCGAGCCCTAGGGATGTTAAAATAGGAATTAAAAAAGGTAAAAATCCACCGTTTTTATCTAATTGAGTTTTGCTTATATTTATTCTTTTACCTTTACTAATCTGATTAATCTGTGTTTTAGTTAAATACATTTCATAATTGGAAGGTTTAGAATTGTCTATCTGCAGTGTCAGTTCTTCTTTTTTTCTGAGAGCAGATTTCAATTTACTAATCTGTCCGTCACTCAAATGAATCTTCTTTTTTACATAACTCATTTATTAGGCAGCAAAAAGCTGACGCTTTTAAAGAAGAAATTGATTGTATAATCGTTCTTTATCTCCGTTAGTTATTTTTTTAGTTTTAATAAGTTTGTCTATTAGCAGTTTTACTTCATTTTTTAATTTTTTCGACTTGCTACCTTGACATATTTTTTCAATTAATTCAGATAATAAATCTAATCCTTTACCGATTTTCATTACTTCGCTACCTCGAATTGTAGTTAATCTAGCCAGATATTTTTGTAGCTCATCTTCTTTATATTTAACAGTGTCTAATTCATCCTTTTTCTGACTTAATATCTCCTCTGAAAGATTTTTAGCCCGCGTAATTGTACTTTGTAAGTTGCCTTTTTTCCTCGATAATTCTTCTTTTAACTCCTTAGCCTTTGCATACATTTCATCTAATTTTACTTTATTGTCTAGGAGTTTCGAAGGTCTGTATAATTTTTCAGTTATTAAATAATCTGTATCTAAATACTGATCAACATTATAAATAAGTGGTGGTTCTTTATATAATTCTTTGACATCTTCGATCGCTTCAGGAATAATTCTAGATGATTCTGCAATAGGCTGTAAAGATATATTTAATTCGTCCAATTTATCACTGATAGATTTAATATTTTCTTTTCTACTTTTATCCTGTTCTTCTAATTTTTTAGTGACAGGTTTATGAAATTCAGTTAAACTTTTGTCTATACCTAGCTTTCTATCACGCTGTTCTTCATTATTTTTTCTAATATCTGCTTGTAATTTGACAAGTTTTATTGCATTTTTTAATTCTTCTTTTTGTTTCTTATTTCGATCTTTTTCTAAATCGTTTATTTTATCCATTTATAGACAGCGAAAAGGTGACGCTTTCTATTTTAAAATTAGAAGTGACAGCTTCGCCGCCTATTTTTACTGACAGCTAATATGCTTTTACTGGCAGTAACATTAGAAAGCGTCAGCTTTTCGCTGTCTAATAAATGATTAAAATTAAAGATTACACAGAACCGGAAGAATTACCTGACCCTAAACAACATCGTTTTTTACCCAGACATCCTTTCAGATTATTAATAATCGGCCCGTCAGGTTGTGGAAAGACAAATTTACTAATAAATTTATTAAACGGTTTTGAGAATCCTAGTAATTTAAGATTAGATTTCGACGCTTTATATTTATGCGCAAAAGATATTTCCGAGCCAAAGTATTCTAAATTGCAAGAAAATTATACACTGTTTGAAGGTGTTGAAAAAGACGATATTTTAAAATGTAAAAAAATAAGTAAAAATAAAAGAAAGCAATTATTAAAATTGTATGATAAATATAAAAAGAATGTATTATTTTCTTCAGATTTGAGTGAATTTATTACTGTCGACGATTTAGTTTCCTCAGAAAAAAATCTCGTTGTTTTCGACGATTGTGTTACAGAAAAAGACCAGAAAGTTATAGAGGATTTGTTTATAAGAGGTCGAAAGAAAAATGCATCCATTATTTATTTAACGCAGTCTTATTACTCAACTCCTATAAATATTAGAAAAAATTGTAATTACTTCATATTTTTTAAACTACAGCCTAGGGAAATCAATCAGATAATAAGAGAAATAGACGGAAATCTAACAAAAAAAGAATTTCTAGAAAAATATAAATCTTGTATGGGTAATTTCTTTATGCTAGATTTAGTAAATTCCGAAATGAGATACAGAAAAAATTTTGAACCTATATAAATGGAAGAATATTTAGAAAAGAGATTATATGTTTATAGGAAAAGTTACAATTTGTATCAAAAGATAAGTATTTCCTTATCTGTTAGCAAATTTATGCTAAGTGCTTCGGGATTATCAGCTTTTGCGTTTATACCACTGGCCGCTTTGAGTTTGAGTGCAGGAATTGTAGAAGTCATTGAGAAATCTTTAAATATTTTGGAACGAAAAGAAGAATACAAGCAATGTTATAATTTTTATAAACAACGGTTAAATTTGTTGAAAGCTAAAAAAATTTCAGAAGAAGAAGTGTATGTTAGAGAACAAGATTTTATAAATAATTTAGTATATTTCCCAATCGAAAAGTATGTGAAAAAAGTAAAGTTGAATGGATATAAATATTCTTCTTAGAAAGCGTCAGCTTTTTGCTGTCTAATAAATGAGTTGTAAAAGTAAAAAATTTGTTGTTACGTCTTTAACTAAAAAGGGTAATTTTAAAGGCGGATGTTTAAAATGCGGACAAACTGGATCAGGTTTTCTGAATAAAGTCATTAGTAATTTACCTTTTGAAATGCATTTACCTGGCCATAATTTCACTGGCCCGGGGACACAATTATTATGGGGGCAAACGCGATTAAATCCTGATTTAACGTATAAAAATTCATCTAAACCTGTTAACCGAGTGGATGAAATTGCATATAAGCATGACAAATGTTATTTAGAAAATAAAGATACAAAAAGTAGAAATGAAGTATGCGATAAGAATATGATTGATGAATTAGATAATATTCAAAATCCTACGATTAGAGAAAGATTTGAAAGAGGAATTGTAAAACCGATTATTAAAGCTAAAAAAGCTTTTGGTATGGGATCTATAAATACAAAGCTCTATTGTTTAAAATGTAAAAACCACACAGAAACTAAAGATATTAAAAATGCAATTTCTAAAAACAACAAGCCAATGATGAAAGGTATTTGTCTAGATTGTGGTTCTAAAAAGAGTGTTTTTTTAGGAAAACCTTAGAGATGAAAGATCCTAAAAGTATCTTAGAAAAAATATATTATAATCCCAAATCTGGTTATTGTGGTATCAATGAATTAAAACGGAAAACAGGTTTCAGTCAAAAGCAAATTACAGATTTTTTACACAGCCAAGATGTTTATACCAGACATAAGCCTTTAATTCGCAAATTTAAGCGAAGACGGGTTTATGTCAGTCATATCGATGATCAATGGCAAGCAGATTTATTGTTTATCAAACCTTTTAGTAAATATAATAACGGAACTAATTACTTATTGACAGTGATAGATATATTTAGTAAATACGCGTATGCCATTCCGATAAAAAGAAAAACAGGGCAAGAAGTTACTGAGGCATTTAAAAAGATATTTAAAGAAAGAATCCCTGAAAAACTGCAAACTGACAAAGGAACCGAATTCGTAAATAAGTTAACTTTAAAATTGTTTAAAGATAATAATATTCAGTGGTTTACAACAGAAAATGTTGAAATAAAATGTTCTGTTGTCGAACGATTTAACAGGACAATTAATAAAAAAATTAGAACCTATCTAGCCGCCAACAATACTAAAAGATATATAGATGTATTGGACGAATTAGTTAAAAATTATAATAATACCAGACACAGGTCTATCAAAATGACGCCTAGCGAAGCGAGTAGAGAAGAAAACGAATCTGAAGTTTATAAAAATTTATACGAAGAAAAAATAATAAGAAAACCGAAATTCAAGGTTGGCGATAGAATAAGAATTTCGAAATACCAGACTGCTTTTACCCGCGGATACCAACCCACTTTTACTGAAGAAATTTTCATCGTTTCAGAAATATTAAACACTGACCCGATTACTTATAGAATAAAGGATTTGAATGGCGATGAAATAAAAGGAACTTATTATGAACCGGAATTAGTTAAATATAATAAGGAAGATAAAATGTTTAAAATTGAAAAAATAATAAAAAAGAAAGGAAAGAAATGTCTAGTTAAATGGTTAAATTATTCCGACGAATTTAACTCTTGGGTTGACGAAAAAGATATCAAGTCAATTTAATTTTTCCGCTAAAATGTTTATAAAATTTCTCATCAAAACTCCCGTCTATGCGGGGAAATGCATTACATTAAAATAAGTTTAAATAAATGAATTGTGACTTTTTTAAAGACGTTTTAATAGATGATTCTGATTCTAACTTAATGGATTCTTTTGACAAAGAAAACAAATTTCCATTACCCGAAAAATATCTCAAAATTTATGACCAGATGAAAAAAAGTGAAATAATGTACGATTCGGACGGTGAATATTTTACATATAAAAATATAGATGTTTTTTTAAACGAAAGACGTAAATCCAGAATAAGTCGTTTTAAAGCATTGAAATGGAAATTGAAGTTAAATATTCCATATAAAGCTGAAGAAATGTTTATTCAATTTTTAGATTTAGTGTATTATAAAAAGTCGATAAATTACCTATATTTCATAAAGAAAATATTAGATTATTATAATATTGATAATAATTTGAAAGTAAAATTTAATAAGAAAAACGAAGACATTTGGAATAGCTTTCTAAAAAATTTTTCTTAATAAATGGAGCTGTCTAAAATTTGCAAGCATTGTCAGATGACTAAACCTTTAGACCAATATTATACTCGATTTCGTTACGGCAAAACGGAACATTACGCTAATTGCAAAAGTTGTCATTTAGCTAATAAAAATAAAAAAATTGATTGCGAATGTGGTAAAAAATACACTTTAGCTCATAAAAAGAGACATTTAAAAAGCAATTATCATATCAAACGAACGTCAAAATAAATTTATGATATTGTGTTTTAAATTGAACGTATTTTTTAGTTGAAAGTATTATATTGAATGTTGCATTTTAGTTGAAAATATTATATTCAATGTTTTAAATTGAACGTATTTTTTTAGTTGAAAGTATTATATTGAATGTTGTGTTTTAAATTGAACGTATTTTTTAGTTGAAAATATTATATTGAATGTTGCATTTTCAGAAATTATTCAATTGGACCTTGATAGTTTCAAAATTAGAATCGTGGGGAAAAAGTGTTTATAAAATTTCTTCTATATAAATGGAGGAAACTCTAAGATTGATATCTGTTTCAAAAATACATATTTCAAAATTAAGACAGGTCGTAAAACTTTTAAATATAAATCAACCCCAACGATGTAAAAAAGATGACTTAATTAGATTGATACTGGGATATATAAAAGAAACTGGGAAATATAAATACGTTTTACTAGATTTATTACAAATAGACGCAACAGATTATTTAAATGAAATGAAGAAAAAATTTATCAAAAATCCTAAGAAAAGAAATAAGTTGAAAAAAATATTCGATTCTTTTGATTTAAAATTTAACAATAACACAGCAGAATTTAATCCAAAAAATAACGAAGAAAAAAAGATAAAAACAGCGGTCAACCTTAAAAAATTATTTCCTGATTTGAATGAAAAATTGAAACAATTTATACATGAACCGAAAAACCGTCCAAAACTTAAAAAACTCTTTGATTATTTCGGCTTGAAATATAAAGATGAAAAATTGATTAAAAAGACAGAAAAGAAAGTCAAATTGCAAACAAATTTAGAAAATCTGTTTAGGCCTGATTACGAAATTGTTGAGACAGGAAAAAAAATTATAAAAAAATTTAATACTTACATGTATGTTTATAAAATAAGACAAATAAACAAACTCACACCAGGCCAGTATTATAGTATCTTAAAAGATTTATTCAGAAGAGCAATTGGAAAAATTGAAGGAAAGGTCCAAATTGTTGTAGACAATCCCTCTTTGACGCAACCCTTTCACCCTAAAATGATGTCAACGAAAGAAGCCTATGACACCTATTTAGATGTTTTAACACATAAAATTGAATACAAAGAGCTGGATATTAAAGACTGTGAATTTTTTTTTACTGTCGTTGATTTGCCTAAAGGCGGTAAACGATCGAAATTACTGAACAATAACGATATTGTCAATAAAAAAAGTATTCTTCAAATTAAAAATGACGATAATATCTGTTTGGCTAGATCAATCGTTACAGCCTTAGCTATTCAAAATCGTAAAATTTTATGCGAAAAATTGAATCTAGAAAAACTTACAGATAATGACGTTAGATACATAAAAATGGGTAGAAAATTACAAAAAGATTTAGCGATAAAATTGCATGAAATGTGTGATATTCCGTTAGAAATGTGTAATTTAGAGCATGTTAAACAATTCGAAATTTTTTTAAATATTCAAATAACTATATTTTGCAGAGAAAATTTTAACGAAAGAATATACAGCGGTGCCTATAAATATAATTGTGTTTACATTTTAAAAAATAGAAATCATTTTGATGTCATTACAACGGTTACAGGATTTTTAGGAAAAAACAATTATTGTGATTATTGTAAAGTCAGTTATAAAAGAAGTGATCAACATAAATGTTCTTTAAAATGCAATAGATGTTTTAGGAAAGAGAGTAATTGCGAAGGAGTTGATATTCAGTGTAATGATTGTTTTAGATCTTTTAAAGGAAAAAACTGCTTCGAAAATCATAAAAATCACTCAGTCTGTGAAACATTGTGGAAATGTTTAAAATGTAAGAGAAATATCAATAGAAGTCAAAGAAAACCGAAAGATCATAAATGTGGAGAAAGACAATGTAAAAACTGCAGAAAGTGGGTTTTGGAAGATCATAAATGTTATATACGCTGGAAAGAATCTAAGGGGGGAACCTGTAAAAATATCTGTCCCAAAAATATAAAAGACAGAGGGAAATGGTGTGAGAAATGTGAAAGGTCAGCATTTACAGAAAAATATATGTTTTTTGACGTTGAAACGAATCAAGAGACAGGAAATCACCAAGTCAATCTAGTTATAAATCATGATTTTAACGGAAAAGAAAAAATATTTAAGAATGAAAATGAATATTGTGAATGGTTATTCCAAGAGAAACATTGCTTTTATACAGTATTAGCGCATTATGGAAAAGGATTCGATTTTCAATTTCTAGCTAAATACTGCTTTAAAAATAAAATTAAAGTGTTTACAATATATCAAGGAAATAAACTCATATATATGCAAGCAAACGCATATAATATTAGGTTTATCGATTCTATTAATTTTACACTGATTCCGTTAAGAAAATTTCCTAAAACGTTTGGACTAACGGAATTGGCTAAAGGTTATTTTCCTCATTTGTTTAACACTAAGGAAAATCAAAATTATGTAGGAAAATATCCTGAAAAATACTATTATGGTTATGATACTATGACTTTAGATCAAAGAAAAACTTTTGATAAATGGTATAAATCGGTAAAAAACGAAACATTTGATTTTCAAAAAGAAATTATAAAATATTGTAGATCTGATGTTGATATTTTAAGAAAAGGATGTTTAGAATTGCGAAGATTATTTCTAAATATTGCTAATATTGATCCTTTTAAATATGTCACTTTAGCAGGCGTTTGTATGGCTATATATAGAGACAAATTCACACAACTGAATACAATAGCGATTGATGAAGAGTGTATTCCAAAGGATCAATTCAGTAAGAAATCGATCATTTGGCTAGACTATCTGTCTAAAAAACACAATATCAAAATACAGCATGCTTTAAACGGTGGTGAGAAAAAACTGAAATTAGGTGATAAAACTTATAAAGTAGACGGTTTTTATAATAACACTGTTTATCAGTTTCAAGGATGTCATTGGCACGGTTGTCCTCGCTGTTTTACAGAATCCACTGTCAATCTTCAAAATCAGATATGTATGAAAGATTTGTATGAAAGAACTCAAAAAATAAATAAAAAAATAAAAGATAAAGGATTTGAATTGATTGAAATATGGGAATGCGATTTTGATAGTGACAAAGAAATTAAAAAATATATGAAAAATGAATGGAAAAGAGATTTTGTAGAACCTTTAAATCCTAGAAACGCATTCACCGGCGGTAGGTGCGAACCTACCAAATTAATCTACGAAATGAAAGAAATCGAAAAGGGTAGATATATCGATGTTTGTTCACTTTATCCAACAGTGAATTACTTTGATTACTATCCTGTTGGTCATCCGGTAAAGATTTATAATCCGGAAAAATATGATAAAAATTGGTATGGTTTGATACAATGTAAAGTACTTCCACCTAGAAAGCTCTATCATCCTGTTTTACCTTATAAAGGAGAAAAATTAATATTTAGTTTGTGTAAATTATGTTCAAAACCTATAAAATGCGAAAAGAAACAATGTAAAAAATGTTATGATATGCGGAATAATGAATGTAATCATACGGATGAGGAGAGAAGTTTTACTGGTACGTGGACAACTACCGAAGTTGAACTGGCTATTGAAAAAGGTTATAAGATTTTAAATATCTATGAAGTTTGGCATTTTGAAAAAAAATCTAATACATTATTTAAGGATTATGTTAAAATGTTTTTGAAAATCAAATTAGAAACAGATGATAAATGGTCTGAAAATTTCAAAACTGAAAAAGAATATAAAAGGTGCGTAGAAAAGAAATTGGGTATAAGGTTAGGAGAAATCAAAGAAAACCCAGGAATGAGATTTATATCTAAAATTTGTTTAAACTCTTTATGGGGAAAGTTCGGACAGAGAAAAAATATGAAACAAACAGAGAATGTAACAGAATTGGCAGATTTTTATAGAATTATACTGAACGACCGCATTAAAGACTTGAATATGATATTTTTAAATGATGAGTGTGTGCAAATGGATTATAAGATGAAAGATGAATATGTCAAGAATAACTTTAATACGAATATTTATATAGCGGCTTTTACAACCAGTTCGGCTAGAATAAGATTATATGAAATGCTTGATAAATTAGGAGATAAAGTTATGTATTACGATACAGATAGTATTGTGTATATCGATGATGGCTCCAATAAAGTAAAAACGGGTTGTATGTTAGGCGAGTGGACCGATGAATTAGGAGAAGATAAATATATGAAATCGTGGATATCTGGAGCAAGTAAAGATTATGGTTATATTCTGAACGATGGTTCTGTAAAAGGAAAAGTAAAAGGATTTAAAATGAGTTATGAGAGCGAAACTAAGCTCAATTTTGCCGAGAGAATGAAAACAATAACTGGGGAAATTGACCATATAGATGTAGAAATAAACCAATTTCAGATACAAAAAGATAGAAGTATTAAAGTGAATAAAATGAATAAAAGATATATATTTGGATATGATAAAAGAAGAATTTTAGATAACTTTGATACTGTACCATTTGGATTTTAAGCCGAATATTTAATTTATAAAAAAATGTTTTCTAATAAATGGACGATGTCACTCTTATCATAAATGTTCAAGGTTTTATACTTCCTTTTAAATCTATAGCGAGAGAAATAAGCTGGGTTCATTTAAAAGAAGGAATAGGTGAAACGATTTCTGTATTTACACCTAACTATGAATTAGGTGATCAAGACCATGGAATAGTTCGTAGATGTACTAACGATATCCATGGTTTAAGATTTAAACGATATTCAGATAATACAGGCTTATGGATTAGTAGCGACAATGTAAAAGATTATCTCTTACAATTGCATCAGATATACGGAGGGACATTTGCTTTTAAAGGAGGAGTTTTTCCGAAAAGTACCTTTGAAGAATGGGGAATTCCTATAAAAATATTAGAAGTACCGAGATGCGTTCGAATCCTAGGACAGGGTTGTTCTATGTACAGATGTCTGTACTATAAAAATTTTCTTTCAAAAATTGTTTCTTAATAAATGGAAGAATTCAACAGTCTCAGATCGTTCCCTGTAACTCATAAGCTAAAAGATTTAGAGACAGGGAAATACAAACTGATTTCGTTGAAGAAAATTCAAACAAAATTTGGAAATACCACTATTGCAAGATTAGAAGTTAATGATGTAGAAAAGGATTATTTTCTTAAAAAGAGTCATGGAAAAATTTCTGAAGCAGCAATAACAAAACTGAATGAAGGTGGTTATATCTTTCATTTTAAAGGAAAAAATAATGACGGCTTTTATGATTATGAATTAGAAAAAGCTTAATCCTACAATTTGTTTTAAATCTTACAATAATCGAATGGACCTTTTATTGAACTATCAAACTACCAGAATAATATTTACGGAAATCCAAAATATATCTGTTTTTAAGTACAAAATTCTTTCCGTTCAACTTGGTGAATTAAATAAAAAATTTGGCCATTATTATGAAGAAGAAGAACCTCATAGAGAAAGATTAATAGATGAAGTTTTGGAATTAAAAAATATTTTAATACGATTTATTAATGAATTGCGACTGCTTTTAAATAAAGACGAAAAATAAAAGTGTTTATAAAAATGCTTCTGTATAAATGGTGTCGGCTCAAAGATTAGAAGATATTATAATTCATAAATATAAAGATTTATTTATCAATTTATCCCATCATAAAACATTTCATACATTTATTTCATTATATATGAATAAAATTGATCTTCATTTAAGTAAAAATATTATGAAATTGCCCATTGAATTTATAAGAAAATTTAAGGATAAACTTAATTGGAATTGTATATCACAGAATGAAAAATTATCAGAAAATTTTATTAGAGAATTTCAAAATAAAGTTGAGTGGCGGTGTATATCATTTCATCAGACATTATCCGAAGATTTTATTAGAGAATTTCAAAATCATGTTGACTGGTATTATATATCATTTCATCAGACACTATCAGAAGATTTTATTAGAGAATTTAAAAATAAAGTTGACTGGGAAGGGATCTCCTATCATCAGGTCTTATCCGAAGATTTTTTAAAAGAATTTAATGATAAAGTTGACTGGGAATGGATATCATATATCAACGGTTTTTAATTAACATTTCAATTTTAAGCCGAAGGATTATATCCTTTATTTGACGTCCAATTTTTTTCTAAATAAATGTTACAATATTTTGTCATAAGTACTTTACTCTTTAATTGTCTTTCGCCTACCTTTCATTATTTTAAATTTGACCCCGTTATTACAAATCATAGCATCGATAACTCTAATAATTATACTATATTTAATAGTTTCAATGATACAATAAAATTAACTTTCACCGCTAAAATATACAAAATGGATCAAGCCTCTAAATTTTCTCAACCTGGTGTTTATTTTTGGATAGAAACTAAATGTGATGACAATTGGAATTTAATACCCGAAACTAAAGAATGGTTTCATATTTATATTCCCGGAGATAATAACTTATACTATTCTATAGCTTTTAATGCTACTAAAGATTTTAGGATTGGTTATAATGCCGATAACTTATTATATAACGCTGCTCTTTGCTTTTCTTATTCCTATCTATATTATCCTAGAGGAAGGTTGTTTATCAGCTTTTGGTAGACTATTAAGAAAGTACGTCAATCTATAATCAGACTAAATTTTTTCATCACTATAATTATTAAATATTTACATTTAAAAATCATGATTATTTTATCTAAATTGATTACGTTATTATTTATAATCAGGTTTTTTTTATTGTTTATTCTATAACCTTTTCTTAAAACTTCTTCTTTACATAATTTAGTAGAAAAAATAAAAATATACACACAATGCAATTTTTATCATCATTTGCTCGATAAATCGTTATAAAATCGTTACAGCCCCAATATTTTAACAGTCAAATTTTTTGAGCAAAATCTTACAAAAATCGTTAAATATTTGCATTTAGTGCAATATAAAAAGTGTGCCAAAGGACCCCCTATATACTACTTTGATGCCATTTTCACATTGCAAATAAAAGTAACTTTTTTCTAATTTTTGAACAGAATATAACGTCAGCCATAAAAAAAACACACATTCTTATTAATAAATCAAAAGATTGAAGAAGATAGTTCTGTATTTTTACATTACGCTGATACTGAGTTTGAGACGCTAGGTAAAATGATTCAGTGAGAAATAATGATGTCATATTTAAAACAAAACGATCATTTTCTTTGATAAAACTAAATATTTGACCAATACTATGGCAACTAAAGGCAAATTTCTGAATGGTAAATTTTCGCGGGTATTGAGATTAGAACTTAAAGTTTGTGTGAATGTTCACATGAAAAGTTGTATCGGACAAACATGACTTTAAGTTTAATAATACATTCCTTAATAATGCATTGTGCGTTAAAATACTTTTAAATTGTGAATTTGAATGATGCGTATGTAAATTTTGACAATGTGAAGTTAACGTACAGTTTAGATTTTATGGAGGAAAATTTTATGATGTGACAAAGTTGATTTTACTGATCTTTCATTCCATAAAAACAAACATAAGAGCCTCAACCGATAACTTCAACATAATTACTCATCTTGATTATGTATTCTAATACAGTTTAATTTTTAAGTAATTTAAGCAGTTGAAGTTTGTGGAAATAATATTTTGGTAATTTTAGGTTAAAAACATTATTTGTTTTAAGAGTTAGACAATCAATGCAAGATGAATTTTTTATTGCAATTATTTTTGTAGGTTTATTATAAATTCGATCTAACAATTCCATTCTAAACATTTTAATTCGTCGAATTTCGACGGGTTCCAACTCGTATATATAAAATCCTAATGAAACGACTTTATGAAACGAATATATGAAACGCCTGAAATGTATCGATTCTTTTAATCGACAGATTAAACAACTGATTTTGTTTCAAGGCGATTTCTCCTAAAATATGGAATACTTTGCGATGAAATTAACACCAAAAATCCGTGTTGATCTACAGATCTCAAAACTGGTATTAGAATTTTTAAATTCGAATTAGTTTTCGAAATATTATTTTTTTTCTAATTTTAAATGCATTTTTTCTTATGATGGCAACTTAAATTTTAATCATAACAGAATTTTTTTTTCATAATTCAGAAAAGGTTACTATTTTAATTAATTTGGTGACAGTTGGGCCTCCTTTAAATCTATGCTAAGAACAATGCATTTTTGTATTTCGTTATCATTTTATTAAATACAAAACTTTCATTTAAAAATGAAACATTTAAATTGATGGATTTCACTTCTTTAAAAAAAAAAAAAAATAAAAAAAAATAATAGACACAGATGTCATATACGCACCGGCGTACCTAACTGGCGCACAAATGGCATTATTTTGATAGACATGGTAACCCGGCTATTGTTGTTTATTTAATAATAAATGTATATTTACTTTTATTTTATTTTTAAATTTATATAAATTATTTTGTTTTATAGTAATTAAGTATTTTTTTGCTATTTCGTTTTGAAAATAATAGAAAATAATTTAAAAATACGGTACAATGTAGTAGTTATTCCGTCATGCAATTTCGCAAATTATATAAATCGCCAAACCACTCGCCAAATTGTACAGATTGACAAAATTTTTATTTTAAATAACGAAAGAACAAATAAATTAGTATAACATTAATAAATATAAAAATAAAACGTCGAAATAAAAATCATTTGATGACGTAAACACGTGTAACTTGCTGAAAGTCAAGTGAATGTGACATTTACGATCAAGCATTATTGACATTTAATCTTATAGTTCGCGATAGATTTTTTGTCGACGGGATAACTAAGTAGTACCAAAAATACATATGTAACTGGCATACGAAAACGAGGCTTTCACCAAATTTTCGTAAAAAATAAAAAAGCAATTTAACAAATTACAACGACCATTTGGAAAATGATTTTTTCAAAGACTAAAATTTAAGACATAAAAAATCGCACGGAGTTGATCATACATTACGTACGACATGGATTAAACGATAACATTCCTGGATCCCATCATGAACAAATTTTAAAAGAAATTTCAGTTTTACAATTTTCGGTACTGTACATTTTTATACTTCTACGGTGCTGGTCATACATTACGTACGCCATGAATTAAAGATTAATAGTGTTATTACACGTAAAAATTGCAAGCAAGAGAAATCGCCTGCGACTCGTCAGATTTCCTATGAAACTTACGTAATAGCGAAGCATTTGATTGGCTGTTCGGGAAAAGGCTTTTCTATCATCAGATTTCCAAAAAATCTCACGACCAATTTTAAATAAAATTTCGTTCTTAAACTTCTAAACATCCCACAATATTACTTTTTATACCGTCGGATAGAGAAAAAAATGTACTTTTAAATGCAATTTGTTTGAAAGCTGTATCTCAGTTTGTTTCTGATTTATTAATTTTTTTTGTAGTTTTTATTACTTTTTTGTCATAGTGGCAACACTCTATTGCCCATCGTTGTTGAAACCAAAGGGAAATACAGATTACTGTATATACCAATCAGATAACGAATAAATTGCGGATTAAACCAATGAAAACGTTCAGATATGCTTTTGATTTCCTACCCTGACGAGAACAATAACCATTTTTCCAAATGGTTAAAAAATCATGCCAAACATGCGGTGCGTATATGACATAGATAAAGATAACTAAACCACTTTTAACAGAAATGAAGTACTACAGTTGCCACGATTAGTAAATTGGTATTAAAAACTGTAAAAAAATTAATATCTCAAAAATAAATTGAGATACAGCTTTCAAACAAATTGCATTTAAAAGTAATTTTTTTTCTGTATAAGACGGTGTAAACATTTAAAATTTTTAGAAGTTTAAAAATTTGCAGTAGCGAAAATTGCAAAACCAAAATTTCATTTCAAATTTCAAAGTGTTGCCATTCGCAGAATGACGGATGCGTTACGCACAGATATGTTTGTCCTTTATAATATAGATAGTTCGCGATAGATTTTTTTGTCGACGGGATAACTATTTGGGATAACTATACGGGATACTAATTGTCGACGGGATAAGACATATGTAACTGGTATTCGAAAACGAGGTTTTCGCCAAATTTTCGTAAAAATAGAAAAATCATGCCAAACATGCACATCTGGCGAAATATTAAATTATGTAACAAACCATGACATTTAATTTTAACTTCAAATCAATGTTTTAATTTACCACTCGAACAATAAAAAAATCCTAACTGGCGAGTTGAAAAAAAGATATTGTCGAGATTTTCACCCGGCTTTTTTTCTTTCGGCACAGATCTCATATACGGCCCCATATTTGCGCGTTTTTTTTCTGACGCCAATGTCATATACGCAACGGGTACTTAACTGGCGCCGAAGTATTGTTATTTTGCTTGATATGGTAAGCCGGGTGTTGTTGTTTATGCTGTTGATGCGTTCCCCAAATTGGCTTTGGAAGAAAATCGCGCCAATATGTATATGACATTTGTTCCAAACTTTCATATGAAAGGCGAAGGGATCAGATTGTATTTGTTTATGGCATTTGATGACTTGGACTATTATAATATAGATGAAATGATGGAGATAGAATAATATTTGGCGACTTATCACCTGTGCCTGGATAACATTAAAGTATCAAAATGGCACCTAGAGTATAAAAAGCAAAGTGTTCCACCGGAACTGTTGATGATAGTCACATGATTTAGGCTATTGTTATAGAGATTGTTTTAAAATATCGGTTGACAAAGACTCTTAATGCTTAATTCATTTTATTTTAGCTCTTCTTTTCAAATGTTTAACTGATCCTCTTTAATCAAAAACGAAAACAACCATTGGATGTCTTAACAGCAACTGATTCTCTGTTAAATTTTTGCAATCAAAGGATATTGAATGGAAACCCGTTTAAAGGGAGATCTGCACAGCTTTTTCAGTATAATTTAATCTTCTCTAATATTTTTAAAACCCATTAGATTTTTAGATGTCTGAACGGTGGTTGGCGAGCGTAGCTGGCAGGGGTCAGAGCCCCCTAGTTGTTTTTAATAATTTTATTAAAATTAAACAATCTTTAAACATTTTTTGTTATGATTAAATACGTTCTGCGGTTAAATAATGCGAAGATAATTAAAAAAGATATATTTGCATCACACGGCCGCAGTTTGACACCTCTTATTTATAATTTTGTTACACTGAATAACTACCGGGTGTCCTAAAAAGGACTGCCTGATTTTAAAACTCAGTAACTCGCAAACGGTGAGAGATATTAAAAAAAATTTTGCAGAAGGGTTATGCATGACGTCAAGAGTTTTTTTTTTTTTTTTTTTTTTTTTTTTTTTTTTTTACCGTGATTTATGAATTTAGTTTGAATAACAAAAAGTAGACGGCGCTGCAAGCAATAGGCGCTAAATTCTATTTGGATTTTTTGGCCTTTGTTTTCTCCTATGCCAAAAAAAGAGATTAGAATGTAGTGAGCGGGTCTTGAAGTAACAAAACTCGGGCCTGGATTTAGCACATATTGTTTGCAGCGCCATCTATTGTTTGTAATTCAAACTAAATTCAAGAATCAGAGAGAAAAAAAATCTCCTGACATCATACTTAATGCTCCTGCAAGAATTTTTTCAATATTATGTCACCGTTTGAAAGTTATTAATTTTTAAAATGAGGCAGTCCTTTGCAGGACACCCCGGTATATTTCATATTAATAAAATGGCAACTCTTTTATCATTATAGTACAAATGTAGTTATATTATTTATAAATTTTCATTAGTGGTGGAATTAAAATTATCGGTTTAGTGGTTCGTGAGTTTCAAGAGGTTGGTGATCGCTGTTTTAGACCATTGTCGATATCTCTTTTGTCGGGAATACATATATGATTAGTTTCCCCACCCACACCCCTACCCAACCCAAAAGCAATTTTTTAGCACCCTCGGTCATAAATGGAAATTTTATTGCTGCCGGAATGTTAATATCTCTCCATTTTCGTTTCTTTATTTATAACAGTAAATTAAAAATATTCTTGCAGAAGGTGTTTTGCGCTTGCTCGATTAACGACTATCTGACATTTTACTCGCCTATATATGAGAGCTGCTAATTAACTACTCACGAAATTATAGTAATATGTTAATATTCACCATCTGGAGAAAAAAGAACTAGTGCTATATAAAATATTATCCCAAGTTATTTTATTACCATTTGCGCTTTTTTTCCTATCATAAAATTCTTTAACCTTTCAACACAATGAAGACAAAATGTCTTTTTGAAGAATTATGATATCAAGCGGTTAACATTTCTTTTAAGCTGTGTATCAGTAGGAAAATAGCGATGAATGTTGAAAAATGACCTCTACATAATTTTATAAATACAATAGAAAAAGGAAAATAAAACGTAAAAAGAGAAAAACAATGATTTTTTATACAATAAAAATCCTTATAACAAAGAATCACGAATCACAAATTAAATCTAAAAATGTACCAGAAGCGCTATACTTTATTAGGAATGAATTAGGAAAAAATAAACACTTTTGTAGCTTTTAAATATAACATTATACTTTGAGTTACTAATAAGTTTGGAAACTTTTCTCTTTCATTTTTATTAATCGAAATTTATTTTCTCCTCTAAAATATAAAATAAAAAAAGACAATTAAATTAAAGATTTTAATTATCGAAAGAATAAAAGTGAGATGTTCAAATTTATACTAGATAGCATAAATAAAAAAACCCTGCCGGATCGGGCCTACAGGCCGAGGTAGGCTTCGAAGTTAAGTATACTAAATTCACCAACAAAACTTAAATCAAGATTAGAGATAAACCCAGTTCTTTCACTAAGAATGAGCTCTAGGGAGCTAAACATTTTGTGAAAATTCTAATATACACGAATACACACACACACGCATGTATATGGAATAGGTTTAAAAATGGCTAAAACAAAATTCAAAGTGATAAATATGTTAATACCTCTATAGTCGGGTTTTTATCATGTTTCAATACGTTCCTTCAAACTCACATGACGTTACATATTCACCTGATGAGGTCCATTATATTTCCAACATGACGTAATATATTTTTTTCTTTTTTTTAATTCGTCAAACTATTTATTTCATTTTGAGTTTCCATGCTGAAATCTTGATCTAGAAAACTTATGACGTATTGTTAAATTTGTTTTCAATTCGTAAAACTATTTATTTAATTTATTTTTTTCACGTGAAAATCTTGCAATAGAAAAGCAATTGTTGTGGTGAGAATTTTATTTTTTTATTTTTATTGTTGGCAACTGCTATAACGAAAAATATTTATTTTTTCCTGTCATTGTTGTGTAAGAGCTGGTTTTATCAGAATCTTGTTCCTTTCGCCGGGAGAGCAAATTTTCATCACATGAGCGGGCGCGTGATGTAAATTGTACAACAGGGGAAAACATTGAATTATTGCTGCTTTATTATAATTTTACAAAAAATTAAACATACACATATCATATAAGTTATCTCAAATCACAATTTGTGAAAGTATTCAGCAATACACATTATTTTGTTATAATACATTAAAGCAGAAATTTAAATGCATAAAAACCCATTTACTACTACAATCACAAAGTATAAAAACTAACAATGAAAAACTAAAAAATAATGAAGTAATTTCGGATTTGCAGAATTAGTCATATATTTATTTCACTTACATTATTCGCTTCACATGGCAGGCACAAGATTTGCTTTTTTGAATGCTGTTTACATTTAAAACTTACGTATTTGTTGCATCACTTCATTGTAGAAAAGTTTTTTTTTCCGGCCGTACATGTAACACGAACCTCTCTTTTGTGGAGAGATAAACTTATTTGAAGTTTCTTCTACCAAATTTTCTGTTGAACGATACAGATCAAGGAAGGCCGACACATCTCGAGGTAAAGACGGAATTTGAGATCTGGATATGAAATTCTCTTTTATAAGGGATTTTGAAAGTGTTTTCAAAAAAGTAATTCTTCGGCTTGGTTCATCATCAGCATTATTCAGTAGAAATAGTACACGTGAATTTATCTCCGCAATGTTCATCAAAGTATAAAATATGACAAGAGGCCACCTTTTTGTTATTCGAGATACAAAATAAGCCGTACTCATTTTATCGCAGATATCAACACCTCCTTTAGATATATTGTAATAAATCGCTTATAAATCATAGTTGTTCTCAGTTTTTGTATTCCAGTTTCAACAGCAGCCCAGAACTGCTGAACATTTGCATGTTGGCTTTTCATTGTGCCTATAAATTAAAACAGTCCCATCAAAGCCATAAACTCACTTCTAGACGTCTGTTTACAATCACGTTTCTGATAATACTTAGCTTCTATTGCAATTATTTCATAAATCATGTTCAGATCAATAAATTTTAGAAAAGTGTCGATTTCAGAAGCAGTTCCTTTTGCATATGCAGTTAGTCCTGGCATTTTCTTTATAATATTTTTACTTTCTTCTATCTTCAATAGAAGAAAGTATTGTAATCGAAATTTTTTTTGACTTCCGGTTTTCGACGGATTTGCATGTTTTAGGGGTCAGATATTCCAAAAAACATGTTTATAGAAAATGTCTGTCTGTCTGTGTGTCCGTCTGTCCGTCTGTCCGTCTGTCTGTCGCCATTGTACCATCAAAAAGTGTATGAAGTTATGTATAGAATTAAACCAAAATTTTATTAGAAGTTTTAGGCTATGGAAAGCAGGTCTTCCCGGAATTTGGAAAAAATTCGCCGGTAGGGGGCGCTGATATAACAATTTTTGTGCGATTTTGAATATTGTACCATCCAAAAGTGTATGGAGTTATGCATAGAATTGAACCAAATTTTTATTTTAAGTTTTTGGATATGACAAGCAGGTCCTCCCTGAATTTGGAAAAACTTCGCCGGTAGGGGGCGCTGTAAATGCGATTTTTGTGCGATTTTGAATATTGTACCATCGAAAAGTGTATGAAGTTATGCATAGAATTGAACCAAATTTTTATTTTAAGTTTTTGGCTATGGCAAGCAGGTCCTCCCTGAATTTGGAAAAAATTCGCCGGTAGGGGGCGCTGTAATAGCGATTTTTGTGCGATTTTGCATATTTTACCGTTCAAAAGTGTATGAAGTTATGCATAGAATTAAACCAAATTTTTATTTTAAGTTTTTGGATATGGCAAGCAGTTCCTCCCTGAATTTGCAAAAAATTCGCCGTTAGGGGGCGCTGTAATAGCGATTTTTGTGCGATTTTGAATATTTTACCGTCCAAAAGTGTATGAAGTTATGCATAGAATTAAACCAAATTTTTATTTTAAGTTTTTGGATATGGCAAGCAGTTCCTCCCTGAATTTGCAAAAAATTCGCCGTTAGGGGGCGTTGTAATAGCGATTTTTGTGCAATTTTGAATATTGTACCATCGAAAAGTGTATGAAATTACGCATAGAATTGAACCAAAAAAAATTTTTAAGTTCTTGGCTATGGCAAGGAGGTCCTCCCTTAATTTGTAAAAAAAACGCTCGTAGAGGGCGCTGTAATAGCGATTTTTGTACAATTTTTGTGCCATTTTGAATATTGTACCGTCGAAAAGTGTATGAAGTTATGCATAGAATTGAACCAAATTTTATGTGTTTATTTTTGGTCATGTCACGAAGGTCCTCCCTGAATTTGGAAAAATTCTGCCGGTAGGGGGCGCTATAATTGCGATGTCTGTACCATTTTCGTTATTGTACCATCGAAAAGTGTATGAAGTTATCCATATAATTGAACCAAATTTTTTGTGCATGTTTCTGGCTATGGCAAACAAGTCCTCCCTGAACTTGAAAAAATTCCGAAAGAAGGGGGCGCTATAATTCCGATCTCTGTGCCATTTTCATTATTGTACCACCGAACAGCGTATAAAATTATGCATACAATTGAACCAAAATGTTTGTGCTTGTTTTTGGCTTTGGCCATCAGGTCCTCCTTGAATTTGGAAATATTGCGCGGTAAAGGGGCTCCATGCTAGCGATTTTTGTATACTTTTCTTGATTTTTCGTAGTTCTATTGTGCATCGGCGGGAACTCGCTTCCTGCTAAGCCGGCTATTCGCAAACAGCTGATAACAACACAATAAGGAAAAATTAATAATTTTAACAAATATCATGATATAGATTAACTCGTTTTTAGTCCGTTTAATTGACTTGAGCAGAAATTTAAGATGAAAATCAAAGTTGGTACAGTATTGAACTAATAATATTGAAGTATTAACATGTGTAACTAGGTTTTGAAATATTAAGATGTATAAGATAGAAGAAAGTTTTGGGATTGGACACCCAACTAGTTGTTCTTGTTTTTAGAGGTTTTTACGATTTCCTCTTTTTACCATTTTGTTACTTTATGTTTTTCCGTATAAAAAATTTCGTCACTATTATTCTCAGTAATCTCATCATCTAATGCATTTATTTCAGTGCCACTACTATGATTTTCTGCCTGTAAATTTTCACCACATTCAGGAAATTGCAGATCTTCTTCGATATAAGTATTATCACTATCACTGTCTTCATTCAAAATTTTCTTTAGATAATCCACCATTTCTTTGTTATATTTAAAATACCGTTTTTGTTTAGACATTATTTTAACTCAAATAACATTAAAATAACTTAGAAAAAATTTTACTCAGAAAGGTTCTGTTGAGAAAGAATTTCACAAGCAGGCGCGCGTTGCATAAAGTACAACATAGCAAACGTTCACACATTAAAATGACAGGTGCAACTAATTGCGTAATCTGAAATGCAAATAACTTTTAGGAAGTGGGGAGAAATATCCAATAGACGAATACAAATGGTTAATAACATCGTCTACTGCTTAAATTTTGTTTTAAAGAAAAAAGAAAGCTAATGTTGTACTTTTTACAACGGCACGCCCGGCGGAAGGTTATGACGGTATACAAAATTTTTAACCCTCACCATGCCCAGGTCAAAATTCTTGCTAGTACCAGCATACAAATTATGCTAGTTATTGCTATGTATTGCTTTGTCTGCTAGATTTTCATGCTAGTATATGCTTTACAATGCTAGCCAGCATCACATGCTACACTGCTCAAAACAATTAAAGGATATTGCAGTTTCAGGTGGATTTTGTATCTGGTAAACTGTTTAGCTGATTGATACATGGTCGACAGACATAGTAGGTTATATGAGAATAAATTACACATGTTTGGCAGAAAAAAATGCATTTTATTGCGCATTTGTGTACTAAAGGAAAAAAACACAATTTGTGCATATGAGAAAAAAAGAATAAGAAAAGGTGTTTTCTTCAAAGAAAATCATTTTCAGTAGGGGGTATGGTTTCCACGGGCGGCCAGCAACGTTGAACACCTTTGAGTCATGGACTCAATGAGGCTATTAATGACGAGTTGGGGTATTCTGCCCCACTCTTCCAGAAGAGCTCTTTCCAGTTCTTGGAGAGTTTGTGGGGGTTGTTGGCGGCCAGAAACTCGTCTTCCTAGAGCGTCCCAAACGTGCTCGATTGGATTCATGTCTGGAGAACACGCTGGCCATTCCATTCGAACGATTCCTTCCTCGAAAAGGAAATCCTCCACCAGGTTTGCACGATGTGGCCTGCAGTTATCGTCCATTAAAATGAAGTTATCTCCGATTGCTGCAGCGTAAGGGACTACAATAGGTTGAGGATCTCATCCCTATATCGGCGACCAGTCAGAGCTCCATCTCGAATGATGTAGAGGTCAGTGCGCCCGTCAATGGAGATGCCACCATACACCAACACTCCTCCACCGCCAAATCTGACACTTTCATGCACGAACGCTGGATTATTCCTACTGCCACGGTCCCTCCAGATGAAAATACGCCTATTATCCGGATGCACAGAAAAACGGGACTCGTCAGAAAACAGAATATTGCTCCATTCATTTCTCCTCCATGCTCGGTTGCCCACTCCCTGCGGTCGCGACGATGCCTTGATGTTAATCTAACACATACCATCGGTCGGCGAGCATACAGACCTACAGCATGGAGCCGGTTTCGGACAGTCTGAGTTGAAATCGTGGTGCCTGTAGCCGAGCGAAGGTGTTGCTGGAGAAGAGTAGCGTTCATGGTTCGGTGTCTCCGAGTTGTTAACGCTAAATACCGATCTTCATTGGGCGTTGTTGCCCGTCTACGACCTTGCCCTGGTCTTCGGCCTGCACATCCACTCTCCAAAAAACAGTTCCAGATCCTGAAAATGACACTTTGTGACACTCCAATGGCTTGCGCTACTTCGGCTTGAGTTTGGCCCCCTTCTAACCTACCAACAATTCTCAAAGCTTCTGAATGTGTCAAATGACTTCGCTGAGACATCGTACTCATCGAAACAAAGCAAGCACTGAATGCTGATCATCCTTGTCTTCATTCTCTTTTATCCAGTTGAAAGTCAAATTTCATTTGCTGCCGCTGAAGCGACGTTTTTGACGTCGAACTCAAAATTTGCATACTCCACAGTTTGAAAACCAGAAAAATTTGCATTTGTGATTCTCTTCTTCTATTTTCGGCAAAAAAAATTTCGTTTATATCTTTATTTTATATAAAACTTCAAATATCCTTTAATTGTTTTGAGCAGTGTATATAGCTAGCTTAAACAGCAATAGCATGACAAGCTATATACAAGCATTTTATGCTTGTTTGCTGTTTAAGCTTCTTCCAAAGCATGAACAGGTAGGTACCTTAACGTGCTATTATATGCTTTTTTATGCTTGCCAGCATAATATGCTATGCAGTCAGATTAGGGAGAAATAGCATGGCAAACTACAAGCATTTTATTCTTGTTTGTTGTTTAAGCTTCTTCCAAAGCATGGAGAGGTAGGTACTTTAACGTGCTATTATATGCTTTTTTATGCTTGCCAGCATAATATGCTATGCAGCCAGCTTAGGTAGAAATAGCATGACAAGCTATGTACAAGCATGTTATGCTTGTTTGCTGTTTAATCCTCTTCCAAAGCATGGAGAGGTAGGTACCTTAATGTGCTATTATATGCTTTCTTATGCTTGGCAGTATATTATGCTATGCAGCCAGTTTATTGAGAAATAGCATGACAAGCTGTGTACAAGCATGTCATGCTTATATCTGTTTAAGCTTCTTTCAAACCATGGAGAGGTAGGTACCTTAACATGCTATTATATGCTTTTTTATGCTTACCCGCATAATATGCTATGCAGCCAGCTCAGTGAGAAATAGCATGACAAGCTATATACAAGCATTTTATGTGCTTATTTGCTGTTTAATCTTCTGTCAAAGCATGGAGAGGTAGGTACTTTTACATGCTATTATATGCTTTTTTATGCTTGAAGCATAATATGCTATGCAACCAGCTTTGATATAAAACAGTATGACGTACTATCTGCCAGTAACACATGCTAATTTGCTACATGAGTCTCTTCCCAGTAATGATGAGGTAGGTACTTAAATTAAGCATTGTGTGCTTGTTAATGCTTGGCAGCATCAAATGTTTATTATTTTATTTTATTTTTTAGTTACTCGAAAAATATATATTTGACAATGTTTTTTGAAAATAGAAGAAAAGGAAATTTTAATTACAAATTAAATTAATTTTTTAAATCCGGGTAAAGACAATAGCTCTCTTCTACCCCCGTCCCCTTCCCCAACACAAAAGTCTTACTTTCTCTGTTATTTTAAGCTAAGGGAAAATATTAAATTGTTGAAAAAAATTGAAAAAAAAATTGTTAAATTTCCAACTCGAGGAAGGCTTAATGAATCACCTAAACCCTCTTCCCTTAACGGGATATTCAGGAGTTTGCATTACGGAGGTTTTACTGTACATTGCAATTTTTTGCAAGATGTAAAATATAACTTCTATTTTTTTAATTAACTTCCATGGGGGTGTGTTAAATTCTGTGAGGGATTTAACTTCTATGAGAATCTTCTACGGGAGCCCCCCGCCGCCCATAACGGAATTTTTTTCTTCTGTTTCTTAGAATTTAAATATTGTAACTTACTCGAAAAAAATTCAGTGTGTCTTTAAAAGACGGAGAAAAAAAATTGTTCATTAAAATCTAAAATCCGGGCTGGCCCTCTCCTGAATTCAATACTGTCTTAAACCAACTATTTAAGATTAGTTTTTAACATCTAAATATCAAAAGAAACAGTACTAATAATTAATTTCCAAAGCGGATATAGAAGAGTACTCCTCCCCCCCCCCCCGCCCAACGGAAAATTTTAAACTGATCTTCCTCTTACTGTTAAATTATTTTAGGTTACCTGTAAATTATAAATTTTCTATATCTTTAAAAATGGGAGAAAAATAAAATTTTGTTGATTAAATTTCAAAAGCTGGGAGGGGGGGGGGGAGAGGGCTATGTCACTGCCACCTGAATTAAACACTGCCCTTTGAACACATTTGAGATAATTTTTAAACACATAAACTTAAAGAAATTAACAAATAATTTCCATGGTAGACTTAAAGGGAAAAAGCACCCCCTCCCCCAATTGGAAGAAAATTCAAAGCTGCACTTTATCTTAGTATTCAATTCTTTTAAGTTTCTCGAAAAGATTAAATTTACTGTGTTTATTAAAATCAGAGAAAAAAATATTAGTTTGTTAAATTTCAAAATCCAGGGGCAGTAAATTTCCTTTTCGAACCAATACAACGTATATTCAATACTGCCTTCGTCCCCCCATTTTAGATAAAATGTAAACACATAAATAAAAAAAAAACTGAAATCTAATTTCTATAAAGGATTTATTGGGAAAAAGCATCCCCCCCCCCCTCCCGGTTTAGATAAAGTTTTAACACATAAATATATATATAAAAAAAACTGAAAATTAATTTCCATGAATGATTTTTGGAAAAGCGCCTCCCCTCCACTTCCCCATCGTAAAATTCTTAGCTGTTCATTTTCTTAGTATTTAATTATTTTAATTATACAAAAAAAAAAAAAAAAAAAAAAAATCCGTTCTTTTCAAAAAGGGAATTTAGCCAGTTAAATTTCAAAATTCAAGGAGCATTGTTTCCTTTAAGAAATAAGTTTATAACAATCGAATTGAAAATATGTAAATTGACCCCCCCCCCCTCCAATAAGGACTAAAATTTTAAAATCTTAACCCCCACCTGAAATTGATAAATTCTATCCTAAATATACTTCAAAATCTTTTATTTTTCTGAAACAAATAATTACGACCATATTCAAACCATTTATTAAGCAAAGAAAATTCCACTAATAAATTATAATAATCAAGCCATATTCTAATTATCCAATAAACATAGAAAAAATCCTAGTAATAAATTAACCTTATTAATTGAAACTTGGAGAACAACAGCATCGATAAATTCACCCTTATCTTATAAAAATATCAACACACAGCAGAATCAGCTCTTCACCCATTACCCGCATTTAAAATCGTTTACAAACACTGCCCCAGTAGCGAAGTTAGTAGAGCATCAAGTTCCCAAACCAGAGATAGTGTGTTCTGTCCTTGTCAGAGGAAAAGGAAACCCGATATAATATCCTCTTCTAAAAAATATAGGTTCCAAAGATGGCGCCACCAGCGTCATTTTTTTTTCTAACCGGGAGAATAGAAAAAAATAAAAGCAAGTGATGCTAGAAAAATAATGCTAGCATAGCAAAAATTTAAAGCAAGTGATGCTAGAAATGTAATGCCAGCCTAGCAAAAATTAATAGCAAATGATGATAGAAATATAGTGATAGAATAGCAACAGAAAAAGTATTTGTTGCTTGTGAATTACTGCTAGAATAGCAGAAATTGCAAGCAAGTGGTGATCTTGATTGCTGCTAGGTAAGCAACATATTCAAGCAACACAAGCTGGAATATGCATGCTGGACAAGCAGTAAAGTGTTCCAATACACACCATGACTTGCTGGTAATTATGGTGGAACCAGCAAATGTGTTAGGGTGGTTTATGCTAGTTTACTTTTCTGGGATATAGCATTTAATGTTTGTCTAGCAAACAAATACCAGAATGGATTTCGACCTGGGTGTACATTCCCTTGTGCCGATTTTACCCATTTTCCATCCCTGCCGGGATATTAGCCATCTCAAAGTTGTTGGCGAGTTTGAAGACGATCCGTGAATAATTACGACTTTTATCGCCCGGATAAAATATAGTACATATATATATATCTACCCTATATATATAAAATCCTAATGAAATGAATTTATGAAACGGATATTATGAAACGACTGAATTGAAACGAATTTATGTAACGATTCTATGAAACGACTAATTGAACAACTGATTATGTTTCACGGCGATTTCTCCTAAAATATGGAATACTTTGCGATGAAATTAACACCAAAAATCTGCATTGATCCACAGATCTCAAAACTGGTATTAGAATTTTAAACTCGAATTAGTTTTCGAAATATTATTTTTTTTTCTAATTTTAAATATTTTTTCTAATGATGGCAACTCAAATTTTGATCATAAGAGATATATTTTTTTTTCATACTTTAGAAAAGGTTAATATTTTAAACTAATTTGGCGACCAGTTTGGCCTCCCTTAAATGTATGCTAAGAAATGCATCATGTTACTTTTATTCATAATTCAAATTAGTTGAACAATCTTTCGCCAAATCGAAAGATTCATATAGACAAATCAAGAACTCGGTATTTCTATGTTAGCGAGGCGCAGGTGATAAATCGCCAAACATTTTTTTCCGTCGCATTTTCTTGTATTTCATTAATTTCATTTAAAATATGATCATTTCATTCATTTTATTTAACTATCCAGTTGTACCAGGTACTACAAATAAAACGTCGAAATAAAAATCACTTGATGACGTAAACACGTGTAACTTGCTTAAAATCAAGTGAATGTGACATTTACGATTAACCATTATTGGCATTTAATCTTATAGTTTGGTGATAGATTTTTGGGCTCAGATGTCATATACATTCATACATACACAGATGTCATACACACGCCAATTTGGCGAAAACATCTACAGCATAAACAACAACATCCGGGTTACAATATCAAGCAAAATAACGACACTTTGGCGCCAGTTGCGTATATGACATTGGCATCAGAAAAAAATCGCGCCAATATGGCGTATATGACATCTGTGCCGATTTTTGGTCGACGGGATAACTAAGTAGCACCAAAAATACATATATAACTAAAATTCGAAAACGAGTATTTCGCAAAATTTTCGTAAAAAAAAAAAAAAAAAAAAACGCCAAACCCGATGCATATATGACATCTGACCAAATCTTATACTATAATGCGAGCAAAACTTGTGTCTGTATGTAAATTTTATCTTAAAAACGGTTCTAACGGTTTTGACGAAATTTTGTATTTTACCATTTTCGGGCACGAGAATACCATTGGGCTAGATCATGTGTTCGAGAAAATTTGATTACTGGGTCATTTTTGGGTCACTATGGGTCAAGCCAATTTTATCTAAAAAACGGCTCTAATGATTTTGACTAAATTTTGTATTTTGTCGTTTTCGATTACGAGAAGACCAATGGGATAAGTCACATATTAGAGAAAATTCGATTAGTGGGTCATTTTTGGGTCACTGTGGGTCAAGCAAAGTTTATCTAGAAAACGTCTCTAACGATTTTGACGAAATGTTGTATTTTACCGTTTTCGGGCACGAGAATACCATTTGGGCTAGGTCACGTGATCGAGAAAATTTAATTAGTGGGTCATTTTGGGTCATAATGGGTCAAGGTCAAGCTAATTATATCGAAAAATGGCTCAATCGATTTTGACAAAATTTTATATCCAATCGTTTTTTGGCAAGAGAAAACTATTGAGCTAGATCACATCTTCGAGAAATTTTGATTAGTGGGTAATTTTTGGGTCACTATGGGTCAATCCAATTTTATCTAAAAAACGGCACTAACGATTTTGACTAAATTTTGTATTTTGTCCTTTTCGATTACGAGAAGACCAATGGGATAAGTCACATATTAGAGAAAATTCGATTAGTGGGTCATTTTTCGGTCACTGTGGGTCAAGGCAATTTTATCTAAAAACGGCTCTAACGATTTTGACTAAATTTTGTATTCTGTCGTTTTGGATTACGATAAGACCAATGGGCTAAATCACATATAAGAAAAAATTCAATTAGTGGGTCATTTTTGGGTCACTGTGGGTCAAGCAAAGTTTATCTAGAAAGCGGCTCAAACTATTTTCAAGAAATTTTGTATTTTACCATTTTCGGGCACGAGAATATCATTTGGGCTAGGTCACGTGTTCGAGAAAATTCGATTAGTGTGTCATTTTGGGTCATAATGGGTCAAGGTCAAGCAAATTATATCTAAAAAACGGCACTAACGATTTTTATTAATTTTGTATTTTATCGTTTTCGATTACGAGAAGACCAATTGGATAAGTCACGTATGAAACAAAATTCAATTAGTGGGTCATTTTGGGTGACTGTGGGTCGAGCAAAGTTTATCTGGAAAACGGCTCTAACGATTTTGACGAAATTTTGTATTTTACCCTTTTCGGGCACGAGAATATCATTTGGGCTAGGTCACGTGTTCGAGAATATTCAATTAGTGTGTCATTTTGGGTCATAATGGGTGAAGGTCAAGCTAATTATATCGAAAAAACGGCTCGATCGATTTTGACAAAATTTTATCTCCAACCGTTTTTCGGCACGAGAAAACTATTGTGCTAGGTCACATGTTCGAGAAATTTTGATTAGTGGGTCATTTTGGGGTCACTATGCGTCAAGCCAATTTTATCTAAAAAATGGCTCGAACGATTTTGACTAAATTTTGTATTTTGTTGTTTTCGATTACGAGTAGATCAATGGGATAAGTCACATATTAGAGAAAATTCAATTAGTGGGTCACTTTGTGTCATAAAGGGTCAAGGTCAAGCTAATTATATCTAAAAAACTGCTCAAACGATTTTGACAAAATTTTATATCCAGCCGTTTTTTCGGCACGAGCAAACAATTGAGCTAAATCATATGTTCGAGAAATTTTGATTAGTGTGTCATTTTTGGGTCACTATGGGTCAAGCCAATTTTATCTAAAAAACGGCTCTAACGATTTTGACTAAATTTTGTATTGTGTCGTTTTGGATTATGAGAAGAGGGGCCAATGGGCTAAGTCACATATTAGAGAAAATTCGATTAAATGGTCATTTTTGGGTCACTGTGGGTCACTGTTTTTTGTCAGAATGATCTCTGATTTTAAGGGTCTTAAAAAGAAATCGAAATTCCAAGTGCCTTAAAAAAATATGCATCTTATGGAGAAAGCTGCAATTAATAACATTCCTAATTGTACGACTTTATTAAAATTCGGATTTTCTATTATTATTTTTTTTAAAATCAGGGTGTTTTCCATTGAAAAGCACCATCGATAGATAGTCTACCATCTACGGTTTCGCCACCTAACGGGGAAAAACCGCTTAGCAAAATTTTAACACTAGTTTCTTCTCCATCTCTTTTACTTCGTGTATAAAGTGTAATTCGAATTCGAAGATTGAATAATAACAATAAGTTAATAAGTTAATAATTCTTAGTATCAAAGCAGATTTTAAATGTTTTTCCAGAAAATAGGATTTTTAAGAAGTAACTTTCTTCAAGCTCTCTTCGAATATATTATTCTAAGATTGTTATCAAAGATTATTTGATGTGAATTAAAGATTGGAAACATACCTATTTCAAACCATTTGAGAAAACACCAGTATTAAAAGAGCTTTTAGTTGAAAATTTAAAAATATTTTGAAAAATTTTGCTTCGAAAATATTTTTATCTATACCAGTCTTATATCATAAATGAAGTAGTCCGAGAAAATTCTTAGTTATTTGGCTGAATTTACATTTCTAAAATTAAAATGCGCCAAAACACAAAATAACGTTTTTGCTTAATAAAGATGCAACAATAATATAAAAAAATATTGTTACTTTCAGATATTGATCTTATTAAATAATGCTTCGCGAATCCAAACAAAGCATGTCTTTTGCTATAATTATTAGAAAATATTTCGCTTGGAAAAATATGACGTCACGTTTGAAAGAAAACAGGAATTGTCAAATTCGTTAAAAATACAAGGGGCATGAATATCAGAAACTAATGAAAATTAATAAATAATGACGCCATATTTAATATGAACAGAAATACATTTTACTAATAGTAATTAAAAAGTGTGAATATAATAAGTTACATACAAATGAGAGTTTTCATTCAAGATTCATTTTATCAGGAGAAGACATTTTTTGTGGGAAAAAAATGGAAATAAAACGGATTAATATATTTTTTGACGCTATTTTCTCTTTAAAATTGAAAAAGAAAGTAAATTTTTCAAAAACTAGAAACATAGTTTCACACATTGGAGGTTCATAAATGACTTTATTCCACGGAGGCAGGAGCGAAAATCGTCTGGCAAAATATTTACAGTTACAACCAATTATAAAAACATAACTTCCGTGTATTTAAGTGGATAGTTATTGCCCCCTATTCATACGAATTGAATTAAAAAAAAGAATATACTATTTTAATTAATTACTAGGGGGCTCAGCCCTCTACGAGCTACGCTCGCCAATCCCCGTTCAGACACCGCAGACTCTAAAAGCACGCTAATTTGATCGGCTTTAAAAAGATTTCGAAAGATTGAATTATAATTTAAAAAACAGTGGCGATCTCCCTATAAACGGGTTTCTATTCATTTCTCTTTGATTGGGGAATTTGGCCAAATCAGCTACTGTTAAAAGATACAATGGCTGCTTCCGTCTTTGATTAAATAATTTTAGTTAAACATTTCAAAATATAAAATCGATTAAGTAAACAGAGTCTTTGTCTCCCGGTATTTTTTAACAAAGCGATTTTTTTTTTCTTTTAATAAGACATTTTAAATATATCGTTTATAATCTGACGTAATTTTCACCAAACTTTTCTTTCTCTTTTTAATATTCACGTGAAAAATACTTTTGTTATGCAATGAAATATTTAAGCTGTCCTAACAAAAATAGTTGAAAAATATCAAATAAATGTCTCGCGCAATTTTTAAATTTAAACTGTTTTGCAATATTATTTTTTGTTCATTTTACGTAATAAGTGTAATGTGACGTAATTTCTCCTATTTAAGACTTCTAACGCATATTAATGAATTTATTATTCTACAATATTCTTTCTCTTTTAAAATTCAAGTGTTAATATAGTTTTTATGGCGTAATTTTCAATGAGTTCCTGTTTTTTTTATATTTTATGTTTGCAATAGTCACGTGTAAATAAATTTTTAATTTGAAGCAAACATTATTGTTTGCACTATTTATACAGTTGGCAACAGTTTAAATTAATACCATACTAGATAGTGCCCGTCAAGATTTGACGGTAAATAACTTGAATGTTACACCAGAAAAATTCTTGCAATTTTAATTAGTTCTTTTAAATTAATTATTAAATGACGAATTTATGAATGAGGAATGAATAATGAATGCTATAAGTGATTATTATTTCTTTAAGGCGATAGATGGTGCTGTCAGTCTAACTTATTCAATGAAGTGAAAGAATTTAAGTTTATAAACTTAAAAATGCAGGGTAGGGAATTTATTTCTACTTACTACGGCCTCTTTTTTTTTTTTTTTTTTTAACTACACGACGATTAAAAGCTGCCATGAATTTTATTTTTATCGTCCTCATTTACTAAAATCTTAAATTTGAAACTTGATGCAGCTAACGATTTATAATATATATTTTTTATTACTTGAATTTTATTTTACATTTTTATACATTTTTAAAATATTAAACCTAGACATCAAAGTAATTTCTTTTATAGCTACGAATATTTTTCTTTCTTTCCGTTTTATTTTTACGGAAAAGAATGACAAACATTTCTTTCGGACACACATACATATATATTCTTGATAATGGTCAGAAAATATAACAAAAATTGTAGATCAGCTCAATTTATTTAAATGACTAGGGGGCTCTGCCCCCTACGAGCTACGCTCGTTAACCCCCGTTCAGACACCGCAGACTATAAATGCACGCTAATTTGATCGGCTTTAAAAAGATTTCGAAAGATTGAAATATAATTTAAAAAACAATGGCGATCTCCCTATAAAAGGATTTCTATTCATTTCTCTTTGACTGGGGAATTTTAAGGCCAAATCCGCTGCTGTACTATTTGATTAACCCGTCGACCAATTTCGCCAAATTATATAAATCGCCAAAATACTAGCCAAATTATACAAATTGACATAATTTTTATTTTAAATAACGAAAGAACAAATAAATTAGTGCAACATTAATAAAAATACAAATAAAACGTCGAAATAAAAATAACTTGATGACGTAGACACGTGTAACATGCTTAAAGTCAAGTTAATGTGACATTTACGATCAACCATTATTGGCATTTCATCTTATAGTTTGGCGAATGATAGATTTTTGGTCGACGGGATAACTAACAAGGAAGGTCTCCATACTGGGCATACTCAGAATATGTTGAAAAAAATGCTAGTGAAAGTACTCATGTATGTAATAAAGGATCAGTTAAAATTAGCGGAGGAATTACAGTAGAAAATGTGTAAAAAAAATAAAATACTTTCGAATAATTGGCGTGAAAAGACGAAAGCGGCACGCAATTTGGCGAGCAGCACTTTTCCTCGCCAAAAGCAAACGATTTTAATGAATCTGAAAATTGTTAATTGATTTTGAGAATATGCGGTATTTAATGAATTTAAACGTAAAACATAAAAGAACTTTTTATTATTATTATTATTACATTTTGTATTATACTTGTTGCTTGTTGCCGATTTGAATGGAATTTTGCCATTGTTTTATTCTCCAATCCACAACTTTTTTTAATTTAAACGGCTTTATCACTTATAAAAATAACTTTTAACGCCAGATGAATAATGCTGCCGTAATGCATTTCCATACCGAAGAAGTTGTTTCCATGGCAACAAAGTTGAATCGACAGTTCTCGATGGGGCATATTTTTGAGTTTGGAAAAATTTTAATCAATTTAAATTTTGTTTTAATTCGTAAAATATTATAGTTAAAATTCGTTATAAGTAAATATAAATATATATGACAAAACTATAGTTAAAAGAAACTAAAAATGACAAAGCTAAAGTTATTTAAATTAAACTTATTTAAACAAATTCAACATAAAAAGTTTTTTCCTTAAAGAGTATTCGACAAGCGTATTTTTTTTTATTTAATTTCTTCTCCAAACGGTGATAAGTCGCCAAATAAGCGAAATTTTCATTATTTTTTTTACGGACGTTCTACCAAGGTTCCGCCAATTTTTTTTTAATAAACATATATACCCATGGGAGAAGAACATTCTGTATTTTTTTCAGATTTTTCTGAGTATGCCCGTATGGAGACCTTCCTTGTAAGTAGTACCAAAAATACGTATGTAAATCGCTGTTTTCGTCTTTGATTAAGTAAAATAAGATATTTCAGAATAAGCTAATATAAAAGGAATTAAGTAAACAGAATCTTTGTCTCCCGGTATTTTTTAACAAAGCGAAAAGAAAGTCCTTTTAAATAAGACATTTAAAATTAATCGTTTTTAATCTGACGTAATTTTGACCAAACTATTCTTTCTCTTTTCAATATTCACGTGAAAATACTTGTGCTAGAAATGTAATATTATTTGCGCTTTCCTAACAAAAATAGTTGAAAAGTATCCTCTCAAAATATCAATTAAATGTCTAGCGCAATTTCTAAATTTAAACCGTTTTGCAATATTATTTTGTGTTCGTTTTATGTAATAACTGTAATGTGACGTAAATATGACGTAATTTCTCCTATTTAAGACTTCTAACGCATGTTAATAAATTTATTATTTTACAAATTCCTTTCTCTCTTAAAATTCACGTGGAATTATAGTTTTTATGACGTAATTTTTAATAAGTTCTTGCTTTTTGTACATAATTATTTAATTTCAATTCCAAATGTTTTTTTTTCTATTTATAATAGTCACGTGTAAATAAATTTTTAATTTATTACACGTATAAATATATACATTTTTTTTTTGAAGCAAACATTATTGTTTCCGCTGTTTATACAGTTGGCAACAGTTTAAATTAATATCACATCCTAAAATCTGTAAAAAATATCTCTAGAAATGCTGAAAATTTGAATTTAAAATAGAAATAAAACCTCAAAAAATTAGCCAAATTAAAAAAAGAAATACAATCTGCACACCGGGAGCTTTAAACGTATAAAATGATCTAAAAATGATTAAATTCCCATCAATAGTTTTTGCTCCTATAAAACTTTTTTAGTGGAACGATTTTGTCCAACTTTAGCATTAAATATCTCTTAAAATAATTCTTCGATTTGAAAACTGTCTGCATCAGCGTGTTTATCAAACATTTCTGTATAATACTACCGATTTTCATATTTTTGTATGCATTATTTTTCTTAATATTAACGAAGAAAGACCTCCGGTCACAAAAAATTCAAAACCGGCGGCGGCGGCGGCGGCGGCGGTGACAGCGGTAGTTACTTTTTCTTAGAATAGAGAGATAATTGCATGCAAAATATTTTAGCTTAAATATTTTCAATATAAAATCATTATTTTTTCAAAATATATCATTAGTCTTAAATTTTATTTAACTATAAAGCATTCAAATAATATTAATAATAAAATTAAAATCCTAAAACTTCTCTTCCTAATAAAATATGTTATTACAGAAATGAATTATCGACAAAATTAGCCAGGCTTGGCTTCGAACTCGCGCCGCTTTAAAAGTTCTGAACTTTAGACTGTTGCATTAACCCACTACGCTAGGAGGAACTCATTGTTTTTTTTTCTAGATTGAAGAGGTTTGAAAAACAGTTGACGCATACGCAATTGTCTCGAATTTGAGTTTTGATCTTACAGAATTGGTTTTGCGTTTTAATACTTGATACCTTACTTTTCAAAGAAGCAGCTACAATTTAACATGCTAATTTTCCAATCTTCGTGTGTAACTATTGGCAATTCACAAGACTGATATAATTTTTAGCCTCAAATCACAGTGTTTATCTTCTGTATGTAATATGACCAAAACAATATGGCAATCACAAAATAACCCGTATCTAACTCTTAATATCGACACAGTAAATTTTGAATTGTTAATATTGCTGAAAGAACCAAATAATATTAACTTTGTGAAAGAAAGAAAAGCTAGTTTAGAGTAAGATCGAACAGCAGACGAACTTAAAACAACTTCTACCTGTAATGTGATAGTTCAACTGAGCGTGTCTTTGCGCATGTGCAGAGCGTCACTCCAAAGGCAGAGTTGTACTTATATACTGCGCATGTGCAACTGTAGAATTTTAATTTAAAATTACGGCTAATTAATAAAATATTTCAATAAACGAATGTACAATAACAAATCTGTGGTCAAATATCTCTCATTTATAAAAAGATTGGTGCAATTTGATGAAGTAGTTTATTCTCACGGACTGTCGAAAGAAATCGCTTAGCGTTTTAAATATATAGAGTGTAAATTATGTAAAAAATATCTCTCAAAATGCTGAAAATTTGAATTTAAAATAGAAATAAAACCTCAAAAAATGAGTCAAATCAAAAAAATTAATGCAATCTGCACACCGGCAAATTCTAACGCATAAAATGATCTAAAAATGTTTACATTCTCCTGTATAGTTTTTGCTGCTATAAAACTTTTTTAATGGAACGATTTTGTCCCACTTTAGCATTAAATATCTCTAAAAATGATTCTTCGATTTGAAAACTGTCTGCATCAGCGTGTTTATCAAACATTTCTCTATAATACCACCGATTTTCATATTTTTGTATGCAATATTTTTCTTAATATTAACTAAGAAAGACCTCCGGTCACAAAAAATTCAAAACCGGCGGCGGCGGTGACAGCGGTAGTTACTTTTTTTTAGAATAGAAAGATTTTTAAATTTTGGCAGATTAACCGTTTCACAAAGGCGTTTTTTTTATGGGGGAAAGAGATAGATGGATTTGCAGTATGCCGTAAAAATGCTTGTAATATGATGTGCGTTATCGCTCAAATTTATATGCCCTCATTCGGCCCAAATAAAACAGGCCTGTGGAACAGAGACCGAATTCTTTGACATCACCTGTGCATTTTTTTTTTTCTAAATGAAAATGACCTACTTATGATTAAGCCTTCTACAGTAGCATTTTACTGTATTATGAATTAAAAAATGAATTAATAGAAATTTCCTTCTTTTTTTGCGAAAGCACATGATTGTGTTTGGGGCGAATATAGCGGATTTTAGGGTTACATTTTTGGAGTCATCTCCAGCCACCACACTTCATCTCAAGTTTTTCTCTTTACTCGATGGGCGTTTTTGTGGGAAAGTTTTATCTGGTAAAAATGATGCAATATTTTTACATGTAAATCACTTACTTTATTTAGAAAATATTAATATTTCAAAAATCTTACATTTTAAATACAATTTCTTACCTAAAATTTAGTATTTAATAAAACTAATGTTTCAATGTTTATCTAAATGTACAATAATATTAGATTTCATTAAGCGATTTCATATTTTAAATAAATTAAAATAGATATTTTTACATGATTCATGAAGTGAATTTTTTTTTTTTAAATCTCGACATGTATTATTCTGTAGGAACAAATAACCTGGCGGAAGTGTTGTCATATTTTAAATCATTATCCGATTTTCTTTTAGAACATATATTAGCATTTTATAGTAATTACACAAAATGGCGTAATTTAAACAGACTTTATCATTCGAAAATACGTAAGTTTAACATTCTTTTACCGTACAATCTGCCAAAATGCTCATTTCAATAAAATTTTATGAATAGTATATGAAAATCGATGTAAAAAAGTTTAGCAAGCAATTTTAAATGAAGATTAGGCTATACATGGGACATCGTTTACTTGTAAAGAAGAGCCAATACCACTAATTAAGCAATATATTCGCCTTTCACCTAACATCTCTTTAATTTATAAAGGCTTTCGATAAATGATTATCGAAAATCACAAGAGAAAAGACAATAAAAAATCCCGGTAATAATCAGTTACCATTTTCTGAAAATTTCTTTCGATTTTAAAATATCTAAATCTACAGTTAAAAATATCTCTGAAAGAAAGTCTCTGCCCTCCATTGGAACATAGTCCTGCAAATTTCGAATCTTCCATAATCCTAAATTACAACACAACGATCATGATGAAAATGTCTATCCATAATTGAAGTGATTTTTCTATAAATAGATTTTTTCCGCTATTGAAAGTAACCAACTCTATTCTTTAAATAATAAGCATTTAGGCTTCGCGAGTCTTTGAAGATAATGAAATATTTTGTTATTATTGGTAGGTCTACAGCTGTTAAAACTGCGGTACCGTGAAATAAAAATGTAATAAGTATTTGAAAGTTGAAGTTTTTTTGTGCTTTTATTATCTAGTTATATTACAATTTCAATTACATGTTAAATTTAACAATGTTAATTAGGAGAAATATTTCTCCATATGATTTATAACAGCAATTCAATTATTGGTATAGTTCAAAATATATTATTAATGTCTAAAATTACATATTTTTCTAAGAAATATATAGTTGATATATAAAACTAGAAAGGTAGCCCGTCAAAAATGACGGAAAATTAAATATAAGGATGTATACAACTCATGTGAAAGAATATGAGTATTCTCGCTTGTTCCGCAGTGATAGATGAAATTAACACATTTTAAGAACGAAACATATTTATGAAAAACTGTGTACAGTAGAAGACCACTATTCTGAACAGTTTAGTTCCAAGTGTTGTCCGGATTTGAGACTTTTTGCGGCACTGTCTATTCAATCTTTGTTTATATATTTTTTAATTCATATATTGGACAATTTAGATTGTTAATTCTTAAAAATAACTAAATTACACACTTGAAGTAAGGTAAAAACTATTAAACTATCGTATACGATTTAATGAAATTGTATTGTACGTGTGTGCTTCACGATCTTGGTTACGACGTTGGCGAAATTGGCTACAACTTGTCATGTTCATAATTGTGTGGGCCGCTATAACAAAGAAGTAACCAGTTTTTAATAAGATTTCTGATATAAAGTAGTTTTCAAAAACTTGTGTAAAATTGCCGGCCGTTCTGATGTTATGTCAGTCCTAGGAATAATATTTGTAACACTGAAGAGTATCCATGTATATGTGAAATTTAGAAAAGCTTCTCCAAAAAAAAAGGTCCTGAAATGACTTTGTCATTACCTCCAACTTCAAAGTTTAATCGGGTCCTGATATATCTTACTGAAATCTAATAAATACAGTTATTTTGAGTATTACAACAGAATTAAACAGTTACACTTATTTAACTTAAACGCGCTGTTACGCCAATGTTATTTTTTAGTATTAACAACGAAAATTATCAAATCATACATTTATAATTTTTTTTATTATTTAATAACTAAATAATGAAAAAATATGCTTTTGATCTAAGCTCATAAATATGGTAATAAAGTAATGTAACTAAGAGACATAGCAAAATAAAATCTTTGTGAATTCAAACCATAAACAAACGATACCGCCACCATTTTACCTACTATGACATCATAAGACTATTGTCCATTGATTGTTGGAGAACTTATTTGCGAATGATTACTTCAATGGCTTAATATTTTTTTACGGTTCACGATGAATGAATGAATAACTTGTGTTTGTTTAGGTTTATGGGATGAGATATTAAGCTGCCAACCTAATTTCAACAGAAGTTATCCTAGTATACATGTACTTTTTTATCGAAATTAAAAACAATGCTTTGATCTCGAAATAAAATGTTTTAGTTTATATAATTGGTTATTTCTATTAATTATTTATTTAGATACTTATCTATTATAGCTCATTTTTAAAATTAGTTTGGCGCAATTCGGGCTTCAGAAAGTGAGATATGTTGTCAAAATATATAAACAGCTATGAAAAGAAACCTGATGAATTTTTATTTTTGTTTATACATGTAGTTATTATTATTAATCATTTATTTAGGTACTTTTTCACTATAGGGTACTTTGCATTAAAAAAAAGGTACTTTTCCGTTATGCGGACAGCATTGTCGCCAAGCGCAATATTTGGCGCAAAATGAATATCACGTGAATTGAAACATTTGGAAAAGAAAAGAAAAAACATTGTCGATAGTAAAGTGAGCATTTAAAAAATATAACATTTGAAAATTAGAGACTTTTACGAACTATTTTATTAAATCACAAATATATACTTTAAGTAAGTGAACAAATAACTGTTATACAATAATGTAATAAAATAAAAAATCATATTAAACTGCTGCCATAAAATTACAAATATCTTTTAGCATTGCTGTAAACATTTCATTTTTTGAATGAAGTCGTCGCCACATAAACTCTATGAGATACGACTCTAAATGTTGACGAACAGTTCCCCGATGTATTTTGTTGCGCCATTTTGGATGCCCCATAATCTCTCAACATTTTGAGTGTGACACCCAGTATTAGGGTCGACAAAATTGTATTTGTGATTTACTGTGAAATGATCATAACCAGCACTTCGCAGTTCATCTGTTTTATATCATTTCCAGTAATCTGTATAAATAATACTTCTATAAGTCACATTGTTTCCTATTGTCGCCATTAAAGTTTCAGCTGTACGATCGGGAATAGGAGTAAGGAAACATCCCCGTGTTTCACGGCATAAACCACCTAACACCCATTGAGGAGGAAGAACACGCCCTACGTTGCTTTTTCTTCTGGTGAAATGACTTTCACCTACTTCTATAATTTTATTAGGTCCACCGATTTTTCTATTTGGTCGTGAACATAAAGCATTTGCACAAACTTCTCTCAAATAACTATTCCAGTCCACTGTTGTGTTGTGGTTCATATCAAGTTGTAGCTCACAAAACTCAATCGATGTTCCTCTTGGCACCATAAATATATAAACCTCAAAGCATTAAGAAAAGACAACCGCGATCCTTCAAACCATATTTTTTGTCGTATTCCTACGATTTTTTCACATGATTGTAAGCTACATCTCAATTTCGTATTTCCAGAACTCATCCATAATTTCATTTCATGGTTTTTTTTAATACAACCTTTCATTATGCAGAGTTCTAAATTCCTAAAACAGTTTTATAGAACTTTCTCATCATCTGGTAATTGCCAAATGGTAAAATCCATCTCAGCGTCAGCAGTAAAAGTAAATTATAAATTTATTAAAAAAAAGCATTTTTAATTAGAATAATAGCAAATTAAAAAGCTTTCCAAGGTTAAGGTTAAATAATAATCATTCACGTGATTCACGTTTCATAAATAACAAATCACAATGTTTCGCATGGTTTACAATAAAAAACCTTTTCACGATCAGGGTTGAAATAATTGGCGCATTAGCATACATTTTGGCATGCTGCCCGTATAACGGAAAAGTACCAAAAAAGCTTGGCGCAATTCGGGCATCACAAAGTGAGGTATGTTGCCAAAATATATAAACAGCTATAAAAACAAATCTAATGAATTTTCATTTTTGTTTACATGTGCATTTATATACATGAAAAAATAATTTCTAAATATGTATGATATTTTATATATATATACAAATTACGGCACAGATGTCATATATGCACCGGGACACCTAACTGGCGCCAAAATGGTGTTATTTTACCTGATATGGTAGCCCGGCTTTTTTTTTTATTATTTATTAATCAATTGTTTACTTTTTCTTTTTTTTTTGCAAAGATGTCATATAAATATTGACCCATATTAACGCGATTTTTTTTCGACGCTAATTTGGCAAAAACCTTTTTACCATACCATCTAATATCCAGATTAACCTATCAAGCAAAATAGCGACACTTTGGTGCCAGTAAATACCCGGTGCGTATATGGCATTGGCGTAAAAAAAAAAAAAAATCGCGCCATTATGACATTTGTGCCTTTTTTAAATTTTATAAATTGTTTTGTTCTATAGTTATTAATTAAACTTTGCTATAGATGTACGCCTAATATTCGCGCGATATTTTTCCGACGCCAATTTGGCGAAAACATCAACAGCATAAACAACAACATCCGGATTATCATATCAAGCAAAATAACAACACTTTGGCACCAGTTGCACATATAACATTAGCGTCAGAAAAAAATCGCGCCAATGTGGAGGCGTATGTGACATCTGTGCCTGCACTTTTGTTTATCTATTGTTATTTCCTTTTCAAAATAATAGAAAATAATTTAAAAATATATATGTAACTTCTATTCGAAAGCGAGATTTTTGCCAAATAAGCGCCAGAAAAAAATCACGCCAAACCCGATGCGTATATGACATCTCTGCAAAAATTAATTCTGCTTCTTTATAAAAATGGATAAATAGTTTTTTATATTACTAGGGGCTCTGCCCCCTACGAGCTACGCTCGTCAACCCCCGTTCAGGCACACCAAAATCCAAAAAGCACGCTAATTTGATTGGCATTAAAAATATTGAATTAAAAAAAAAAAAAAAAAAAAAAACAGTAGCGATCTCTTTGTAACCGGGTTTCCATTCGTCTTCAATGGATTGGGAATTTTTTAGGCCAAATCTGTTGCTATTAAGAGATATAATGGCTGTTTTCGTATTTAATTAAAAAAATTAGTTAAACATTTGAAAATAAGCTAATGTAAAATGAATTAAGTAAACAGTGTCATTGTCTCCAGGTATAAGATAGTTCTTTTTAATAATTCATTTTAAATGTATCGTTTCAAATCGGACGTAATTTACACCAAAGTTTTATTTCTCTTATTAATATTCACGTGAAAATACTTTTGTTGTTAGAAGGAAATATTATTTGCGCTGTCTTCGAATTCACGATAATAGTTGAAAAGATTATCTCAAAATATCTCGCGCAAATATATTTTTCAATTTAAATTGTTTTGCTATATTTTTTGCCTTTTTAAATATGACGTAATTTCCTCAAATTACAAGTTTTAACGCATAATAATGGTTTTTTTTATTTTAAGATTTTGTTTCTCTTTTAAAATTCAAGTGTAAAGATGGTTTTGCACAGATGTCATATACGCCCCATATTGGCGCAATTTTTTTTCTGACGCCAATTTCATACACGCAACGGGTACTTAACTGGTGCTATAGTGTCGTTATTTTGCTTGATATGGTAACCCGGATGTTGTTGTTTATGCTATTGATGTTTTTGCCAAATTGGCGTCGGAAAAAAATTGCGCCAATATGACATCTGTGCCTATGGTTCTTATGACGTAATTTTCATGCTTTTAACATATAATCATTTAATTCTAATTTTAAAGTTTTTTTCCGTTTGTAATAGTCACGTGTAAATAAATTTTTAATTTGAAGTAAAAATTATTGTTTGCGCTGTTTATGCATCTGGCGACAGTTTAAATTAATAACATTTTCTAAAATTTGTAAAACATATCTCTCGAAATGCTGAAAATTTGAATTTAAAAATGAAATAAAACCACAAAAAATGAGTCAAATAAGAAAAATAAATGCAATCTGCACATCGGGAACTTATAACGTATAAAATGATCTAAAAATGATCTAAAAATTAATTAATTCTCATGTATAGTTTTTGCTCCAATAAAACTTTTTTAATGGAACGATTTTGTCCAACTTTAGCATTAAATATCTCTTAAAATAATTCTTCGATTTGAAAACTGTCTGCATCAGCGTGTTTATCAAACATTTCTCTATAATACCACCGATTTTCATATTTTTGTATGCAACAGTTTTTTTAATATTAACGATGAAAGGCCATGCTTAAGCATTCAAATTGGATGCCGATCTACCCGGAGTATCTACGCAGATTTTCATTGTTCCATTTCCAAATCAAAACTTTTTTTATGTATAGAAGGAAATAAATGGTACTACTTAGTTATCCGGTTGACCAATTTCGCCAAATTATACTAATTGACATAATTTTTATTTTAAATGACGAAAGAACAAAGGAAATAGTATAACATTATTAAAAATACTAATTAACGTCGAAATAAAAATCACTTGATTAACTTGCTTAAAGTCAAATGAATGTGACATTTACGATCAACCATTATTGGCATTTAATCTTGTAGTTCGGTGATAGATTTTTTTCGACGGGATAACTAAGTAGCATCATGTATTTTATATGTATATTATTCATGTTTTTTTATGTCCAAATTACGTCCGTTTCTGTATAAAATTAAATAAATGGCATTTATATGTTAAATAAACCGTATAAATATCGAAAAAAAAAATGCGTGTCAGTAGATAGGATCCCAGAAAATATGTTGCCAAATTTCCCTCTTCACCAATGCACCTATACTGGAAAAGTATCTAAAGCACATTAAAATCGCGCAGTTAGGAGTTCAGGCAGGAGCTCAGCGTCGTATTGGCGATTATTTTATTAGCAGCATCGGCAGGAAGATGTAAAGATGTACATTTTCGTACATTACACTTTAAATTCTCACCCATAGATTTTGAAAGAAGAAAACCTTAAAAGAGCGGAGTTCAAATTAAATTGCGGTGACCTCCTTTATGCAAGATTAATGGTTTTAAATGGGAATTTCCCCAAATTAGCCAGCTATCGCCAAGTTGGCTTCATATATGATAACTTATTTTTGTCGCCAACATTTGGCGCTACTGTGGTAACCCGGCATTAGTGTTTTTCAACAATTACTCATTTCAATGAGGCGGTTCTACCGGAATTGTGAGGGACACACAGAGACTTGAATTTTATATAAATAGATGATTTTCTATATCTACAAATATGTCACATAATTTTATTTAAAGAAAATTATGCTGTATTATATAAAATGCCACGGTAATAGAAAAAAAATGAGTAATTCTAACCATAAATTAAAAAATATATATAAAGTTTTTTTTATAAGAAAGGGCACTTTTTTCAAATGAAGATATGAGCTATAAATGAAATTTGAATACATTAATTTTATTAGATTAAATTTGAGGACATACTAAATTTAATTACATTAATTACAAAGAATTATTTTCCCATAAGATTTATAAAAAAAATTAGTATCCAATAGAGGACTTTCCATAAGGAAAAAGAAATGAAAAAAAGGAAATTGCCGAATTACACTGTTAAAAAAAGATTAGAGGAGCAGACAAAAATGTGAAGAGAACAGTGTAACGCAGCCATGAATGGGCATACAATGGATAGTACGCGTGTATCAATGCGCAATACAGATAAAAGACTCAGAAATTTATAAGGGAGCTTTCATTCTTTGAAAAGATGGCAAGAACATGGAAAGATGGGTTTAGGGCAACAATTTGGTTTCATGTAAATGATAAAAAAAAAGTATTGTTTAGAAATGATGCAAGATTTTTAATATGACGTGTGGTCTCCTCGAACAGCTATGACTGCTGCACATCTGTTTTCCATGGATGCGATGAGGTTATCGATAAGACTTTGGGAAATACTGTTCCACTGCTCAAGAATTGCAATCTCCAATACCCGGACAGTAAAAGGAGGTCTCGGTCTTGCAGCAATGCGTCGTCTGAGTATGTCCCAAAGTTTCTCGATCGGATTTAGGTCAGGCGAGCATGTTGATCATTCCATACGCTGTATTTTTTTAGCTTCAAGTATGTTTTCCACAACACGAACTGTATGAGGTCTGGCATTATCATGCATAAAAAAAAATCACTAATTTCTGCAAGATAAAATACCACATGAGGTCTCAGTATTTCGTCTGTATAACTTCGGATAGTCAAAGTGCCATACCGAATTATATGTAGGCCCGTATGTCCACCTATGTTGATTACGACCATAGCATCAACACACCTCGTCTGCAATGTGATCTTTCACGAACGAATGTGGGATTATTTTGAGTGTCGTTTTCTCTCCATGCCAAAACACATCAGATGTCACATCCAGACTGAATCAGGATTCGTCTGTAAACAGAATTTGACTCCAACAACGTTGCCTCCAAACTCGATGTTCACTTGCCCACATTCTTTGGGCTGCACAGTTCCTTGAGATCAACGGAATACACACCATTAGCTTACGTGCATAGAGACCACCCTGATGAATCCTATTTCTGAGTGTTTGGCTGGACACCCTTCCACCTGTGGCCAAGAACAACTGTGTTTGCAGCAGAGTAGCATTACCCGTTCCGTCTCTATGAGATGCTAACAGGATATATCGGTCATCAGTTCGTGTGGTAGCACATGGCCGACCTTGCCCTTGTCGATATCTACCATTCCATGTGTCTTGGAATGGATTCCACAGCCTTGCATTGACACTTCTTGCGACCCCAACAGCGTCCTCTACACTTCGTTGTGTTTCTCCAGATTCAACTGTCCCGACAACACGCCAAGCCATGGATTTCGTTAAATCACATTGTTGTGACATTTTCAAGTCATCTTTTCTCAAAACACAAGCTGAGCAATTGAATTTTACAACTGAGACACTCAAACAGACATTTCTGAAAGATCCCGATTACTACACTTAACTCCTTTTTCTACTTTTTGACGTCATAAACTTCAATTTGCATGTGAAGTTTTTACTTTCTTCTATCTTTACAAGAAGAAAGTATTGGATTCATGAAAATTTTCGAATTCCGGTTTTTGACGGATTTACACGTTTTAGGGGTCAGAGATTCCAAAAAAACATGTTTTTACAAAATGTCTGTCTGTGACTCTGTGAGTCTATCTGTCTGTCTGTCTGTCTGTCTGTGTGTATGTGACACAAATTTTGTGGGCGCTCTATCTCAAGAACTAATGCACGGAATTTAATAAAAATTGATATTCAGTTAGTGTCTAATACAAATTGATGCTGATTAGTTTTTGGTGTAAATCGCTCAACAGGTGGCGCTGCAACGCTGCATTTTTCACGATTTTCGCAATAGCTCTATCTCAAGAACTAATGCACGGATTTTGATCAAACTTCAGATTTGGTTAGTCCTTGATATGAATTGATGATTATTACGTTTTGGTGTAAATTGCCCAACAGGTGGCGCTGTTATGATGAATTTTGCAGGATTTACACGATTTCCCCAATAGCTCTATCTTAAGAACTAACGCACGGATTTTCATCAAACTTCAGATTAAGTTAATCCTTGATATGACTTGCTACTGATTAGGTGTTGGTGTAAATCGCCCAACAGGTGGCGCTTCTCTGCTGCCTTTTCCACGATTGCCTCAATAGCTCTATCAATAGAACTAATGGACCAATTTTCATCTAACTTCAGATTTAGTTGCATGTTGACACAAGTTGTTTCTAATTAGGTTTTGGTGTTAATCACCCAATAGGTGGCGCTGCTATGCAGAAATTTTCACGATTTTCGCTATTGCTCTATCTCAAAATCTAATGTACGGATTTTCTCCAAACTTCAGATTCAGTCAGACGTTGACATAAATTGTTGCTGATTAGGATTTGGTATAAATCACCCAATTGGTGGCGCTGCTAGGCAGCATTTTGCTGAATTTAGACGATTTCAGCGATAGTCATATCTCAAGAACTAATGCACGGAATTTCATATCGTTAGAATCCTCATGAGATGCATAGATTGCCATTTAATTTTGGCAGTGTGATAGCGAATTGTGAAGTATTAACATGTATGAGATAGAAGAAAGTTTTGGGATTGGTACATCCGACTAGTTTTTATCTGTTTTCTACTGCACTTAATTATGGATGTTTTATTTTACATTACTTATCGGTGTAAATATTTGCGTAATTTTAATAAAACCATGTGCTCCCCTAATTGTTTTGAACAGTGTATGTGACTTAACGCCAAAATTGCATGATTATGGCGTCACATTCACATGAAATCAGATGCTTTATACACGTTTATTATGTTATTAAGGGATTTTTAATTCAACTTTTATCGCTATTTTGAATGATGTTCTACTGATTTATTAATAATTCTGTTAATTAAAATAAGTATTACGTTCTACGGCGACGACAGGATAATAAAATGAAAATGCTTTGGAAAAATGTTGTGATGAATAGTTATACAATAGATAACTTTCATCTGATATCACAAAAATAAACCAGCCGTGAGGGATAATTAAGAAAAATAATGCAAATAAATAAATATGGAAGATAATTTTTTCTGTTTTCAATAATCTAATTTAAAATTTATTTTTAAAATTATTGATAGTTGACTCGTTAGTAAGTTAAGCTTTTCAGAATTTCTTTTATTTTTTGAGATTCCAACGGTAACATCCCTCCATTTGTTTATTGGGCGTTAGAGTCAGGCGGCCTTTTTTTTACGGAAAGTGGTCGACGGGATAATTGAGAAGTAACCAAAATTTTATTCATTACATTCAAGTGAAATTTTAAAACGAGACAAATTTACAAATCTTATACTGAACAAATTGATTTTCAATTAAATTTTAGAATTCGTAGAATTCAAATTCTTTAATATTTGGATGAATAAATAAACAAAAATCTCTTCTTTATATTCTATGTTGTACGAAACAGACATCTATTTTGAATTAATAAAGATAAAGGAAATGTGTTTGTTATTCTGAATAGTTTGGAAATCCTTTAGAATTGTATAAGTCAATAAATTCATTTATCTATTTTATTGGGAATCAAATAAGAGTAATGATATTTTTTTCCCCTTCAAGGTTACAAAGTTTAAAATAGTTACTTCTCATTTTATCACATATGTCAAAAAGTATTTAAAGGAAACAATTCAGAAAAGTTAATAGCCACTCGCTTCGTTGAATTTTTCCTCTTGAACTCATTAAGTAAAAAAAAAAAAAAAAATCCAAGCATTTGTCCGTATTTGAAAACGTCTACTACTATTTTTCTTCTTCCATATATTCTTCAAGAAACGAAACATCTTCAATTGAAGTTTTACGTTTTTTTAAGACCACGAAAAACTATCTTTCTGTTCTAAAGGGTGTTTAAAAGTATATATACGAAATAGAAATTCAAGATTTCTCCCAGAACTTTTAGTTTATTTTCCTTTTCCTTAAATTATTCATTGAAAATATCTAATAACAATAGTTTGTAATACTTTTTTTTTTGTAAAATATAGTTTGATTTAATATACTTTTATCGTGCATTTCATTATAAGAATTAAAAATAAACCTATGATAAGTGTATATTATTTATAAAAGTTTCTTTTAGGTTAAATCGTATTTACTTGCAAATATCTTGTGTATTATTATATATATATTTTTTTAAGTGGAACATTAGAAAAATATATATCTTGTGTATACTTGTTATATAATTTTATGGACCGGCAATCTATAAATAAATAAATAAATAATAATAATAATAATAATAATAATAAAAACTATCAAATAACTACTCGAAGCGTTATTATCGGTGTTAGAGGTCTGCATGGGCCGAAATTTCCAGGCCCGGCCCTACTCACAGAAAAAAAAATGTGGCCCTGCCTGGCCCGATGCAAAAATCAAAGTTCGGCTCGAGCCCGGCCCGGTAAAAAACTTAAAAGTTCGGCAAGAGCCCGGCCTGCGATATTTATTTTTTTAATGAATCTCTGTTTCTTGCATGTAAATGTTTCAGTTATCATTAATATTGTTAATCCTTATTAAATCGAATGAAGTGTTAAAAATCTGAAAAATGCTATACAGTAGAATCTTCTAAAACGGAATTACATAGAAAAGAAAAAGAAATGTGTTACAGACAAGTTCCCTTCTTAGCAAGTGTAAATGTATTATATATTCTCTTCTTACGTATTAGTATATTAATTTTGCATGGATCAACACGTTTTTCAGTTTAAAACAGGGTTCCGTCATAGACAGGTTCCTTTTCAAACGTTTTATTATATTTTAATTTAGGTATATTTTAATAAGCGTAGAAATATTCTATGCTTTAAAAGAATAAATTTTAATGTTTAAGTGTAGAATAATGACAATTTAAAAATGTATGCATTTTTCGCAAAAAGTTTTGGGCCAGGTCAAATTTAACTGACCTTTGAATGAACCAGTCTACGCTGAGACAATGATTATCATACGGGCTGGTCAAAACTGGGACTGAAAATTTTGGGCTGTGAAGACTAGGAATGAAACCAGTCCCGGCTCTGCACAGAAAAAATAAGTTAGGTCCGGGCCGGCCCGATTCTTCAGAAAAAAGTATGGCCCGGGTCCGGCCCGACCCGAAAAGAGTGGAGGCCAAAATTCTGTGGCTGCATCTGAAATCATTTTCTGTATAATTTTAGAAGTGGGATGGTAAGGAATCTAAAACCCAGGGACAGTGTTTAAAAAATAATAACAACACTAAAAATGTGTGCAGGTTAATTTTTAGCTACATATTTATATAAAACAATAGTTTCAGTTTCAGAATAAAATTACATTGAATTATTTTTATTGAAACAATTTTATCCAGACAGCTACAAACTTAAAAATCAGCATCAGGGACACGGGACGGTAGATGTGTTTTCCTGGTATTTGGACCCCCAACATCGTCCAAAACTTATTTATATCGTTAATATTGTTATGCAGTCATGCAATGGGATGTTCCCCAGTATATGAAATAAAAAACACAAAAAAGTGTATTAAATAAAAAAATATTATTCAGGGACATGAAAGTCAAAAGATTGTGAGAATGCCCCATATTTATATTTCTAGCGCAAGAGAATAGATTCATACAATCAATGGAAGTCCTCATACGTCTAAAGAAATGCTACTACTTAATTTCTTTAAGATTCTGTTTATAATACAGGGTGTCTACTAAATACTGCTACAAATATTCAGTCATATTAGTTTACAAATATAAAATAGAAATTGATAACTACGCTAATATGATGAAAATCAGAGATGAAAGTTCACCGGGAAATAATTTTACCAGAGTTGCCGCAATCTTTATTGATTACTAAAGATAATCTCTTATGCCATTGTCCGACTGCGGCACGAATCATTTTAATAGGTAATCGGTTCCATTCACGCAATGTGGAAGCTTTGAGAGTCTAAACTTCAGTGTTTGTTGCTATTTACTTCAGCCTTTAAAATTCCCCAGACGCAATAATCTAAAGGATTTAGATCCGGTGAAGAAGGTTGCCAATCTTCTTGCATGATAAAGTTCGGACAACTGACAGGGAGCCAAGCCTGTGTTGATTTAGCCCACTGCGAAGGTGCAGAATCTTGCTGAAACATCTAATACTTTTTGGATATAACCTGTCAGCATGTGGCAATAAATGTGTAGCCAATATGACCTGTTTGTAATATTCACATTGATTTTTACTCCTTTATCGATGAACTTCAAAGGCAATTTTCCATTGTTTGACACTGCAGCCCAAACCATAACGGAATTCTTGTTCTGAAAGCGTTTAACAGTTCGAAAGATTTCAGGTATATCCTCGAGGGTTGCTGAATATACGACATGATTTTTAGCATTATAACACTGTTCAGTCAAAATAGCTTCCCATCAGAAAATATTATTCTGTCAACGCTTTTCCTACCATGCCGCTTCATCAGTTTCTTCCTTCTTTGTAATCTTTTTATTCTTTGCGCAGCAGTCGAACCTTGAATTTTTCTTTGGCGATAAGGGCAACAACTCAGATTTTCATATTTAATAACTTGCATAGTTCTGCGACTCACGTTCTCTTCTGCAGCCATTTTATTTGCAGAAAGTTGTGGATTTCTTCACACCTTTTCACGAATACTTTTGATGTGCTCTATTGTGCGAATTGAGTGTGGACATACAGACCTAGATAGATCTTTACATCGCTATTAGTATCCAATAATCAATTTATAGTTCTATATATAAATGTTCTATTAAAACCAAGGCATTTTAAATGCTTAAAGATTTTACCTGCGGAAAATCTGCGAACAAAAAGCTGTTTAATCATCATTCTTTTGGATTTTCTCTTTAAAATAATTTTAAATATTTGCTTTATAACAAAATTCGTCTGCACTAATAGAAGATTGCCAAACGTTAAAATAGCGAAATAAATTGTTTTAACAGATCATTAAAATTAATTCGTATTTTTTGGAGTGTTACAGTATTTAGTAGCCACCCTGTACAAAAAAAATTACAGCAAAAATAAATTATTTTTTACAATTAAGATTTAAAATCAATTTAATTTTAAATTAAATTAAAAAGGTTCTTCCGGCCTGTGCCGTGTGGAAAAGGTAGCTTTAGCATTCCTTGTTTTTAAAAATCATGCTTATTTTACTCATACGCACGAAGCTAAAATTTTTGGAACTCGATTATAGAAGAATCAATACCTGTTTCGTCAATGCTGAATATGAAAGAGAATTTCAACAAATTAGTCATCTATGTCCAGATGGGCATATTAAAAGGTATTTATATTTTGTCACGAAATTTGGCGTTGTTTATTTAGTTACATCACCTCTTCCGGGGACCTGCTGTTGTCTTGCCAGACTTAGGACTCCAGTATACCTCTCAATTATACAATATTTTCCATGATACAATTGACATTAAAGTACTTCACAGTTCTGTCGTGAGACCGCAATCTAACAGCATTTCGAAGTGAATAATACCTTAATTAAATATTATGTTAACATACATTTAGAGGAAGGTCCCTCTTTTGAAAATGCATTATTTATATGCAAGTCATTTTATAATGGTTTGAAACATTCATCCAAATTATTTTTCCCTAATCAATTTCACTTTGGACGTGAGCTATCATTAATTTTTGCCACATTTTATCCGTGCAGTAATCAACTTTTTCTAGATAAACATACTGAAGTACCAGACGTAAATTTCCAACTGGGCAAAAAATGTTCGGACAAGGATTCGAACCAGAGATCTCTTGGCTGAAGCCGCAAATGCTCTACCATCTGAGCTATACCGGACGAATCTGGTGGAAATTTTCCACCCAGCAAACGTTATTGATTATAGCATCTGGTTAAAATCTGGTTCAGCTCAACAGAATAAATCTCAGGTAATGGAACTCAGAATTGTGACGTGAAAATTAGAATATTCACAAATTGTTCTGATCGTATTTTCGGATTAGTTTGTTGTAAAAATTCTTCCTTTAGAACAATGGAGACAATAACCCTACACTTAGTTCTTTTAGGTCATTTTAAAAGGAGAAAATCAAACGATCTTACTTGAAACAAGCAGTGTTGAGGAAGAGACAGGAACTACACATTCTTGAGATTAAATCAATCTTTATTTAAGTATATTTTTAGATGAAGATGAATAATTTTCCATTTTGATCACCCGTAAATTGTTCTTGAAAATACCAGCACTTAGATTAAAAAAATTCCCGAGAGAATATCGAATATTTAACTGAAGAACAAAAACTTCGTTGATAAAAAATGGCACAACTACAACCAGATATCGACATCGTTGTTTCGGCCATCCCGTCAGAACTTTAACTGCCTAAAAAAATTAAGGGAGACAGTATATAAACATCGCTACGGGGCCCGCAAAAGTAATTAAGCGAGAGGTTTAAAACAATTGACCAAATTCAAAAGCCACCGGTATTCGGAAAACAAATGAGAAAGCGAAACCAAAAGTAACGCAATCTAATTTGTTCGTGAAACGAAACGTCACTCGTTTGAAATCATAGCAAGCGTCCGTTTTCTACTGAGCATGCGCGCACTTACAGCCTCGGATGAAACACGGAGAGAAAAAGGAAGGGAAGAATAATGAATGAATGGCGTGCGTATGCAAGCACTGGGGGAAAGCCAACTTACAGGTCTACGCTAAGGTTGTCAGCGAGAGAGACGGGAGAAAAAAGAAAAGAAACAAAAAAAAAAAAAAAGCACGGCCGCGACACCGTCACAGATGCAGACCGGTGAATAGGTGGAAAAAAATGTGAGATTTCATCTCACAATACCCCCCAACGTCGAATAAAATTTTGATGTGCCAGACAGATGTAAAAAGGTGACCTTTTGCATCAGGATGGGAAAATCAAAATTTTGAAAGCCAATTAACAAGCACTAAAAATAAAATGTGGTGATCAAAAAGGAAAAAGAGAAGGAAAAGGAATACATAAATGTTACATCAATGTAGTATATACAATAAAAATATGTACATTTAGAATGAGTATTCCAATTATTTACATGTGGCATGCCATAAAAATAACTGTGCACATAGCATATCTTTAAAAAGATCTCATATCAAAAAAATATTAAACATTAATATTTCACCAAAAAAAAAGGCAAACAACTTTGCTGTCAAGAGATATCATGAAAAATGTATTATTCGAATAATATAAAATAACAGTTGCAACTATAATAAGTAAAATTGGTCGACCAAGAGTATTATAGAATAACTTACATCTTCAGCTATTCTAGTTTTCATCAATCAAAGTATCTTATAAATCATTAGTACTAGTATAATTTGTTTACTTATTGAAAATATTTATATAGCTACTCACTACCATTAACATATTAGATAAAATGTATATCAAAATAATATCAACAACAGTAAACAACACGTATAACCTCTAAAATAAAAAAAGTCAACATCAATAAATTACTCTTCAACAAAAATATTTAACATAATTACTCAAAATTCATCAACCTAGGTATGGTACATATATATATATATATTGCTGTATGAAAATAAAAAAAAGTGGAGATCTCCAAAAAAGAAAAAAAACTAAAAATATACTATCAAAATCATTATACATTTCTATGTAATAAGCTTGATCATGTCAATTTATAAATGAGAAACATGGTACCAAAAAAATAAAAAGGAATAGACAGAACCTAGAACAGATATTACCATCATGTTTTTGCTAAAATTAAATGAAATTTACTAGAACTTAGAATACTAGGTGAACAAACTATTGCCTTAACATCATCACATTGTCAGGTGCAACTACTCATAAACCTAAAAATAAATATAAAAAAAATTAACTATTAATATTTATGAAAATACATATTTAAATGCAAATATTAATGTCTTTTTCGTAAATTATAGCTGTGGGGTAGAGGTGTAATTGGATGAGGACTTTGCAACACTAAGTGTTGTTGGCGTTTCTGTACAGGTATTACTCTATTAATATTTATCGTAAAAGGCTTGTCCAGTTCATCTTCTAAAACCCTAACAGAAAGAAGCACATCTGAAATTACATTTATCACAACATAAGGACCAATGTTTCTTGGCTTAAATGCATCATTAGTTCTAATGTAAACGATATCACCACAATGGAACTTTCGTAGATGAGCACGTTTATGTTGACGTTGATTACGTAACTGTTGAGCCTCTTTCATGTTTCCATAAACTTTCTGGTACACATGTTTCATTGTTGACATATGCTGATAGTAATCGTACGGATATGATAACGCTTCCAGATCAGGATAATCGAAAAGATCAAAAATATTGGATATAGATCTGCCAAAATGCAGAAAAGATGGTGAGTATCCAGTTGAAGAATGTATTGTGTCGTTATATAGGCTTTTATGTATCATTAGGGACTGTTGAAAATTATATCCCTCCTGAGCTAATGTAGCAATTGATGACTTAATGCTGGTATTTATTCTCTCTGATGATCCTTGCGTTTGAGGATGCCCAGAGGATGAATGAACAATACTGATCTTGAGGCTCTCCGTAAAATTATCAAATACTTGCGAATTAAATTGAGGGCCCAGATCAGACATTAAAGAAGCCCGACGACCATAGGTGGTGATGTAGTTGGTCAGGGATTTAACAACAGACTGAGCAGTAGCAATCTTGATCGGGTATAACTCTATATGTTTTGAGAAATGATCCAGGAATGTCAGCACATAAAATTTATTCGAAAAAGAGCCTAGGAAATCCATTGAGACGAGCTCACCAGGTTTAGAAGGGATGAACATCTCTTGTAATGGTGCTGCAGGTATTCTTCGTGGTTTATGTCTAACGCATAACTCACAGGACAGAACAAAATTTTTTGTATCTTTATAAATTCCTGACCAGTAAAATTTTTTGAGTAGTCTTCTATAAGTATTTCCAATACCGAAGTGAGGCATATGGCAAATATGCAAGATTTTTTACTTTAAAATATGAGGCACAATAATTTTAATATGTGGCGAATTTTCAGGTTGTAAGAATTTACGTTTTATCATAAGTAAACCTGTATCAGGATGAATAAAATAATTTTTGAACTCAGGATTAGGTTTATCTGAAGTTATGGAGTCAATTATTTTCATTATTTTAGGAACCTTACGCTGTTCACAGAGGAATGTGGACTCAGAAATTTCCATTTTGGGGTCTTGAGATTGTTGGTTTTGATCATCTATGTGATGCAACTCAATAGTTGGTGACTTTGTAGTGACTGGAAGAATATTTTTATCTCTTATTAAAGCAGGGTTAGTGTTAAGATCTTGAGAATTATTTGTAAAATCTTCACGAGAGAAATAATCTGCTAACACATTACTCTCGCCTTTAAGATATTGAAAGGTGAAATCATAATTGTAAAGGTCAACCAACCATCTCGTAGTCAGATCAACTGGTGAACTAGTAGACTTATAATGTTCAATAGGTTTGCTGTCACTTAAAATCGTAAAATGTCTATTATATAGAAAAAATTTAAATGCATTAATTGATTTCACAATTGCCATCAATTCTAGCTTCAGAGCAGGATATTTTCTTTCTGAAGGAGATAAAGATTTACTAAAATAACTCACAGGTAGTAGATGACCATTTCGCTTTTGTAGAAGGACACCGGAAATAGCTATACCACTTGCATCTGTATTGGGGTAAAATGGTTTGGACCAATCAGGCAAGGAGAGAAAAGGTTTTGAGAAAAAAATGTTTTGAACTTCTGTAAAAATTTTATTATGATCTGGCGTCCATGTAAAAGGAACCTTTGGAGAGGTAAGTTTAATTAGTGGATCCACAAGTTTAGAATATTTGGGAATAAGTCTGCGATAAAAACCACATAGACCAATAAATCTTTTTAAGTGTTTCTTAGTTTTTGGAGCTGGAAAAGATGTAATTTTGGTTATATTAGAAGACACTGGTTGGATAGTATGATTCTGCAAATGAAAACCAAGGTAATCTATGGCTGTTTGATGAAATTTGCATTTAGCAGGAGACAAGGTAAGGTTATGTTTCTGTAAAATTGAAAACAAAACATCTAATTTGTGAATCATTTCTTGAAATGAATCACCAGCAACAATAATGTCATCCTGATATGCATAAACACCTTGTAATTTACTTTCTTCGATTATTGCATCAATTAACATTTGAAATGAAGAGGCTGCGGATCTGAGTCCAAACATTAAACGAGAAAAACTATAAGTACCCCATTCGGTAGTGAAAGAGAGTTTCTTGCGAAATTCTTCTGGGAGATTTATCTGATGATATGCAGATGGAAAATCTAATGTGGTGAAGTATTTAAATTTAGAAATATTGTTAATAATAGTATCAATTCTAGGTAATGGATAAGAAGAACTACGAATCATGGTATTAATTAATCTTCGATCAAGTGCCATTCGAAATTTAGGTTTTTCATTTGGAGAGGATGCTTTCTTTTTAACCATAAGCATTGGACATGCCCATTCGGAAATATTTCTTTCAATAATTCCCGCATCAACTAACGTGTCCAATTGCTGTTTTGCCTCTTCTTGGATAGATTGTGGCACAGGGAAGGGCAGGGTCTTAACAGGAACATCTGAGATAAACTGGATATGAGGTATAACTCTGTCCGTTTGACCCAAAGATTTCAAGGAAGAAGAAAACACTGTATCATATTTAGTTAATAAATTTTGTAATTCTCTTTTCTGATATGGAAGTAGATGATTTAGGCTAAAATTACTAAGTTTAAACTCTGATTTTCTTAACTTTAAAATGTCAGTAGAAGCTTGAATTAAATTAATTTCATGGGGAGAACTAATATTTTGAGTATCAAAATCTTCTTGAATTTCATCTATCTCGTGAATTGTTCCCAAAACTGAATCTTTATTAATGTGAATGGGTTCTTCAGCATTATTAGTGATAGGAATATAAAAGTAACTACTGAGGTTTTTAGCATTTTTAGATTTCGAGCTATGTTCTGCAGAAATTATGGATTGATATGCACAAGTTGGTAATTCATACTCCTTTGGTTCAAACAAAAATTGATCACAAGAATGAAAGGAAGACACCGCAGGTACATATACAGTACTGTCAGGTGGAATAACGACTTTCTTTCTTGAATAACAAGAATTATTTGAAGGAAGAGAACTATGTACTTTATTATTGGAATTAACAGACATTGATACATTTTTATTGGAAGATTCAGGTAGAGACCTCTTTTGAGTTAAAGTGTTGACTTGTAAATCCTGTGTTTGATCAACCTCTTGAGCAGAAACAGAGTCTAAGATGTCAAGTAGGTTATTATTGATCTTAATTTGGCTATTATGTAGATCAATAACAACTCTATGAGATTTCAAAAAATCAAAGCCAAGGATACCAACAAACTTAGAATCTTCAGGAATATCAATGAGAAAAAAAGAATGTTTGTAGAAAAATTTCCCTATCTTAAATGACAAGTTTATACAACCAGAACAAATAACAGCAGAATTTACCGTGGTAATTTTTACATTTGAAGCAATTCTGCTATAATGTACATGCTGTTTTATACGTTGAAAATAATATTTTGATAATAGAGAAATGCTTGCACCTGAATCGAGAAGAAAATTTGCAGGATTCTTGTTAATAGTTAATTGAATAATTGCAAGGGTAGGTTGATCAACTTCTGCATGGAGAAGAAATTCGATGGACTCAACAAAGATTATGTCATTTTCAGATGAGGTTGTTTGTATAGCAGAGTTTGCAAAAAGTGGAATTTCTTTATTTGTTTGACTAGCAACTGATTTCACAAGTCTCTGTGATGAAATCGGATAGTTAATTTTAGTCAATGGAGACCGCGGTACAATAATATCATTCTGGACTTGAAAAGGCATAAAGTCACGACTTAAGGCAGAAAAAACATTAAAGGACGGAAGTTGAGTATTTATGTCTGGAGTTAACTCTTGAAAACATTCAGGAGTTATGTTTGAATTATAGAATGTTCTTTCACATTGAAAAACGGGAACAGCAAGGTCTTTATCAGAATTTACATTATTGAAAGAGACAGCTTGAGAGTTATACTGTGGAGAAAAATGACACAGGGGTGAAGCAGCTCCACACCCACTTCTCCCCAAATCGTGTCAGTACCTATGAGGATTTTTATATGAGTAGTTCTGACGGGAGGTCGAACTTTAGAGGAAGAATGTCGAGACTCGGATGAATGTGGTTTATCATCTGAGGAGTTGTGATGCCGTTTTTTGAAAGATGCTTGTTTTGATGTGGAAGTTAAATTTGCTTTCAATTTGACACATCTGTTTGCTGAATGTCCAGGTCTTGTGCACCACTGGCAAATAATTCGTTTATACGAATGTTTGAAATGATGACTAAGTCTTATGTTTCTGGAAGAATTGTGCCTGGACTCTGTATCGCAAGATGAGTTATCACCTGAAGTAGCTGAGGGAGGTTTGTTACACACCTCCGATGAGTCTGCAGAATGACTGTTATGAGACAGAGAATCATCAGGTTGTTCATGTAAGTTATGTAACATACTGTACGAAGGTGGAACCGAATTAGAAATTATAGGTGCTTGAACAGAATCAAGAATCTCTTGATATGAAGCAGCAGCTTCAATCATTTTGTCAAACGAATCTATGTGTTGTGTAAGAATGTGAACTTTTAAATTATTAGGGATGAGATCAGTGAATTTTGATATTAGAATCTGTTCAATGGAGGGATCAGGCAACTGAGGAAAATGTTTACGAACAACATCATCTAACCTTGTAGCAAAATTCCGAATAGATTCTGAAGGTAGAAACTTTATACTATTGTATTTAAGAGCAATGGAGGTAGCTGACTCTGTCTTAAAATGTTTTCTAAAAATATCAAACAAGTCTTCAGGAGAAGTTGCCTTTTTACATGCATTAGAGGAAACACAAAATTTTAATGCCTGATCAGAGAGTTTAGACTTGAGGAAAATAAGTGCCTGTTCATTACTCCAGTTAGAATAAGAAATGGTCGCCTTAACTTGCTCAGCAAAAAAATCTAAAAGTTCGGGATCACCCGAAAAAGGTGTCACTATTATTCTTAGAGGTTTAATTTTTGACGTCATGATGAATAAATACAACAAAATTCAAAAATAATGCAATAATTCAAACAAACAGCATTCAAATAAATTACTAATCTCAACAATATATAAATACATCAATAGTTCTAATAAATTGTGCCTTAATATTTGCCATATGCCCCTTCAAACAATGTAAAATTATAGGTCATTGTAAAAATATTTGCATACTAAGAACAAAAATATCTTCTATCACTTCATACAATCGAAAGAAAAATCATGCTCTGCAAAAATAAAAGGAGATATTTCCTACCATTTACTTCTCAGAACTGAAAAAAAATCTCTTCAAAGTACATAAAAATGAGCAATTTGTTCCCCAAATACAAATATAAGTTCAACAAAATAATATATTGAAATAAACTCTTCAAAAAACGTAACAGCTTCAGACTAAAATATTAAAATATCACAGCATTATAACATATTAATTTTTTTTTTTTAATTAAATAAGTATTTCCGTCTCTCTTATAATTCCAGGGTGCATTTTTCAAGAATTTCTCCAAAGTCGGCACCAAGAATTGTGACGTGAATATTAGAATATTCACAAATTGTTGTGATCGTATTTTCGGATTAGTTTGTTGTAAAAATTCTTCCTTTAGAACAATGGAGACAATAACCCTACACTTAGTTCTTTTAGGTCATTTTAAAAGGAGAAAATCAAACCATCTTACTTGAAACAAGCAGTGTTGAGGAAGAGACAGGAACTACACTTTCTTGAGATTAAATCAATCTTTATTTAAGTATATTTTTAGATGAAGATGAATAATTTTCCATTTTGATCACCCGTAAATTGTTCTTGAAAATACCAGCACTTAGATTAAAAAATTCCCGAGAGAATATCGAATATTTAACTGAAGAACAAAAACTTCGTTGATAAAAAATGGCACAACTACAACCAGATATCGACATCGTTGCTTCGGCCATCCCGTCAGAACTTTAACTGCCTAAAAAAATTAAGGGAGACAGTATATAAACATCGCTACGGGGCCCGCAAAAGTAATTAAGCGAGAGGTTTAAAACAATTGACCAAATTCAAAAGCCACCGGTATTCGGGAAACAAATGAGAAAGCGAAACCAAAAGTAACGCAATCTAATTTGTTCGTGAAACGAAACGTCACTCGTTTGAAATCATAGCAAGCGTCCGTTTTCTACTGAGCATGCGCGCACTTACAGCCTCGGATGAAACACGGAGAGAAAAAGGAGGGGAAGAATAATGAATGAATGGCGTGCGTATGCAAGCACTGGTGGAAAGCCAACTTACAGGTCTACGCTAAGGTTGTCAGCGAGAGAGACGGGAGAAAAAAGAAAAGAAACAAAAAAAAAAACAAAAGCACGGCCGCGACACCGTCACAGATGCAGACCGGTGAATAGGTGTAAAAAAAATGTGAGATTTCATCTCACACAACTGAAGTATATAAATTACTTGATGATTTACACAAAATATACGAAAAAGCCTATTCGAATACTAAAACAGCTCAACATAAATGACACAGACACTATGGTCAAAAAGATAAATTAAGAAGCATCTGCGCAAATGATATTGTATATTTAAAATCTATCGATAAATTCAAAGCTAGATATACCATATATAGTAACTCTCAAACACTTGCCTGTTACATTCTTAATCAAGAGATTATTTTCTGATGATGATTTTATGAATATTCAGGTCTTGGTGCAATAGTTGTTGCATTCGTATGCAAAAATTCATGAAAATGTATTACGATTATATATATTAAATCCAGTAATACGAAAATAATGTAATGGCCATGGATGTAATCGCCATGCCAACCTAGAATCATTACTTATCATGGAATATCATTGACTTTATTACGCATGATAGGATTTAATAGAATGAATAATAGGTTTAAAATTATCTTTTTTTAAGTTTTGATTCGACTTTCATAAAATCTGAAATGACTACACTGTTAAAAATTTTGTGATACGTTAAACCGATTTTTGGTGTTCCATTAGCTGCAATCAAAATTGAAAGTAGTGTTATATAGGTGGTGCTATGCTGGTGAAATCTTGAACCAACATTTGGAGGCAAGGTTCAACCGGAGCCCAAAATCTTGGAGTGAGATTTCACCATCTTACGGTTGCAGCTGCTGCAGCACCAAAAGTTGTTTCAACCCACTACAAAATTTTTAACGATGTAGACAAAATTGTGAAACGATTGTATATATTACATTTCAATCGATTCCTTTGTGTAGTTTATGCGCTGTTACATGCAGGCAGATGGACAGACAGAATAGGCGACAAATGTAGGTGCTGCGTATTTATATAATTAAGAACGCCCCTAAAAACCAATAACTGAAACATAAGTTATAACAGTTAAGACAAGTAAGTTGCACCCATATAGCACTACTTTTCAGAATTTTACAGGAAAATGCTTATTTAAGTTAGATTTTTGCTGAAGTGTCAGTATAGATGATAACTGCTGAAATTGGATTTTCATATGTGTTATACGCATTCTAAATTATTTATTTAAACACCATTTTAATATAAAAGATGTAGATATCTACATTTTTAGTTTTTAATGTCTGTTTTTACAATTTTACCATTTATATACCAATTATCAGACATTATTGTATATTTTAATACAACGTTACAATACGAAAGACATACAGGTCAGCTTTTATAGTAGATATATTAAAGCCTGTTATGTATAAAATTAGTAGATGTAACATTTAAAAAAAATTATTCACGAGTTCATATACAATATAAAATATACGAGAAGCTTTCACTTCTCTAAAAATCAGAAGCGAAGGCATTTAGAAAGTTTAATTTATATTATGCTTTTTTTTAATATTACGTCTATCTACTTATAATAAAATCTCATTGTCGGTAACTATGCCGGTACGGACCACTCCAGTGTGCGAATCGACCGTAGCTAAACGCCATGTTAGGCTTAATGAAAAACATATCTTAACATATGACAGCTAAATGATAATTTTTTCTACTTGAAATCATGTCTGTTCAGCATATTTTCACTAAATCATGTATATCATATCCAATTATAATGTATTAAGCTCCAGATTAAAAATAAGTTATTATAAACATCAGATTACTAGATGTAAACGAAAGAACACTGTTGCCATTCACAATTTCCGAATATTGAAATAAATGAATGACTCTTTGAGCGCTTCATTAAAAAAAAAATACAGGTTAATTATCTGATTTTGTTCTTAAAATATTTGTAGTAGCATATTAAAGACTTTAAATATTTTAATTTATTTTTAAACCTCAAAAACTATTTTTACTGCCGTCTATCGTCAATTAATATAATCAATCGAAGTTTGTTAAAAATACGAGTTAATATTTGCATATAATTAGTATATTAAAATTTAATGGGAATTTTTCAGAAATTACATTTCACTTTGCTAATCATTATTATTATTGTTGCAAAAAAAATCATTAATCATCATTATTCATATAAATCATTCATATGAATATTGATTCATGTCAATCATTCATATATTTCACTCTTCTGTAGTGGCAACAGTGAAACTTTGTTTCTTTAGGAAAAACATGCTGATATTTCGCCGCTATTCGCTTTGATATATCTGGAGTTATTTGTGAATGCTTTAAAACAATTTTTTAAATTTTTATTATGGATTTTCCGAATGAATCGCTTTCGGAAAGAAGGCACCAATTGACCAGGAAAAGAATTGCACGTTGGCGATCGCGGCAATCAACGGATTTCTCAGTTTGCCTGATAAACTCAGTTGAGTTTACATGGAGCAGAATTAAACACCGATAGGCACATTTTTTTGTTTATTTTTTATCTAAACTATGCATATTTTAAGTTCATGTTCATTCAGATTTTTAAAATCATTTATCACTCACAGGAACGTTTCAGTATAATAAAGATTTAAAAATGAAAATTAATTATTTTTTTTAAATTTTACTAAATTTTTGTACCGTTAAAAAACATAACTTTATGTATGTGAATGATGCACATAATGGTGTTTTAGTTTTAGCCAAATATATGAATCAAATTTTAAAGTTTCATCTAAAATTAAAAAATAAACATCTGATTATTTAAAGAAATGCCACATGTTTTTTGTTTTATTTTTAAGTTTCTTATTTCACCTATGCATATTTTAAGCTGAATTTAAGATATTTCTGTGAATTATTTTTTGCTGTTTGAAAAATGCAACAGCTTTTTTGTTTTTTTTTTTCAACTATGCATATATTTTTAAAAGCATTTACAGACATGCCACTTTCCAGCGAAAACATGGAATTCCACTTTTTCGGCATAATTTATCATCCCTGGGATTGATGCAAATCAGTATTAAAATTTGTTGACATTTTTAGGACGAGAGGGGGGGGGGTGGTAGCAGAATTTGACAAAATAAAAATGCGAGTACAAGGAGTGCCAAATTGAGTTTATTTCTAATCCTTTCCCATGACCTACTGTGCATTTAGTCCATGTATAGAAACAAACAGCATGAAAAAACATAGCCAGGAGCTTGCAACTATCATCTGTCTACTTTGCTTGAAGGATTGCGAAAATCATCAAAACATCGTAGAACAAGTGGATAAGTGTGATCAGAGATCACACAGAGGGTTTCGTTTAATATTTCTTTCAAAACACTATCCTTTTGCAAAATCTGTTAGCTCCACAATTCGCAACTAGGGAGTGCACTCTATTCTAAACAAATGTCTGCCCGACAAAACTCCGTTTTAGAACATATTCGCACTTATATTAGTCGAGGAAATTGGAACCATAAAACGTAAAATAGGAAAGCCCTCCTGGCCAGGTGGAAATAAAATATGAAAGGCTATTGTGCATAAAATGAAAGAGTGGCCGAAGGGTCGTCAAAGGATATATCAGATGAGGGGTTTGGGGAAAAATTGAAACCCTTCCCCCTCCCGGAGCCTTCAAGTGAAACTAGCTCGCTGTAGCTTAATTAGCGGCTAAGTTAGAAAAAATTCTTAAAAAAACACAAGTTAGAGCCCAGAGGAGTCAATAATATAAGACTTTTTGAAAAATTTATCATTTACCGTGTGATCATAAGTGTTCAGCTATAAGTATGCAAAATTTCATATCCCCAGCTTAATTAGGGCTCAGTTAAAAATAATTGCTTATAATACAGAAATTGAAGCCCAAAGGGTTAATTATAAGACTTTTTCAAAAATTCATATTTTGTCTTATGATCTGACGCGTTCAGCTATAAGTATGCAAAATTTCATGTCTCCAATTTAATTAGGGGCTCAGTTAGAAAGAATTGATTAAAAAACACAAGCTGGAGTCCAAAGGGTTAGATATAAAACTTTTTCGAAAAAAAAATATTTGTCGTGTGGTCTCAGGTCTTCTGCTATAAGTATGCAAAATTTCATGTCTCCAACTTAATTATGGGTCTCATTTAGAAAGAATTGCTTAAAATATATATGTGGGAGCTCAAAGGGTTAAATGTAAGAATTTTTCAAGATTTTATAATTTGTCGCCTGGCCTCAGGTGTTCTGCTTATAAGTATGCAAAATTTCAAATCTCCAATTTAAATATGGTCTCAGTTAGAAAAAATTGCTTAAAATACACAAGCTGGAGTCCAAAGGGTTAAATACAAAACGTTTTTCGAAGTTTATTATTTGTCGTGTGATCTGAAGTGTTCAGCTATAAGTATGCAAAATTTCATGTCTTCAACTTAATTATGGGTCTCATTTAGGAAGAATTGCTTAAAATATATATGTGGAAGCTCAGAGGGTTAAATGTAAGACTTTTTAAAGATTTTATGATCTGTCGCCTGGCCTCAAGTATTCTGCTAATAAGTATGCAAAATTTCAAATCTCCAATTTAATTATGGGCTCAGTTAGAAAGAATTTCTTAAAATACGCAAGCTGGAGTCCAACGGGTTAAATGTGAAACTTTTTTCGAAATTTATTATCTGTCGTGTGATCTGAAGTTTTCAGATATAAGTATGCAAAATTTCAAGTCTCCAATACAATTAGGCGCTCTGTTAAAAAGGATTGATTAAAACACACAAGCTGGAGTCCAAAGGGTTAAATATAAAACTTTTTCGAAATTTATTATTTGGCGTGGGATCTGAGGCGTTCAGCTATAAGTATGCAAAATTTCAAGTCCCCAATTCTCTTAGGAACTCTGTTAAAATGAATTGCTTAAAATACACAAGCTGGACTCCAAAGGGTTAAACATAAAACTTTTTCGAAATTTATTATTTGTCGTCTGATCTGAGGTTTTTAGCTATTAGAATATAAAATTGCATGCCTCCAATTTGATTAGGAATTCTGTTATAAAGGATTGCTGAAAATACACAAATTGGAGCCCAAAGGGTTAAATATAACACTTTTTGAACGTTTTATGATTTGTTGTGTGGGCTCATGTGTTTAACTATAATAATTCAAAATTCCATGTCTCTAACTTAATTAGGGGCTCTGTTTAAAAAAAATTGCTTAAAATACACAAGTTGGAGCTCAAAGGGTTAAATATAAAACTTTTTTCAAAATTTTATGATTTGTCTTGTTGTCTCAGGTATTCAGCTATAAGTATGAGGAATTTCATGGCTCCAACCTTATTAAGGGCTGACTTAGACAGAATTGTTTGAAATACACATGTGGGAGCCCAAAGGGTTAAATTTAAGACTTTTTCAAAATTTTAGGATTTGTCCTTTCATGTGAGGTGTTCAGCTATAAGTACTCAAAATTTCAAGTCTCCAACATGTATAGTTTCTGAGAACGGGCTCTGTGACGGACAGACAGACAGACAGAGGAGCGAGACGAATAGGGTTTCGTCACAGATGAACGAAACCCTAAAAATGGTGGTTTCGTCAAACGAATATGAATTTTGTCAAAGGATCGCAGAAAAAAAAAAACAGAATTTTTTCCAAAGGGTCCTTTAGAATGCATGTTTTGTCTAAGGATCATGGAATATGTGAATTTCGCCAAATAATCGTGGAAAAAAACATGAATTTCATCAGATGACTGCAGAAAAAATGCATTATTTCACCAAAGTATCGCGAAAAACGTGAATTTCGTCAAATAATCACAGAAAAAATATGATTTTCATTAGAGGATCTCAGAGAAAACGAGAATTTCATCGAAAGGTTGCAAAAGTGCAAGTTTCAACATAAGATCCTGAAAAAAAAAGGTAAATTTTGAAATCAGGAGGTCTTGAAGCTTATTGGTTCATCAGTATCAGGTGAACCGTGAGTCAGCTAAATTTTCTGTTACGTAACTAATTTGCTGCATACATTCGGATGCACCTGTGCTTCTGTGAACGTATTTTGATTGTAAGGTAAGTCTCGCTTGCTCTGCTGTTTATTTATTTTTGTTTTTTATTAAGATTTTTGCATTAGCTGTATAAAATGCACCCTTTATTTGCCAATATATCGATTTTTACATGGTTTACCACTTTAGAGACGGAAGATTCAGCCAACGGAATAAATTCGGCCCAAAACGGAATAGATTCGGCCAAACGGAAACAGAATGCCAAAAAAATACGAGTCTGAAAACACCAAGTGTGTATTACCAAACATCCATCAAAATTTAAATTTAATTCAGTTAGAAGAGAAGTATCATACCTTGACGGTGTTTCAGACCCTGACTAAGATCCCTTTTTCTAAACATTAAATTATTGATTTATTTTTTAATTTTAACTGATTGTTTGTTTTTTGTGTAAATATTTTAAATTTTTTTTTGTATGAAACTCCCCCTTTTTTTTATGAATCGCCGTCTCATTTATTGGTATTTCTTTATATTTACCCTTTCACTTTTATTTTATATTTAATAAATTTTTTGGCAGTTGTGAGCGACATTTTGCCTGCATCCGTAACAAATTTTTCAAGATGCCGGAAAAACTTAGTTTTTAAATCTTTATGTTACTTATAAATCCATGTTTTTACATCATTTTCTATTTTTTGTGCAAATCATTGATTTATAAATAACAAAGATTTAAAAATTGTGTTTTTCCGTCATCTTGAAAAGATTTTTGGCACAATTTTTTTCGCCAATCGGCACAGGATGCGGAACTCTTCCCTGAATTTTGTCAAAGAAACGCGAGAAGTGTAATTCGTCAAAAAGTCGAAGAAAAAACTTGAATTTTGCAACAAATCCCGATAAACACAATCATTTCGCGAAAGGATTGTGGAAAAAACAGTCATTTTGTCAAAAGGCTGCGAAAAAAACATGAATTTCATCAAAGATGTGCAGAAAAAACGAGATTTTCACCATAAACATTAATTTATTGATTTTTTTTTTTTGTAAATTTTAACTGATTGTTTGTTTTTTGTGTAAGTATTTTTAATTTTTTTATACATATTTTTTTGTATGAAACTCCCCTTTTCTCTGAATCGCCGTCTCATTTATTGTTATTTATTTATATTTATCTTTTTATTTTATATTTAATAAATTTTTTTGTAGTTGTGAGAAAGATTTTAACGGCATTCCTAAGAAATTTTTCAAGATGGCGGAAAAACTTCGTTTTTAAATCTTTATGTTACTTATAAATCCATGTTTTTACATCATTTTCTATTTTTTGGGCAAAATCATTGATTTATAAATAACAAAGATTTAAAAATTATGTTTTTCCGCCATCTTGAAAAGATTTTTGGCAAGATTTTGAACAATTTTTTTTTGCCAAGTGGCACTCTTCCCTGAATTTTGTCAAAGAAACGCGAGAGGTGTAATTCGTCAAAAGGGTGCAGAAAAAAGCGAATTTTTCAATAAATCCCGATAAAAACACTCATTTCATCAAAAGCCTGAGAAAAAACACGAATTTCATCACAGATGTGCGGAAAAAGTGAGAATTTTGCAATAGGATTGTTGGAAAAAGCTCTTTTTTTCCCGCATGAGGTGGTTCATATTTTCTTCATTTGAAGGTTGACTTTCGCAAACACAATTTTTTGAATGCTTTTGAGGACTTGCCACTATCTGAATAATCATGCATATCAATCGCCTGTTTAATTGAGTCTGACTTAATGTTGTAAATTTAAAATAACACTTCCCCGTCATTTTTGACGGGTCCATATGCTAGTTAATAATATATAATATGCTTTAAGATATTTATTATAAAACTGACCTATATTTCTTACAGATAGTAATTTTTTTTTAAATATACAATAATGCCTGATAATTGGTATATAAATGGTAAATTCATCTTTAATCTTATTCAACTGTGAAGTTTTGTTAGAATGTTCAAAATGTGTTGGAGAGTGTTTCATAATCTATACTGGACCAGTGATTTTTCTTTCTTGCTTTTCTGTTCTGTTATTTAGCTTTTCCATTTGAAGTTCAGTGATAAAGACGTATTCATTGTGTCGAAAAAGTTCTCATCACTTACGTACAGTATAACATTCTGAGTTTAAAAAAATTTCTCAAAAGAAGAAAAAATGAATTATTTTAATTCAAACGGAAATTCTTAAAATATAACGGAACATGTTTTTTCCTTTGAAGGAAAAAAGGCTTTTGCATCAGGCAAAGTCATGCCAAGAAAAGAAAACACATCGGTCAGTTGATTTTTTTTTTTTTCTTGAATACCCGGAATGCAGTTTGAAATCGAAAAGCGTGAAATTTTACACGATATTTTTAGAATGCATTTTGTTTGAACCCATATAAACAAAAATATATGTATATACTTCCTTTCTGTTACTATTTTAGTTTTTGGAAATAACATATTATTAAAGAATTTTACCAAGAAAATAAATCTCTTTTGTATCAAAAATTACTAACAATATTATTAGTTACATATTGATAAATTTCACATTAATAATACAAAATAATTTGAAATTATAATTTGGAGTAATAAAATAATTTTCGTCTCTTTCTATAATTTAAGTTTTTTATGTAACAAATTTTACTCTGCTGTAAGAGATTTTTTTTTTTTTTTTTTTTTTTTTTAATTTTATGGATTGAGTTTCCAAAACGTTAATCAGTTTAAAAAAAAAATTAAACAACCCTGAAAATTTAAAAATATTCAACTTATATTTCAAATTAAATAGACTCTGTGCACTTTTACCGATACTGTAGATAATGCTAGTTATATTTTGAAAGTTATAAAGTGAATGCATTGAAAATCTGTTTTAATTGCCGAAATAAAAATTTTAACGCGCAAAAAAAGATTTACGTTTTTGGTTTTAGTTTTATAAATAATCATTTCTTTTATTTTTCCACTCTTTTCTTTAAATTAATTATTTGTTTTTTGAGTGTAAAGATGAAATTTTTTAATAAATTTTTCGCCCACTTCCTGATTGGCCAGAATTATAAAAATTATGTACACAGGTGTGTTTTATATGACAACACAACATTTTAGTAATTTTTTAACATACTTATAAAATATAAATTGATTTTAAAGCATTTATTCATAAGCTGGCAGCAGGTAGTAAACTTCTAAATTTTCTTTATGGTTACAAATGTTTACGAGTTATAAAAACAATGTAGTTAATTATACGACAAAATATTCACATGAGAATAGGCCATTTGGCTGTGAATCTGCAAAAATGAAATAATTTAAACAATAACAAAATACAAAATATGAATAGAAAATAAAGAGTGTATTTTTTTTATTTATATTATTTTATTTTTTCAATAAGTACTATTTTGCTTTATAAGTAGAGATTATTTATAAAATCAGCTTATTTTGCATGAAAAAAAAAATTATATTTTCGTCTGAACATAATTCAAAACACTTTCTTTACAAATCATGCGCATATTATATGTAAGTTAATTAATTTAGATTCTATATATGCATTAAGATCTTTTCGGTTATTTAATAAAAATTTATTGCCAATTAAAGCAATGAAATATCTAATTTAACAATTTATGCAATAAATTGCATTTGATTGTATTCTAAGTAATTGCATTATGTTTGTATTCTATAAATGATATTCTAATTATCACTTATCACAGTCAGAAAAACATCAGAAACAGTCTTTGTTAGCAGAAATATTTGCTAGAAGTGACATTTGGTAGCCGAAGTATTGCAGTTTATTAATTTTTTTATCACATATTTATTACCTTTTTTAAAGATGTGCTCCATGAACCTAAAAATACTCTCTATTTATTAACTAGGACTTACATGGTATACTAAATACCAAAGTAAATAAAAACTGTAGCCAGCATCTGTTAGCGAAAAATTCCCACAAAACAAAAGCGAGTGGACTTGACAATGATTTATGAACAGCAGGTTAACTATACCCCATAACACTCCGGAACTAAATGTCAAAATAACGCAAATGAAAAAGTTTATTTTTATTTTTTAAAACTATCAGGATGCAGAGAGTCTCCTAGTGGTAAACGCGGCGAATTATGTTCGAATGAAGAAATGTTTACAGTGTTACATTTTGATGGATCATGCTGATCATTTTTTTTTCTTTTTGTGGCTGAATGCTTGTAAAGTTATTTTGACATGCTGCCGATGTGTTTAGTAGAAGAAAAATGAAACGATGTGACATTTTCGCCATATTTTATTAGTTTTTGTTTATTTTGCTTTTGAATAATTTTTCTTTTCATATTAAAACCTAGTTTTAACATTAAAATGTTTTACTCGTCACATTCCTCAGAAAAAAAAGGAATTTAACAAATTACAATGACCATTTGGAAAATGATTTTTTGAAAGACTAAAATTTAAGACATAAAAAATAGCACGGAGTTGATCATACATTACGTACGCTATGAATTAAACATTAATAGTGTTATTACACATAAAAATTGCAAGCAACAAAAATCGCCTGCGACTCGTACGTATTAAATATCCACCTGAAACTAACGTATTATCCAAGCATTTCATTGGCTGTTCGGGAAAAGGCTTTTCCATCGTCAGATTTCCAAGAAATCTGACGACCAATTTTAAATAAAATTTCATTCTTAAACTTCTAAACATCCCACAATATTACTTTTTACACCGTCGTAAAGAGAAAAAAAAATGTACTTTTAAATGCAATTTGTTCGAAAGCTGTATCTCAATTTGTTTCTGAGTTATTAATTTTTTTTGTAGTTTTTATGACTTTTTTGTCATAGTGGAAACACTCTGTTGTCCATCTCTGTTGAAAGTAAATTGAAGTGCAGGTTACTGTATAGACCAATCAGAAAACGAATAAAATGATGATTAAACCAATAAAAACCTTCAGATATGCTTTTGATTTCCTACCCTGATGAGGACAATAACCATTTTTCCAAATTGTTAAAAATATCTATATATATATATACAGGGTGATTCATAAAAGATGGGCAGAACTTTAAGGGGTTATAGTACACTTAAAGACAAATAATATTAAATAGGAGACTAAGGGTCCCAGACGTATTCCCAAGGAGATAGGGGGCATTAAAGTTTAGGGTCCGAAATTTCAAATGATTATAAAACATGGAAAAATTGGTCGATTCGTTTGCGGTTTTTGCAAAAAATTTTCTTTATGCCAGTATTTTCTTGAAATAAAATTTTAAAGTTCAATTTCAAAAAATGCCGATAGGGGGCGCTTTAGACTTTGGAGTAACAAACAACTATTTTTTAACGTTATTTTTTGTATTTCTTTAAATGATTTCGAAATCTTAGACTTAAACTTAAATTTTGATCTAAAAATCTGAGTCCTAACGAGTAGTTAAGTAGCATAAACTGAAATTTGAAATTTGAAACCCTTCTCCCCCCAGAACAAAAATCAGTTATTCCCGATCTTTGTGTCGTAGATTAGGCTCTAACTACTGCCGCGTTTTGCTAAAATTATTCTTTATGTCAGTATTTTCTTGAAAATAAATTTTAAAGAAAATTTTCAAAAAAATCCGATAGAGGGCGCTTTAGACTTTGGAGTAACGAACAACTATTTTATACCGTTATTTTTTGTGTCTCATTAAATGCTTTCTAAAGCTTAGACTTAAACTTAAATTTTCAGATCAAAATCTGAATCGCTGAGCGTGGTTCAGTAGCGAGGGGAGGGGGTTCAAATTTCAACTTCTGAACATAGTTCAGTTTGCACTACTTAACCATGCCCAACGATTCTGTGCTGTGATACGTGGCAAAAAAACAACTTTCGTCAAGGACTGCATAGTCGGAATTCACTCATAAAGGCACTGGCACAGTTGGAAACGTCGCTCATGCAAACGTTAAAGCTCCATTCCTGACGCTAGTCACCGGGTGAAGAAGGAAACAGAAAGTATGCAAATGTCAAATGGGGAAGAAGAAGAACACGTATGCAAAACACGATTCAGGCATAAAAACCACTGAACGGTGAGTCAAGTGTAAGTCGCTGTAGTAATGAATCGGAAGATGGTGCCCTTCACGAATAAGGAAAAGGCTGAGATGCATTTAATTTACGGAGCGGCAGATGGAAATGGTGCAGAGGCACAACGAATGTACGGAGAGCGATTTCCCAACAGGCGGTTGCCTAACCGCAAAACTTTCGAGCGCTTGCACAGACAGTTGTGTGTGACGGGATCATTTCTCGCTTCCCGGTCGAATTCAGGTCGTGCAAAAAAGGACGAATCAGTAGTTGTTGCAGAAGCCATTCTGGATGTAGTAGCGGCGCAGCCAAGTACAAGTACACGAACAGTGGCTAGGCAGGTGGATACCTCACAGTCCATGACTTGGAGGGTACTGAAGGATGAACATTTGCTCCCGTTTCATGTGCAACGAGTCCAGAAACTGTCTCCAGGGGATTATCCAAATCGTATTGAATTCGCCCGCTGGTTTCTGCAGCAGAACGCGCTAAATCCACATTTTGGATGAACTGTGCTTTTCACCGATGAATGTACCTTGACACGTGAAGGTACATTTAACACACACAATGCACATGTATGGGCGGATGTCAATCCACATGCTACGTATCCACATGCTCATCAGAGACGCTTTTCCATCAATGTTTGGGCAGGAATCCTCGGAGACCACCTAATCGGACCGTACCTTCTTCTTGAACGCCTCAACGGTAAAACATACCTCACATTTCTGCAACATGTGCTGCCAGACCTGTTAAACGTTGTTCCTCCACGCATCCGGCGGGTCATGTGGTTCCAGCACGATGGAGCGCCAGCCCATTACGTACGAGACGTCCGCAACTATCTGGACATCACATTTCCGAACAGATGGATTGGTCGAGGTGGTCCTGTTGCTTGGCCTGCTCGCTCGCCAGATCTTTCACCCCTCGATTTCTTTTTTTGGGGACGATTGAAGGCTCTTATGTATGAGACACCCATTGAATCCCCCGAGGAACTGGTCGCCAGACTTTCCGCCGCTGTAGGAGAAGTGCTCGAAAAGCCTGATGTTTTCGCGAATGTTCGCCGTTCCATTCTTCGCCGTTGTTCTGCGTGCATAACCTCTGGTGGTCACAATTTTGAACATTTATTGTAATTACATGTTAATAAATATGCTTTGGTAACATAATCCTAATTTGTGTCTTTTTACCTCGTATCACAGCACACAATGTGTGGACATGGTAAACTGAACTGTGCTCAGGAGTAGAAATTTCAAACCCCTCTCCCCAGAAACTTAACCACGTCTAACGATTCAGATTTTGGGCTTAAAATTTAAGTCTAAGCTTTAGAAAGCATTTAATGAGACACAAAAAATAACGGTATAAAATAGTTGTTCGTTACTCCAAAGTCTAAAGCGCCCTCTATCGGATTTTTTTGAAAATTTTCTTTAAAATTTATTTTCAAGAAAATACTGACATAAAGAATAATTTTAGCAAAACGCGGCAGTAGTTAGAGCCTAATCTACGACACAAAGATCGGGAATAACTGATTTTTGTTCTGGGGGGAGAAGGGTTTCAAATTTCAAATTTCAGTTTATGCTACTTAACTACTCGTTAGGACTCAGATTTTTAGATCAAAATTTAAGTTTAAGTCTAAGCTTTCGAAATCATTTAAAGAAATACAAAAAATAACGTTAAAAAATAGTTGTTTGTTACTCCAAAGTCTAAAGCGCCCCCTATCGGCATTTTTTGAAATTGAACTTTAAAATTTTATTTCAAGAAAATACTGGCATAAAGAAAATTTTTTGCAAAAACCGCAAACGAATCGACCAATTTTTCCATGTTTTATAATCATTTGAAATTTCGGACCCTAAACTTTAATGCCCCCTATCTCCTTGGGAATACGTCTGGGACCCTTAGTCTCCTATTTAATATTATTTGTCTTTAAGTGTACTATAACCCCTTAAAGTTCTGCCCATCTTTTATGAATCACCCTGTATATATTATAAGCATATGCAGGACAATTGCACCATAAATTATAATAAATAACATGTATGCGTTAAAAACACATAAAATTACTCAATGGTACACAGAAACAAGAACTTTTATATGAACTTGTACAAATACAATTAATGGCAAAGCATAATATCGACGTTTCGAACTGCTTCTGCTGTCGTCCTCAGGATAAAATATGATGTCATTGTATGTTCAGAGAATCCGTCGAAATCAATGCACGTGAGTATAATGCCTGTGACGATAATTTATCTTATAATATATCAAAAATATGGCTTAATATTATAAAAAAATTAATTCTTTACCTGATTGCAATACTTCAATTTTTCCGACTATTACTATGACCTTGTTTTAATGTAATCCGCTCCCATAGTATCTGGGGACACTCCATGGTCTTCAAGCAAACTTTGAATTATTCTCAACTTATTTAATTTTAAATATTCAGATTCACTGACGGCATTCATTTTATTCATATAATTGATCAAGACTCGACAGGAAGCTTTCGTCTCTGTACTTTTAAGCATTTCAACATCCTATTTATTCTGAAGACGACTGCAGAATCAGTTCGAAACGTCTATATTATGTGTTATCTGTTAGAAAGTGTATAATGATTTACCGAAATTGCAAGACATTGTGAAATAATTACAGCTGTGTTTTCAAGATTGCATTTGATAGATGAAATCTTATTTTATCTGAGTGAAGAACAACTACCCATTTCCCTCTTTTCCCGTGCAGAGAGAGAAAAAAAAAAAAAAAAAAAGGAATTTCCAACATCTGGTATACATAAAAGTGTTGCACAACGAGATGCAATAAGAAAGACTAATGAACTCTGAAAACTTTTCTTCCTTTTTTTAGTCAGTCTCTAAATATATGCCCTAAGCAAAACACGCAGTGTGTCTGCGCTCTGAAAGTTAATTAAATATATAACTTTGAATGTAAATTTAATTTTAACTTTATCTATGTGCTTTTAATTAAATAGTGTAGTCCTGTGATCCTGTGCCCTCTTTTGTTACTGAGTGGAATATTTTCATGCTGATTCACTTTGGATTTTATAGCAGGTTGGATTACCCTACGCGGATTCAATCAACGCTGAAAATAAAGGTAGGAGCATGCCAATTTTATCTTTCTCCTTTTCTGTGAAGATGTTAAAAGGGAAAACATTATTTTCTAAATATAATTCATGAAGAGAAGCTCAGTTATTTAACTGCCGTGATTTCACAATAAAAATTCAATAGATTATGAGACAGACTGAAGGCTGTGAACACGGCAAGTTACCGCTCTCTTCTATTTAAACTATTGTGACAATAAATGAAAATAAACGAAAACTCTTGAAAGTTAAGAAACTAAAATAAAAGAAATCTTTTAAAGATAAAACAATGGCCTCCTCCCTAAAAGAAAACTTTAATATCGAAAAATTAAATCCGCATAACTATGCCCAATGGAGTTTTAAAACCCAGATGCTCCTAATGAGGGAAGATTTATTTAATTATACACAGGATGACCCCCCAACACCACTAACTACTGAGTGGACTAAGCGAGATAATCGTGCTAGGGCTACAATTATATTAACTTTAGAAGACTCACAACTTATTTATGTGAAAAATGAAACGACAGCCAAGACAACTTGGAATGTTTTAAAAACTATACACGAGCGCGCAAACCTTTCGAGCAAATTATATTTACTCAGAAAGTTATACAGTATAAAACTCGGGGAAAACGGAGATATGATAAATCATATCGTAAAAATACTAGAAACAGCCGACAGATTAAAGGCGATAGGGGAAGAAATTAAGGACACGCATTTATCCGCGTTACTTTTATGCTCCCTCCCACCGAGTTATGATACTTTGATTATCGCACTTGAAGCGAGAAATGAAGAGGAGTTAAACTCTGAATTTATAAAAGGAAAATTGACCGATGAGTATCAAAGAAGACAAGATAGCTCGAATAATACGTCGCGCGAAAATGCGTACAAAGCAGAAAAAAATAATACTAAACCACAATATCGCAAACAAGAACAAAATATGTTTTGTACATATTGTAAAAGACGAAATCACATAAAATTAAATTGTTGGTTCCTTAAGAATAAAAATTCAAATTCTAAAAACCAAACAATGAATAAAGGGAGACAGAATACTGCATTATGTTCTGAAACGAACAAAATCACTCCGGAAGTAGAAGAACAAACAAACACACAGACTCTGGGGAATAGTAGCAAAGAAAACAAAACCACTTTAGATACAAAGGTGTCTCAAAACAATTGTTCCTTTTACGCGAACATTGAAAATAAATCTACCTGGATAATTGATTCAGGGAGCTCTTCACACCTTTGTAACGACATAAACCTATTCAGTGACATTGATACAAATAATAAGAACACAGTCACGATTGCAAACGGAAAAATTCTTGCTTCACACGGGACAGGCACAATAAAATTACAAACACAATCAAACGACATTACTTTAAATGAAGTTTTGTACGTGCCAGAAATACAGTCAAATTTAATGTCTGTTAATAAAGCAGTGAAGCATGGGTGTAAACTCATTTTTGAAAACGAAACCTGTAAATTAATCCAAAACGGCATAACCTTTATAGAAGGGAAAATTAAAGGTAATTTATATGAAGTAGACCTTTACAAACATAAACAAGTAAACTATGCGAATTTAGCTCATCAATGCAAGAATAAAAACTGTATTGAACTCATGCATAGGAGATTCGGACACAGAGATATAAATGCTTTAAAGCAACTGCAAACTAAAAGTTTAGCAACAGGTTTTAATATGGAAAATTGTAAACATGAAGTAATATGCGAAAGTTGCATAAAATGTAAATTAACAAATGCTCCGTATCCTAAACAAGCTACAAACAAAGCTAGTAAAATTCTCGATTTGATTCATTCTGATGTATGTGGCCCGATGCCAACAGAAAGTATGGGAGGAAAGAAATTCTTTCTCACATTTACTGATGATTTCAGTAGATTTACAATGGTATTTCTTTTATCAAAGAAAAGTGAAGTCATCACTAAACTAAAAGAGTACGTAGCCATAACGAAAAATAAATTCGGTCGCAATATAAAGGAATTAAGAACTGACAACGGCGGGGAATATACCAGTGATGAGATAGAAAATTACTTAAAAGAAGCAGGTATACACCATCAGCTAACCGTGCCAAATTCTCCAGCTCAAAACGGTGTTTCGGAGAGGAAGAATCGTACACTAGTTGAAATGACGCGATGCCTGTTATCGGAAGCGAAACTACCTCAGAAGTTTTGGGGTGAAGCTCTAAATACAGCGGTATACTTAACTAATCGACTCCCCACGAAAGCTCACAATTCTACTCCATACCAATTATGGACAAATAAAATACCGGATTTAAGCAACATTAGAATGTTTGGCTGCAAAGCTTACGCTTATCTCGACAAATCCCAAAGAGGAAAACTTGATGATAAAGCGATTGAAGGAATTTTTGTCGGTTACGACAATAGATCTAAAAGTTATAGGATCTATACTGGTAATAATAAAATTATACGAGCAAGAACCGTCAGATTTCTAGAAAACTTTAATTCAAACACAACACCAAATTTAAATCTGAAAAATGATAGCGAAGTTCAGAAACAACCCGAAAAAGCAGGGGAAAATTCCTCAGAAATTATAATAAGTATGCAGGAAGAAAAACAAACAGACAGTGATCGAAAATCAACCACAGGAAATTTAAGTAAATTAGGAAATGCAGCGATTTCCTGGTCAACAAAAAAGCAAAACTCAGTTGCATTATCATCTGCTGAGGCTGAGTATATTTCCGCAGCCACATCAGCACAAGAAACCATATGGTTGATAAAGCTATTAGGGGATCTAGATTTAAACCAAAACCTACCAATTATTCTGTATGAGGATAATGTGTCATGCATCAAGATGACTCAAAATTATAAACATCATTCAAAAACAAAGCACGTGGATATCAAATTTAATTCAATTAAAGATTTACGAGAGAAGGGAATCATAGAATTAGAATATTGTCCCAGTAAGGAAATGACTGCAGACATCTTTACGAAGCCCCTTCCCAAACCTGACTTTATCAAACACAGAGACAACTTGAACTTAAGAACTATTGCAACTTCAGAAATCAAGCAGGGGTGTTAGAAAGTGTATAATGATTTACCGAAATTGCAAGACATTGTGAAATAATTACAGCTGTGTTTTCAAGATTGCATTTGATAGATGAAATCTTATTTTATCTGAGTGAAGAACAACTACCCATTTCCCTCTTTTCCCGTGCAGAGAGAGAAAAAAAAAAAAAAAAAGGAATTTCCAACATCTGGTATACATAAAAGTGTTGCACAACGAGATGCAATAAGAAAGACTAATGAACTCTGAAAACTTTTCTTCCTTTTTTTAGTCAGTCTCTAAATATATGCCCTAAGCAAAACACGCAGTGTGTCTGCGCTCTGAAAGTTAATTAAATATATAACTTTGAATGTAAATTTAATTTTAACTTTATCTATGTGCTTTTAATTAAATAGTGTAGTCCTGTGATCCTGTGCCCTCTTTTGTTACTGAGTGGAATATTTTCATGCTGATTCACTTTGGATTTTATAGCAGGTTGGATTACCCTACGCGGATTCAATCAACGCTGAAAATAAAGGTAGGAGCATGCCAATTTTATCTTTCTCCTTTTCTGTGAAGATGTTAAAAGGGAAAACATTATTTTCTAAATATAATTCATGAAGAGAAGCTCAGTTATTTAACTGCCGTGATTTCACAATAAAAATTCAATATTATCTTTAATTTTTATCTGTACAAGTTCATATAAAAGTTCTTGTTTCTGTGTAATTCAATCATACTTGATGGGGCTGTTCCAAAATTCATAGTGAACATGGTGGAAAAGGTCCAAACAACATAAGCATCCCTTATTATGTAAGCTAATTTTCAAATTTGCATTTATCTTTCTTAATAAATCACGAATACAGCCGTAATATTTACATATATACATAATACATAATTACATATATACATAATACATATACATAACCCAGCTAAAAATGAACTGCAGTTTTTCTACAGAAGTGGAGTATTTTTGATGTTTTTCTATAGTCAACTATAGATTTTCTGTAGTGCAATCTCGACTATAAAAATACTTTAGAAATTCTGCGGCTAATGTGGCGTAATTTTGTGGTCCTTTATTTCAAAAATTCTCTGTGCTATTAACCTCAAAAAGACTATAGTTTAAGTGAAGTCATCATAAACTTATAAAATTATGAGATTTTGCGTCTGTAGTAATACAGCAGTATTGAAGTAATTTCATCTCTTTAATTTTACCAGTTTCCCGTCTTTCTCTTAGTGTTTAATTATTTTACTTGGCCGAAAGGGATAAATTTTATTATGTGTTAATCAGAGAAAAAGAAAATATTTAGTTAAAACTAAATGTCAAAATCCGGGAGGGGAATGCCGATGACCTCGGGCTACATCTTCCTCCCCCCCCCCCCAAAAAAAAAGAAAAAAAAATTACACTGTTTTTAACCTGACTTTACGATAAAGTTTAAATACATAAACATAAAAAAAAACTCTACTGAAATTAACTACTAAGAATGAGACATAGGGGGGGGGGGGTCGAATCTCTCCCCCAACAGAAAAATTCTTAGTTTCTGTTTAATTTTAAGCTATACGGAATAAATAAATTTTACTATATTTGTCAAAATCGGAGAAAATAACATAATTCCGTTAATTAAATTTCAGACTGCAGGAATTGGCATAGGCCTTCCATCCCCCCCCCCCTCCTTAACGGATTTTTTTTTATTTCTTTTATTTTAAAATGTTGAAAAAGAATGAATTTTACTATGCGTTTCATAAAAAAAGAAAGAAAAAAGAAAATTTAATTACTTAAATTTCAAAATCCAGGGAAGGGAAATGGCTTTTCTCTTATCCCCCCCCCCCCCAACCCCAGGCAACTGATATTTCTGCTATACTGTCCGTCTATTATTTTAAGTTTCTGCGTATAAATAAAATTTATACAAAATCGGAGAAAAAGAAAATTCAGGTATTATATATATATATCAAAATCCAGCGGCAATGACACTCCCCTAGGCTCCCCCCTTTTAACGAAAAATTTTTGGTTACCTTAATTTTTAAGTTACTCGCAAAGAATAAATTATACTATGTTTTTCATAGCAGGAGAAAAAAAATTGGGTTACTTAAATTGAAATATCTAGGGAGGGGCAGTTGGTCTCCTGTGCCACCTTCCCCTAAACAGAAATTTCTTGGTTCCTTTTTTTTAAGTTACTCGAAAAAAAAAAAAAAATCTACTATGTTTTCAAAATAAGAAAAAAAGGAAAATTTAGTTTGTACAATTTCAAAATTCACGGAAGGGCAATGGGCCTCCTATACCGCTCCCTCAACTGAAACTTTTTAATTCCTCTTTTAAATTAAATCACTCGAATTAAAATTTTTTTCAGTATTTCAAAATCGGTGAAAAAAAATTAGGTACTTATATTTTTAAATCCACGCAGGAACAAATGACTGTCATATGACCCTCCTCCCAACGGAAAATTATTGGTTTCTGTTTTTTTTTTTTTTTTTTTTTTTTTTTTTTTTTTTTTTTTTTTTTTTTTTTATCACTGGCAAAGAATTAATTTTATTATGTTTTTCAAATTAAGAAAATAAAATTAGTTACTGAATTGAAAATCTAGGGAGGGGCAGTTGCTCTCCTATGTCACCCTCCTCCCCTAAACGGAAAAACGCTTCCTTTTTTTTTTTTTTTTTTTACTTACTCGAAAAGAATAAATTCTACTATGTTTTTCAAAAGAAGATTTTTTTTTTAAACTTTAATTTCAAAATCCAGGGAGAAGGCATCCCATCCCCCTTTCTTCTTTTTCATAGCACACCCGGACCCGGATTTACTAAATGCGCAATTTGCCCTTCTCCCCGAAAAGACATGACTTCCAGTTTGTATGAAAATTACTTCTACTTTATAAAAACGAATGAAAAAAAAATAATTCTTATTAAATATTTTATTTTAAATTTACATTGGAATATTTGATTATTGTTTATGCAGCTGAGGCTGCATTTCTGACTCTAAATAATTATTTATTATTTAAATTATTAATATAATAATTAATAAAATAATTAATAAAATAATTAATAATAATATTTATAATTAATAATTATTGATATTTATTAACATATAAATCATATAATTTTAATATATAATATTAATTTTATATTACGTAATATAAATAATATAATTTAAATAGTTACTAATAATTATTTATAATTAATAATTATTAATAACACATAATATAATATTAATATGTAATATTAATTATAAATCACATAATATAAATAATATAATATAATTTAAATAATTAATAATAAATATTCATAATTTATAATTATTAATAATATATAATAATTAATATCATTTAAATAATTTTTTTTATTCTAAATTCTTTCCGAGATCCGGATAGATTTTGCGCTGTTAGCGAAACGAGATCGACCAATCAGAAGCTTGTATTTCGGGAAATTTTCCCTGCTTTAAGGAAGCAAGTTTTCTGATTGGTCAATCTCATTTTGCTAACAGCGTAAATGTACCCGTATCCCGGCAGCAGAAGAACTCCTCAACTGAACTGTCGATATCCGGCGATTGTTTACAATACATGTGACTCCATTCCCGCTCACTTTTTCTTATGCTATGCTTGATCGTTCCTCTTAATTTTTATAGCCCTTTTCGTTCTTGTAATATTTCCTCGTTAATTATTGTTTTTTAAATGAATGTCCATAACCACAAGATTGCTAAAATTATGTACCGAGCTAGATTTGTCTCTTTGAAAGGACTCTGAGACCATGCCTGCAGATTCAAAAAGGTAGATCTAGCTCGGTACATAATTTTAGCAAAGGACTCGTATACTTCCAAAAAACAGGCCCCTTTTTTTAAAACAAATCTTACCGGTACAGATGTCATATTCGCCCCATATTGGCGCGATTTTTTTCCGAAGCCGATTTGGCGAAAACATCAACAGCATAAACAACAACATCCGGGTTACCATATCAAGCAAAATAACGACACTTTGGCGCCGGTGATGTATACATTGCGTATATGACATTGGCGTCAGAAAAAAATTGCGCCAATATGGGGCGAATATGACATGTGTGCCATCTTACCAATACAAATATTTCGGAGGAGAATTTTGTAGTTTCAAGATATTATCATTATTGTTATTTGCTTTTTTCAAAAGAATAATAGAGGTGGGTTTTTTTTTCTAGTTAACTAGAAGCTAGTTGAGTTATAGAGTTTTTGAGTCATTGTTATTACAAAACAAAAGCGTTCAAGAATCAATTTAAGTTTTTTATTGATTAGTTGCAGTTTTTGTGTATTGTTCGTTTTTTTTTTAATATATAAATTTTCAAGTAGTGCTGCTGGTTTTAAACAATGAAATGTTTTTAACTTAGATATATAATTTATTTAAAACAATGTGCATGACAACCACAATTAAACAATGTGCATGCAAATTTTTTGGATGTGGGAAAAGAAGAGTGATATTTTACAGTGGTAGAATTGATTAAAAAAAGTCACTGGTCCGAAGGACCAGTAAGCATGAGAATTTACTGGTCCGCAGTTATCATCACTGGCCCGCTACATAAAATTCTATTAAGTCCCTTTAACCCTTGAGTGACCTCCCCCCCCCCCCCTCTTAGAATATAAACCAAACTTCCTTTACAGCCATCCAAAATTTTCAGCATAGTAAAATGTAAAATTATAGTTTACTAAAAATTAAATAAACTACATACATAACGAAAAACTATAAAATTATTAATTAGATATTTTATTCATCTGATTATTTATTTCAAATGACTGAGATTTAATGCAATTTTTAAAAATTATTGTGCGATTTGTGTTTGGTTGCGGTTTTCTAGGGGACGGGTAAATTAAGTTTACCTGTGAGAAAGGGGGGAAAAAGTTACTGGTCCTGCAGACCACTAAATTTTTCAAATTAGTGGTCCGATTGCGCTTTTGGTGGTCTCGGACCAGCGGACCACCAAGGATTTCGAACGCTGTTTTTTAAACCAAAGGGCATACAGATACAGACCCGCTCGTTGCCTACCATGGCACAATTTCATCGTTTTGGCCTATGGAATTCATACCTCTGCTCAGAGTGTCAAGTCTTGGAAACCACTGACCACTACCTTCTAGAGTGCTGAAAGTTTCGCACAGAGCAAGCTCAACTCTATCAGCAATTAGATCTGTCTACTGACAGTGCGACTTTCCATGATATATGTGACCTGTCTGTAGCAGCGGGTAAATCTGCCTCCAAGCAACTTATTTCTTTTCTACCGAGAACCAACAGATTCTGATGAAGGGGAGTTCTTCCTGGAATTTAATCCCAATAAAAACAAGTTCTCATCTATGGATGTAACTTCTACTGAAAGAGCTGTTTATAGAGAACTGTATTAGCAATTTTGGATCATTAGAGGTACAAAGCCGCCAAGTGAAGCGAAGCTGAAAACCTCATAATCGAGCGTAGGCTCCGATAATCAAATCAAATCAACCAAAGGGCAGGTGGTGTGCAGTTCAACCTCCACCCCCCACCCCCGCCCTAAACTGCCTAAGGAAACTCTGGTAGGAGTGCATTTTAGCAGTTTAAAAAAAAAGCATGTCACTGCACTCATAAAAATATTCGGCACAGATGTTACCATAACACCAACCAAACCTCATTACCATATCATCTATATCCGGTTTACCATATCAAGCAAAACAATGACACTTTGGTGTTAGTTAAGTACCCGGTGCTTATATGACATTGGCGTCAGAAAAAAATCGTGCCAATATGGAGTGTATATGTTATATGACATCTGTGCCAAATAAAGATGTATTACATTTATAAGTTGTTTATTGTACAGCTTATTGATTTAAAGTTGGATTACCATTTCACCGGTAAGTGATTTATTTTCTTTTTTAGAACATAATTGGTTGGTAATTGTCTAATAAAGCATAGCAGCTTGGTGTGTTTTGCTAGGTGCATATAAATTTTATTTTATGTAATTTTCTTTTGTTTACATTATGTCTTAAATCAGTACATATGGGTGGTGTTTACTTTATACCCGTCAAAGAAGTATTTCTTTTATTTATAAGTAATTTGCTTAATATTTCTGATTTTTTTTTTTATGTTTTTACTTTTGTTTTGTGTACTGAGACCAGGGCTGAAAAAAACCCAGGTTTTTTTAAAAAAGCCCAACCCGTGTAGGTTTTATTGGGGTTTTTTTTGTTTCTTTCAGGTTTTTGGAGTTTTTTGCTGCCATTTCTTTGAACAGTGCCAACTATGTTTAATTACTTACTTGTTATGATTCTATTATATATGTAAGATAAAATTTGAATTAAATTTAGATTTTCAGACATCTTTGCATAAAAATTAAAAATGATTTGAACGAACTGCAAGACCCAACCCTCACCAAATTAATATAATCGAAAGAACTTGTATTTTTAATTTTTTATGACTACATAGGAAAAATGACTATAGTGTATAGGTTATAATTCATTTTTTTATGTAGTACATAGAAAATGTGTTTATAATGTATTATGTATTTTTGCAGTTGTGGCTGTATTTAATAGATTTCAATTTTACTTATATGCAGAGTGTCTAAAGAAAAAAGTTTTTTTATTCAGACAGGTACTGACTACAAATGCCTCCTTTATCATTTTCTGATTTTCATCGTATCTGTTATTTTACGTGGTACCTCTTAATAACACAAATGGGGATTTTTGAGTGTAAAACAAAATGAAATATTAAATGCAGTTCAACTTTAAAATACTTTACATTATAAACATATTTTTAAGCAACTGTTATAATTTTTTTTTTAAATAAATTATATGGACCTTAATGAATGATATGTAATAGTATATATATATATATATATATATATATATATAATGCTAGCTAACAGTGACCCAGAGCCGAACAATTTTTGATGCTCCAGCTCCGCTCCTAGAGAAAATACTGTGGCTCCAGCTCCGGCTCCAACTCGGCTCCGACTTCGCGCTTTTGAGTTGCAGATTTTAATTTACACGTTTAATTTTTTGCTCACAAATACTTTCTACCTCATTAAAGATCTGACAACATGCATTTTTCTTCTCATCAAACTTCAAATGCTTGTTCAGAAAGTATGACATCTTTTAGCTTTTGCTTTTAAAATAGAAAGTTTGGTGGAATTTTAAACACAAAAATCTTAAATTTCTTCTACACTTTTCAAACAGCCAAAATTGTACAACTACACATGTAAACAACAGACGGCCATATTTGTTTTCGAATAGTGTTGTCACTTAGTTCAAGTAGAAAGTAGAAGTAAAGTAGTGTTACCATGTTTTGAGAAGGTTTCCTTCTCTAATAATAATAATAAAAACCTAAAAAATGATATAATTAAAATACTGAATAATGATGTACAGTAGATCTTTATAACGCAAACCTAAAAACGCAAGGTTGTGCGTTATATAGAATTTTGCATTATATGGATCACATTTCACACATCATTAAATTTACCTTATAAACACGACCATATAAATCTGAAACATACCAAAATACATTAGAGTATCTTTATACTGCACTTCTTGTCACCAGAAATTATCCAAATTATAAATTTTTGCATTATATGATCATTTTATATTGTTTATTTTATAAACATGGTCCAACTATACCTGGACCCAATCATTCATTATATTACTCATTTCCAAAAATATAATATTTATTGTAATAATAGCATTTTTTTTTCATTAAAAAGTTTTGAATTAAGGAGATAAAGTTGAATTAATGTATCAAATGTAGTTTTCTAGAGAGTAGCAATTTTTACGATGTGGGATTTCAGGTGCTTCTTACCTGCAAAATTCATTGTTTACATCTGAGAAGTTGTGCGTTATATGGAGAACTGCATTATATAGAATCACGCTATAAAGATCTACTGTAATTAAAATATTTTGAGCCTAGAAATTTAAAAGACTGAAAAAAAAAGATTTAAAAGAATATTAAAAACTAAAGGAGCCCTGGAGCTGGGGAAAATTTAGAGCTCCAGCTCCGGGTCCCTGCTAGCTAAAGTAGCCGGCGTTGCACAGAATTTTAAGAATGTTTGTTTTGAAAAAATCAAGGATTGCCTGTTAATTTACGTAATTTTCACTCTTTTTTTATTCATTTAATCCAGACGACAGATTACCTACTTACTTAGTAAATATAATCTGTGATCTGGATTGAGACCGAGATTAAAACCTTCTGATGAAAAGTTGTTTCCGAGTATTTTGTTATTTACAGAATTTTTCATTATTAAAGAAAAATGGCAATTTGTCATCTTTATTTCAGTTCTTCACTAAGAATGAGCTCTAGGGAAATTTTAATTTGTGGAAATTCTAATATACATGCATACACAAGAGTATGTATATGGAATAGATTTAAAAATGGCGAAAACAAATTCAGAGAACTTCAAAATGTTAAAATGCCAATTATCTTATCGAGCTTATGCTCAGGTTTTTATCATGTTTCAATGTGCTTTTTCAAACTCATATGACATTATATATTCACCTGCCATCCATTACATTACATTTCCTAAACCATCCATTACATTTCCAATGTGACGTAATAATTAACTTCTTTTTTAAATTTGTCAAACTATTTATTTCATTTTTTATTTGGAAATCTTGCAATAGAAAAGTTATGATGTAATATTAATTTTTTTATATTCGTCGAACTATTTATTTCATTTTTATTTTTCACATAGAAATCTTGCAATAGAAAAGGAGTTTTTGTGATAAGAATTTTATTGTGGATTTTTAATTGTTAGCAACTGCTATAACGTAAAATGTTTAAATTTGATAGGAACTTGCTGTTAAATTGGTGATGTTTTATTAATTAAAAATTAACTATAAATTATTTAGATCCGGATTAATTTAGTTGCCTCGGTCGTGTTTTAATACACATATATGTAACGTTTCACAATCCTGTCTTCCAAACTGTCGATTTGTATAGAATTACAGACGGACAAATTTTCATTTTTACATATTAGATAATGAATGATAAAAAATAGTCATTTTTTCCTTTTGGATAATTTTAATTTGATGAGGTTTGTGTTTTGCAGCTCTTTCAAATCATTTTTATCTTTTTATACAAAGATGTCTGAAAACCTAAATTTAATTAAATTTTTATCTTGCATGTATAACAGAATCATAACAAATACGTAGTAATTAAAAATAAATGATACTGTGCAGCAAAAAACTTGTATAAACCAATAAAACCCACTTTTATGTGGGTTTTTTTTGGGTTTTATTAAGTGAGGTTTTTAAAAAAAGACCACCCGGGTTTTTTTGGGCGGGTAGGTGGGCAGACAGCCCTGACTGAGGCTGAGGGCTGTTTCAATGATTATATTTTTTTATATTTACTGTGTTCCCAGTGTCATGGACAGTCGGGAAATTTCAAAATATATAGGAAAAGTCAGGGAATTTACAAATATTTTCTAAAAAATGTTGGAGAAAAAATTAAACATGATGCGATCGTGTAATATGTGAATTTGTCTGAAAGGTTGTGGAAAAAACACTAATTTCATCAAAGAATCGCGAAAAAATGTGGTTTTTATCAATGGTTTAAAAAAAAAACGTGAATTTTACTAAATATCGTGCAAGATGAGCGAATTTTGGCAAAAGATCATGGAAAATGTGAGATTTTTGGCGAAAGATGCGATTTTCGTTAAAGGATCATGAAAAAGACACAATTTTCATCAAAGAATTGTGAAAAAACACTATTTTCACCAATAATCATGCAAAATATGCCGATTTCTTCAAAAGATTGTGCAAAATACACGAATTTCGTCAAAAGATTGTGTAATATGCAAAAGGTCGTGGAAAAACTGCAAATTTCGGCAAAGGATCGCAAATTTTGTCAAAGAATTGCAAAAAACAATGTGATTTTTGTCCAATGATTGTGAAAAAATGTGCGTGTTTCATCAAACGATCGTGTAAAATATGCGAATTTCTTTGAAAGATCGTGTAATATGCGAATTTCTTTGAAAGATCATGTAATATGCGAATTTCTTTGAAAGGTCGTGGGAAAACCGTGAATTTCATTGAAGGATTGCGAATTTCGTTAAAGAATTGTAAAAAATGTGATTTTTGTCAAATGATCATAAAAAAACGTGAATTTTGTTAAAAGATTATGGAAAACGTGAAATTTTTGGCAAAAGATCGTGGAAAATGCGAGATTTTTGGCAAAAGATCATGGAAAATGCGATTTTCGTTAAAGGATCACGAAAAAGCCATGATTTGCATCGCAGAATTGAAATCATGATTTTCATCAAAAAATCGTGTAAAATATTCGAATTTCTGCAAAAGATTGTGCGAAAAATACATGAATTTCATCCAAAGATCATGTAATATGCAAATTTCTTCGAAAGGTCGTGGAAAGACTGCAAATTTCGGCGAAGGATTGTGAATTTCGTCAAAGAATCGCGAAAAAAAATGTGATTTTTGTCAAATGTTCGTGTAAAATATGCGAATTTTGTCAAACGATCGTGTAAAATATGCGAACTTCTTTTAAAGGTCGTCCCAGTAGCAGAAACAATGAAGCACGGAAGCGGGCGCTGCAGATTATTTTAAAGCTTGCAGATTAATTCACCAACTTAAAAAGAAATGCTGGGCTTAAAAAATAGCTGAAATTTGCTTTAAGTCTCTAGATTTACGGTATTTGTTGTATCCTTATATTATATTTTCTTTATAAATGGAAATTTTGCTTACTTTAAGTGTTTCTGTTATTTCTTATGATAGTAGGCTTATTGGGTCGCAGATAAATTTTAGTTTGCTGCAGACTGACACAGAAAATTCTGCTTTTGGGAAGGTCGTGGGAAAAACGAGAATTTCGTCGAAGGATCGACAATTTCGTTAAAGAATCGCAAAGAAATGTGATTTTTGTTGAATGATCGCGAAATAAACGTGAATTTTGTTAAAAGATTGTGGAAAATGAGCGAATTTTGGCGATAGATCGTGGAAAACGCGAGATTTTTGGCGAAAGATTGTGGAAAATGCGAGATTTTTGGCAAAAGATCATGCAAAATGCACAATTTTTGGTAAAGGATTGCGGGAAAAATGCAATTTTCGTTAAAGGATCACGAAAAAGACACGATTTTCATCGCAGAATTGCAAAAAAAACATGATTTTTGCCAAAAGATCGTGTAAAATATTCAAATTTCTGCAAAAGATTGTGCGAAATACACGAATTTCATCCAAAGATCATGTAATATGCAAATTTCTTTGAAAGGTCGTGGAAAGACTGCTAATTTTAGTGAAGGATTTTGAATTTCGTCAAAGAATCGCGAAAAAAAATGTGATTTTTGTCAAACGTTCATGTAAAATATGCGAATTTCGTCAAAAGATCGTGTAAAATATGCGAACTTCTTTGAAAGGTCGTGGGAAAAACGAGAATTTCGTTAAAGAATCGCAAAGAAATGTGATTTTTGTCGAATGATCGCGAAATAAGCGTGAATTTTGTTAAAAGATTGTGGAAAATGAGGGAATTTTGGCGAAAGATCGTGGAAAATTGGAGATTTTTGCCAAAGTGCCGTCTAAAGAATGCAAATCACTTCAAAAGATCGTGCAAATTTCGCCGAAAGATCATGTAATATGCGAATTTCTTTGAAAGGTGGTGGAAAAAGCACGAATGTTATCAAAGAGTCGCGATAAAATATGATTTTTGTCAAATGATCGCAAAAAAAATTGTATTTCGTCAAACGATCTTGTAACATATGTGAATTTCTTTGAAAGATCGTGCAAAATACGTGAATTTCACCAAAAGATCATGTAAAATATACGAATTCCTTCAAAAGATTGTGCGAACTATGCAAATTTCATCGAACGATCGTGTAAAATATACGAATTTCTTCAAAAGCTCGTGCGAAATACGCAAATTTCATCGAAAGTTCGTGTATTATGCGAATTTCTTTGAAAGGTTGTGGAAAAAGCGCGATTTTCACCAAAGGGTCGTGTAAAATGCATGATTTTCGCCAAAGGATCGTGTAAAATGAGCGAATTTCTGCAAAACATAGTGCGAAATACGCAAATTTCCTCAATAGATCATATAATAATGCAAATTTCTTACTACTTATTCATGTTATGCACCTCCAATGACCATCTCCCCCACTTCCACACCTGGGGTGGGGGGGGGGGGCAATTTCCTAAATTTTGCCGGCACCCCGTCATGTAAAATATCGTTGCAAAGGCCTGTGACCGCTTAATCACTTTATGCATTTCCAGTGCTCCGCCCACTACTTTGTCCCGTTGGGGGGCACTTTCTTACATTTTGCTGACTCCCTTCATGTGACATGTCATTAGAAAGGCCTGTGACCGCTTAATCATTTTATGCCCTTCCGGTACTCCGCCCACCACTTTGCCCCCCAGGGGGGGAGCAATTTCCTAAATTTTGCCGGCATCCCGTCATGTGACATATCGTTGCAAAGTCCTGTGACCGCTTAATCATTTTATGCATTTCCAGTGCTCCGCCCATTACTTTGTCCCCTTGGGGGGCACTTTCTTACATTTTGCTGACTCCCGTCATGTAAAATATCGTTGCAAAGCCCTGTGACCGCTTAATCATTTTATGCATTTCCAGTGTTCCGCCCACTACTTTGCCCCCCTGGGGGGCACTTTCTTACATTTTGCTGACTCCCATCATGTGACATGTCATTAGAAAGGCCTGTGACCGCTTAATCATTTTATGCACTTTCGGTACTCCGCCCACCACTTTGCCCCCCAGGGGGGGCAATTTCCTAAATTTTGCTGGCACCTCATCATGTGACATATCTTTGCAAATGCCTGTGACCGCTTAATCATTTTATGCATTTCCAGTGCTCCGCCCACTACTTTGCCCCCTGGGGGGCACTTTCTTACATTTTCCTGACACCCGTCATGTGACATGTCATTGGAAAGGCCTGTGGCCGTTTAATCATTTTATGCACTTCCGGTACTCCGCCCACCACTTTGCCCCCCAGGGGGGCAATTTCCGAAATTTTCCCGGCATCCCGTCATGTGACATATCGTTGCAAAGGCCCGTGACCGCTTAATCATTTTATGCATTTCCAGTGCTCCGCCCACTACTTTGTCCCCTTGGGGGGCACTTTTCTATATTTTGCCAACACCCATCATGTGACATATTGTTGGAAAGGCCTGTGACCGCTTAATCATTTTATGCATTTCTGGTACTCTGCTCACTACTTCCCCCCCCGTCTGAGGGGCACTTTTCTACATTTTGTCATCAGGTGACATATCGTTGGAAAAGGCCTGTGACCGCTTAATCATTTTATGCACTTACCGGCTACTCGCACACTACTTTGCCTCCCTGAGGGCACTTTCCTAAATCGATATATCAGGATATCATGATATAAAGATGCCGATTTATATTAATTTTAGACATATTGCCCAGCCCTATCAAGCAGCCACACCCGCCAACCGTGAATTCAGCAGCCTCAAAATTTCCCCTCCCAATCGCAATGCGTGCTTTTTGACAGATAACTTGCTACTTACACAGTTCCAATGACATGCAATTGCTTTCATAAAGTAAACATGCCACACAATAAACTTAAAGCATTCTACAAATGTTTGAGATTTTTTACTTAGGACTTTTCTATTTCAACAGATTTTTCACTCCATAGCATATAATGTTATAGAAACCAGATTTGAAACGATGCTCAGTAAAAAAACTCAACATTTTTGAGGTCGATATAACTACAAAAAATCTGCAGTTGGAAAACTGCGGTGATTTGGCCGATTCCACTACAGAATTTTTGCGGTCAATGGAACTGCAAAATTTCTGCAGAATTTTTAATATTGATATAACTATAAATTTTCTGTAGAATTTTTGTGGTCAATACAACTGCGAAATTTCTGCGGTTAATAAACTGCAGTAATTTTGTGGTTGTATTGACCGCAAAAAATCTGTAGTGGAATTGGCCAAATCACCGCAGTTTTACAACTGCGGTTTTTTTATAGAATTTCTGCAGTTCATTTTTAGCTGGGTAATACACAATAATACATAATTTTTTAAATAGAAATCTAGCGCCCCCACCCTCCCCGGAATTTCGCGTGTCATTCTTTCTTACACTTTATCTTATGTGTTATAAAATATCTTAAAGTTTCAAACAGATCGACTTGTTAGATTTCCTAATTTTAACAAAATCGTGTTATGTTAGTTCCACATTCCACCACCAGGGAATGCACTCTATTCTTAACAAAAGCATATCTGAACGAAACTCCTTTACGCAATCTTTCCGTAGATAGATGGGTCGGGATGGTGGCGGTCTTAAACAAGAATTTAAAATATTTGCTGCGGTAACAAACGCAAGGATTTTAAAAATAATTCTAGCTCCCCCCCCCCCCTCCTCGAAATATCACACTCCATTCATTTTTACACTTTTTTCTATGTGTTATAAACTAACTTAAAGTTTCAAACAGACTGAGTGACGGTCTTAACCAATAATTCAAATTATTTCCTTAAATTACTATTAGAAAATAGTGGTATGAAGTAAACTTTCTGATGATGAATGAGTTATACTTATCTCATATCGCTGTTCAAAAAGCCCAGGCAAATTATTAGATTTCCTAATTTAAGTTAATTCGTGGTTAAATAAGCGCGTCAATTCATTTTAATCGACGCATTTGACAGGAATAAACCGATTAATTAAATAATAATTAATATTTCAGCTTGTAATTAAGATAGGACTTAGATATGGGTATCAATGAAATCAGCGAGAAATTTGACATCGGGATGCCAAAAAATTTAATCAAAAAATTTAATATTTAAAAAGTTAAAATTTCGTATTAAAATATGCTATTATGGAAAACCGCAGCGTCGTCATGTCTACCTGCTTTCCCGCCGAATTGAAATCTTTTTATTTCCTTGTCTTTCCAATTAAAGAAATTAAATTTTTATCGATCGATTTTTAGTGGATATTTTAACTTATACACATCGCAGAAATGTGAACTTTATACCAAATGAAAGTAGATTTTTTTCTGCGTCTGTCTATTCCATTTACAAATTTCTCGGACCAATATTTTCTGATATACGATTTCGCTTTAAAATCTCCACTTCATTTTTCGGCTTAATTTCCTCCGTGGTAACCGTGCATTCGGCTGATTTTACTGGCAACCCTTAGGAGAAACACAGATGATTTCGAGAAAGTCCGTTTGAAGTTGCGTTAAAAAGGTGGATTGGTTAATTTTAGAAGTTAATTAGCCCGTAATTCGGTTAATTACCAACTTTTTCAAAATTTTATTATTTGTTGTTTGATGTGAGGTATTCAGCTATAAGTACCCAAAATTTCAAGTCTCTAACATGTATAGTTTCTGAGAACGGGCTCTGTGACGGACAGACAGACAGACAGAGGAGCGAGACGAATAGGGTTTCGTGAGATGAACGAAACCCTAAAAATCATCATTATGAGTTAAAACTTGTAATTTGAGGAAATTACGTCACATTTAAAATGGCAAAAAATATAGCAAAACAATTTAAATTCAAAAATATATTTGCCCGTGATATTTTGAGGTAATCTTTTCAACTATTATCGTGAATTTGAAGACAGCGCAAATAACAACCCTTCCCAACCAATTCCAATTCCTTCTAACAACAAAAGTATTTTCACGTGAATATTAATATGAGAAATAAAACATTGGTGTAAATTACGTCAGATTTGAAACGATACATTTAAAATGAATTATTTAAAAGAACTATCTTATAGCGCTGTTAAAAAATACCGGGAGACAATGAGACTGTTTACTTAATTCATTTTACATTAGCTTATTTTCAAATGTTTAACTAATTTTTTTAATTAAATACGAAAACAGCCATTGTATCTATTAACAATAGCAGATTTGGTCTTAAAAATCCCCAATCCAAGGAAAACGAATGGAAACCCGTTTACAGAGAGATCGCTATTGTTTTTTTTTCTTTTCAATTTTAATTCAATATTTTAAAAGCCGATCAAATTAGCCTGCTTTTTGGATTTTGGTGTGCCTGATCGAGGGTTGGCGAACGTAGCTCGTAGGGGGCAGAGCCCCCTAGTATAAAAAAAAGTTTTGATTTGGAAATGGACCAATGAAAATCTGCGTAGATATTCCCGGCAGATCAGCATCCAATTTGAATGCTTAAGCATGGCCTTTCTTCGTTAATATTAAAATACTTTTGCATACAAAAATATGAAAATCGGTAGTATTATAGAGAAATGTTTGATAAACACGCTGATGTAGACAGTTTTCAAATCGAAGAATTATTTTAAGAGATATTTAATGCCAAAGTTGGACAAAATCTTTCCATTAAAAAAGTTTCACAGGAGCAAAAACTGTACATAGGAATTTAATCATTTTTAGTTCATTTTATGCGTCAGAATTTCCCTGTGTGCAAGCTGCATTTAGTGATTTAATTTGACTCATTTTTTGAGGTTTAATTTCTATTTTAAATTCAAATTTTCAGCATTTCGAGAGATATTTTTTACATTATTTTAGAAAATGGTATTAGATAATTTTTATATATTTTAGAAAATTGTATTAATTTAAACTGTTGCCAACTGTATAAACAGCGCAAACAATAATGTTTGCCTCAAATTAAAATTTTATTTTACACGTGACTATTATAAACAGAAAATATAAAAGCAGGAACTCATTGAAAATTACGTCATAAAAACTATACTTACACGTGAATTTTAAAAGAGAAAGAATATTCTAAAATAATAAATTCATTAACATGCGTTAGAAGTCTTAAATAGGAGAATATGTCACATTTACGTCACATCACACTTATTACGTAAAATGAACAAAAAATAATATTGCAAAACTGTTTAAATTTAAAAATTGCACGAGACATTTATTTGATAATTTAAGATGATCATAATATTTCATTTCTAACAAAAGTATTTTTACGTGAATATTAAAAAGAGAAAGAAAAGTTAGGTGAAAATTACGTCAGATTATAATTGTCCGATTCAATTTATAATTCAATCTTCCGAAATCTTTTTAAAGCCGATCAAATTAGCATGCTGTTAGAGTCTGCGGTGTCTGAACAGGGGTTGACGACCGTAGATCGTAGGGGGCAGAGCCCCCTAGTATATTTAAAAGAAAAAAGCACTTTTAATATAATTTGGCAACTTGTAAAAAAAATAATAATAAAAGAATTTTAAATTCATTTGAATTTACAATTTAAACACATGGATATGCACAAGGTGCATTGTTAAAATATCCGGCGAAATTTTTTCAAACTGTCTTCCGAAATACAAGAAACGTCTATCAACTAAACCAAACTATTTCCAATTCTTTGCATGACTTTGCATGGTGAAAAGACCTATTCTCTTCTTTAAGAAGAAACAAGTAAGAAAAATCATGCGTTAAGTATTGATTATGAAACACTTTCCAACACTTCTTGAATGCTTTAACAAAACTTCGTTATTTAGGGAAATAATTAAAAATGCATTTCCAGCAATCATTGCTAATGTACAGTACTTCGGATGCAATATAGTATCTGAAAACATTTGTGTGTCCCTGTAAATAATGCTATGCACTTCATATTGTACATGAAATAACTTATAGTAAACATCAGCGACGTATATCAATTTCATTATACGTGAAGTAATTTAACATAATTTAAATACGCCGGAAAAAATTCCCTCCACTCCTATATCATTATGTAACGGAATCCTTTCGTGTGGCCCTGTAAATGAATAATAATTATTCCTTGCGCCGCATATTCTACAGAATGCATATTTTAGTACACTTGATAAATGCATATCAATTTTATTATGTTTGAAAGCATGTTACATCATTAAAAATCATTTTAAACGATTTTTTTCTCATAGGCCTTAATGTAACGGAAAACTGTTGACTGTCCCTGTAAATGAACTAAACATTCTACAAACTTCATTTGAAATAGGAAACGTGCTGTGGTAAACTTCAATAACATCCAAAAATTTCGGGGCAATCCGAGTCTATTTACGGGAGTTAGAGAGCGGACAGACGGGCAGACGGCCAAACGGTCAGACGGACAGACAAACCGAAGTCATAAACACTTTTCAACTTTGTTGGAAAGTGTTAAAAAAGGGAAAATATTTTGTTTCACTTTAAGATTCTCCGTTTGAATTCTAAAAGTTCAGTTTTTTTCTATCTATTTGAAAGAACAACTTTTGCTCAGTATGTCAGGCTGTATATTAGTGAATAGAACTCTTTCGCAGCAATGCACTTTTTTTTATCATTCAGCTGCATATGAAAAAATGGGAAAAAACGAAAAGAAATGCCATGAAATAGAAAATCTGAAATGATACATTTTCATAAGAATTGAACTAAATTGTGTATGTTTCGAAATTTATGTTATACTAGCTATTGAATTTATAGGCTTAATTTTTATGCATCTATGTGTTAATTTTTTCGTTGATTGCGAATACATAAATTTTGATACCATTGGTTAAATAAAAGCTTAGAAATTAAATGTTCTTTTATTAATTGGATAATTCCTTTGAAAATTCATTTAAAAAGTCCGGCAGGCGATACAGAATAAAAACCACAACTAATTTTTAGACTAGCATTCTTTTGAAGTGCATAAAATTTTTAAAAATAGATCATTTTGAGATTTTAATCTTACGCATCTGTGTCTAATTTTTGACGCTGATATTACAAAAAGCGTTTGAAGCCGATAATGTTCCGATCAAGAGAGCAAAAATAAATGACGTTAAGAACCTTCTGCCATATATTCCTTATGAGCACAAAGACTTTTATGAGTTGAATATGAATTGGCGTACAGTGGACCAGATCGAACCACAAGTCCAAGACGAGTGATTAGTAATTTTTAATTGATAAGAACAAAACCTTTTTTAATTAATTTTTCAGATACCTTTTAGCAGTGAAATTACGCTTGAAATTATTGAATATCAAAGACGTGAATTATCGCATTGCTAACAAGACGTAAACCAACTTAGTGAAAAATGTCCAAGCCGGGAATCGAACCCGGGCCTCTGGAAGTGTTCTACCACTAAGCCACAAGGACGATGTCCAGCCTGGCATCTCTCACTTATATAAGTTGGTAAGGCTGCAACCGCAGCACTAGATGGAAAAGTCTTCATGAGCACACAATTTAGCGGCGTAACATGAGACGCAAATGAACCCAGCATCGGTGAATATTCAAATTTAATTAATCTTTCAGCTACTTTCCAGCAGTGAAGTTCAGAGTTCAGTTTCACTGCTGAAAAGTAGTTGAAAAATTAAAGTCTTATAAAAATTAAATGCGGATCAACTTTCCACCATTTTTCGTTATAGACTAGTAACATAATATTAAGTATTCATCGTACTTAGAGACTTCATACAATCTGTGCAGCGAGTATAAATCTCAAAATGCAATTGAAGACAAATTTATTATTCTTCATTATAACGATAATTTTTACTTATATCTTTGCGTACATAATTTCCTGAATTAATTATACAAGAAATAATTTAACTGGAATGTGTTAGTAATAACTGCTATTTTGAAATTAAACTATTCAACAGAAACTATCAAATCTTGTCAACTAATTACTGTGCAAAGTTAAGCGATACGTTGTTTAAAATCAAACTACTTGAACATTCTTATTTAGTAATGTGGATAACAAACTGAAAGGAAGTCCTTAGAGCAACTATGAGTTTAAATTATCAGAATCTAAGTTTGGTGATTAGCAGAAGAGTTAACATAAAATCTTTTTGTAAGCTTCGTCATCGAGCTGAATTCAGATAGTCTTGAAACAGCAAATTAGCTACAATAGAATGATAGATTACCATTTTGGCAAGAGTTAAGATGCTTGGTTTCAAGATATTTGTTATCTCATGTATGGAAGCGTAGTATTATTCGTTAAATCATGTACTTAACCGAAACTAGGCCAGAATCAATGCTTCAAAAGGATACAAAATGGTACTGTCATGAATTTATTTTGAAGATGTTAATTATCCCACGTTACTGCTAAATAATTAAATTGTTAAAGGAACATAACATTATTCTGATATTTCTGTATTTAAATGCCTAATTCTTTTATATATAGTAGATTTGAAAGATGTTTGCTTTTTTATAAACTGTTAAAAAAGACAATTGTTCTATTATCCGGTAAAAATACAATATTATCACGAACGGAAATATACAACAGCTTCATTCGAGTTTCACATGATTCATGAAAATGCTTTTTTGATGCATTCGTAATTATAAAAAAGCGAAGTAGCTAGAGTCGTCGTCTGGTCCGTTCGTCTGTCTGCATATAACAGCGCAAAAACTACCCAACAGAATGGTTTGGAATTTAATGTATTTAATCGTTGCAGAATTTTATCACATCATGTAAAATTTATGAAAATCGAATGAAAACTTAAAACAATATTAATAAAAGTTTTCTTCATGTTATTTAATCCTATCATACCTAATTCATTCAATGATATCTCGTGATAGGTAATGATTGTAGGTAGCCATAATGATGGTGTCCTATTTAAGATGGAGTCCTAATATTTCTGTATTACTAATTTTAATATACTAGGGGGCTCGGCCCCCTACGAGCTACGCTCGCCAACCCCCGTCCAGACAGCGTAGACTCTAAATGCACGCTAATTTGATCGGCTTTAAAAAGATTTCGAAAGATTGAATTATAATAAAAAAACAGTGGTGATCTCTCTATAAACGGATTTCTATTCATTTCTCTTTGATTGGGGAATTTTAACGCCAAATCCGTTGCGGTACTACTTGATTATCCCGTCGACCAATTTCGCCAAATTATATAAATCTCCAAACCACTCGCCAAATTATGCAAATTGATATAATGTTTATTTTAAATAACGAAAAAACAAATAAATTAGTACAACATTAATTAAAATACAAATAAAACATCGAAATAAAAATAACTTGATGACGTAGACACGTGTAACAACATTTCAAAATAAGCTAATATAAAAGGAATTAAGTAAACAGAGTCTTTGTCTCCTGGTATTTTTTAACAAAGTGAAAAGAAAGTTCTTTTAAATGAGACATTTTAAACGAATCGTTTTTAATCTGACGTAATTTTGACCCAACTATTCTTTCTCTTTTTAATATTCACATGAAAATACTTGTGTTAGAAATGAAATATTATTTGCGCTTTCCTAACAAAAATAGTTGAAAAGTATCCTCTTAAAATATCAAATAAATGTCTAGCGCAATTTCTAAATTTAAACCGTTTTGCAATATTATTTTGAGTTCATTTTATGTAATAACTGTAATGTGACGTAAATATGGCGTAATTTCTCCTATTTAAGACTTCTAACGCATGTTAATAAATTTATTGTTTTACAAATTCCTTTCTCTCTTAAAATTCACGTGTAATTATAGTTTTTATGACGTAATTTTTAATAAGTTCCTGCTTTTTGTAAATAATTATTTAATTCTAATTCCAAATGTTTTTTTCTGTTTATAATAGTCACGTGTAAATAAATTTTTAATTTATTTACGCGTATAAATATATATATTTTCTTTTGAAGCAATCATTATTGTTTCCGCTGTTTATACAGTTGGCAACAGTTTAAATTAATATCACTTTCTAAAATCTGTTAAAAATATCTCTAGAAATGCTGAAAATCTGAATTTAAAATAGAAATAAAACCTCAAAAATTAGTCAAAAAAAAAATTAATGCAATCTGCACTCCGGCAAATTCTAACGCATAAAATGATCTAAAAATGATTAAATTCCTATGAACAGTTTTTGCTCCTATAAAGCTTTTTTAGTGGAACGATGTTGTCCAACTTTAGCATTAAATATCTCTTAAAATAATTCTTCGATCTGAAAACTCTCTGCATCAGCGTGTTTATCAAACATTTTTGTATAATACTACCGATTTTCATATTTTTGTATGCATTATTTTTCTTAATATTAACGAAGAAAGACCTCCGGTCACAAAAAATTCAAAACCGGCGGCGGTGACAGCGGTAGTTACTTTTTTTTTTAAATAGAGAGAAGAGATACAATCGTAATAAATTTTGTATTCATGCATTTCTGCATAAGCTTGCAATAGCTATTAAACCAAGATCTGAATACTTATAAACCAAGTTGTAGTAAGAACGCACCTCATTTGTCACGTTTGACGCACAATTTCCGACTTGTTGTTTTTAAAGGCTCCTAGTAGCACAAGCTTACACTGTTATAAATTTGCAGCATTCTGTCCAGTCATTTGATCGTTTTAATCGTAAACGGTTACACAACCGTAATTTAACACTATTCTTACCATATTATTGTCCATTTTATGGTCAGAATATAGTTAAATTATGGTTATGAAAGCGTTTTTTCAAAAAAAAACAAAAAAAAAACGGTTAAAAGACTGGACAGAATGCTGCAAAGTTTTAACAGTGTACGTGTGAGCCCATTTTAAAGGATAGATATTTGCGGTCGTAGTATTGAATAAGCCTTGTTGTGTACATTCGAGAGACAGGAATAGTGTGTTTATAGTGTTACAACCCAGTACATAGATGCATAGACAGTATCTCGAAGTATATTTTAACGTGGAGCAGGTTTTCCATTACGGTAAACGGAAATATTGCATCTTGTTGTAAACATTTAAGTGTATTGTAAATAAGTATTCAATTTAATATAGATTTTTTAAAATATCCGTATGAACTAATTCTCGGGCTTAAATCGTGTCAAGTATCATTCATCTGTAATATTTATCACAATATGGCAACGTCTATTACATAATGGCTCACTATTAATAATGTGGAATCAAAATTTCGAATCTCTCTATTCTAAAAAAAAAAAAAAGTAACTACCGCTGTCACCGCCACCGCCGCCGGTTTTGAATTTTTTGTGACCGGATTTCTTTCTTTGTTAATATTAAAGGAAAATAATGCATACAAAAATATGAACATCGGTAGTATTATACAGAAATGTTTGATAAACACGCTGATGCAGACAGTTTTCAAAACGAAGAATTATTTTAAGAGATATTTAATGCTAAAGTTGGACAAAATCGTTCCACTAAAAAAGTTTTATAGGAGCAAAAACTATTCATGGGAATTTAATTATTTTTAGATCATTTTATACGTTATAATTTCCCGGTGTGCAGAATTAATTTATTTTTTTAATTTGACTCATTTTTCGAGGTTTTATTTCTATTTTAAATTCAAATTTTCAGCATTTCGAGAGATATTTTTTACTTATTTTAGAAAATTGTACTAATTTAACTTGTTGCCAACTGTATAAACAACGGAAACAATAATGTTTGCTTCAAATTAAAAATTTATTTACACGTGACTATTATAAATAAAAAAGATACTTTCAAATTAAAATTAAATAATTGCGTATAAAAAGCAGGAACTTATGGAAAATTACGTCATAAGAAGTATACACATGAATTTTAAAGGTGAAAGGATATTGTAAAATAATAAATTAATTAACAAGCGTCAGAAGTCTTAAATAGGAGAAATTACGTCATATTTACGTCACATTACAGTTATTACATAAAATGAACACAAAATAATATTGCAAAACAGTTTAAATTTAGAAATTGCGCTAGACATTTGATATTTTGAGAGGATCTTTTCAACTATTTTTGTTAGGAAAGCGCAAATAATATTTCATTTCTAACAAAAGTATTTTCACGTGAATATTTAGAAGAGAAATAATAGCTTGCTCAAAATTACGTCAGATTAAAAACGATTAATTTAAAATGTCTCATTTAAAAGAACTTTGTTTTCGCTTTGTTAAAAAATACCAGGAGACAAAGACTCTGTTTACTTAATTCCTTTTACATTAGCTTATTTTGAAATGTTGTTACACGTGTCTACGTCATCAAGTTATTTTTATTTCGACGTTTTATTTGTATTTTTATTAATGTTGTACTAATTTATTTTTTCTTTTGTTATTTAAAATAAAAATTATGTCAATTTGTATAATTTGGCGAGTGGTTTGGCGATTTATATAATTTGGCGAAATTGGTCGACTGGATAATCAGGTAGTACCGCAGCGGATTTGGCGTTAAAATTCCCCAATCAAAGAGAAATGAATAAAAATCCGTTTATAGGGAGATCACCACTGATTTTTAAATTATAATTTAATCTTTCTGAAACTTTTTAAAGCCGATCAAATTAGCGTGCATTTAGAGCCTGCGGTGTCTGAATGGGGGTTGGCGAGCGTAGCTCGTAGGGGGCCGAGCCCCCTAGTGATATAAAAAATACTTATTCAGTTCCAAAAGAAACAAGCTAAAAAAATCATGGGTCAAGCATAGATTATGAAACACTTTGCAACACATTCAGAATAATGTAACAAACCTGCACCATTTACACTGTAAACTAAAATGTCTGAAATTCAGACACTTAAGTGTCTGAAACGTAGTGTTCAATTTTCAGACGTTTTAAAATGTCTGAAAATTTTCAGACACTTCTTGCGTCTGAATTTCAGACACTTAAGTGTCTGAAATAGCAGTGTTCGATTTTCAGACGTTTTAAAGTGTCTTAAAATTTTTAGACACTTCTTGCGTCTGAATTTCAGACATTTCAAATGTCTTAATTACGGCCATCTTTGTCCCGTTATTTTTTGTCAATATGAAGCCATCTTTGACCACTTTTCTTTCTAAACTATATACGCAGCCATGTTTGACCACATTGAATCATTTTTTACAAATGGGAATCATTTGTTACCATAAAGCAAAGCTGATTGCAGCGTGAGAAAACTGGGATATTTCTGTGCCCCCTGATTTTAGGGCACCCCAAATTGGGTATGAAATTTTCAAAAAGCTGATATTTTAAATATGTTTTGACCTTGGGATGATTATAATCAGTATATTCACCTAAATATGTATTTACGTGATATCATATATGCCCTATGGCGTCAAAAATGTTAATTACTTTTAAAGACAACTTCAAATGAATTCTAGGCCAGAGACTTGGTATTTCTTCTCCCCCCCCCCCCCCCCCCACCGCCTTCATATACTGTTACAAAAAAAAAATTTAAGCCTATTCGATGTCATCAAATACATATTTGGACAAATATATCCTTTTCTTTAACCTAATAATGATCTAAAAGTACAAAATATTTATTAAAATACGTATAAGGTCAAAACAAATTTAAAATATCAGCTTTATGGAAATTTAATACCAAGTTTTGGGGCCCGTAAAGCAAAAGACCCATAGAAACAGCCCACTTTGTCCAAGCTGCAATCAGCTCTGCTTTATGGTAACAAATTATTCCCATTTATAAAAAATGATTCACCCCTTTCGGAATGAAACCCATCCTTGTTTTGTTGAACAATTTTCTTCCCATTTAAATTAGATATTTCCAGTGAATTAATTTTTTTGCATTTTCATATCTGTGTTAAATAAAATCTAACACTAGATTCCACAAAATTGGAAGTATATGAGATTCAAAAAAAAAAAAATTGAGTAAGGAACTCTTACTTTTTTTTTATGTCTCTTCGTTTTTATCATTATACTATTTATCATACAAATAAATACATAAACATTTGATAACCGCATATCGGCGGCTAAGGCGATAGTAGTTATAGGATTCTGGATGGACAGCATGCCTATTTGACACTTTTTAAGCGATAAATAATATAGTAAATATCACTGTACAAATCTATTTTCGATAGTCTTAAGTTTTTTTTAATTTTACGAAATTTACGAAGTTAATTTTAGTAATATGTGAAACTGCTCAAAAGATAAAGAAAATCCTTGATATAAAAAATTAACTCATTATCTCTGTCTGTTAAATTTCTCTGGTTAATTTATATTCTGCTGTATTGGGAAATAGGAACAATAAATGAAATTGTATTTTAAAGCTTACTGTGTAAGTAACATTGACTTTTGGGTATGTTGCAGATGTGCAACACGATGATACTAAGGGTTAACCTTGTAGCATCTCAATGCAAGTTTATTATTTTATTTATATTTGGTCATAAAAACATACTAAATTTAAATGAAACTAACATAACGTGCGTTGAGTTGCTACATTATCAAATACAAAACAAAATAATCCTAAAAATCCGATCCCCCCCCCCCCCCGAACCTCACCAAAAAAAAGGTCATTCTTTATTGTTATGGGTCTCTCTTCCTCTCCCCATATTAAATACATAAAAAGTAACTTGAGATTGAAGTCAAAAACATTTTCTTTCTGTTAACATGACGTTAAAAATAACTTACTTCGCTAGAAATTAAAAAAAACAAATGATGATAATATAAAAATATATGTGCAGATCAAACATAATTATAAGAATATTTATATTTTCAAACCTCATTACCTTACCAAAATATTAAATATCAGCACATTTTTTAAATAGGATTTTATTAAACTTGATTTTTTAAAATAATTTTTTAGCACAGATTGGAATAATTACGATGTTTTTTAGCATAGCTTGGATTAATTACAACGATTTATATTCCTTGTTTAAAGTATATTTTCAAGATGACTTTGTGGCTTGAAAATTAAATATGTTGTTGAGATGGAACACAGAAAATCAAAGCAGATTTTGTACCTTTTAAGTAAACTTTCGGTAGAATTATTTAAAAAAAAAAAAAAAAAAAAAAAAAAAAAAAAAAAAAAATGAATACTATAGAGGTAGGATTTATTTTCCATCGGAAAAACTCAAAGTATTTATAAAATATTCAGATATTGAAAATAATTTCACTCTGGTGCTTTCACGATTTCCTTTCATGTTCTATAACCATCATATAACGCAATCATAACATTTATCATATGTAAGTTTAAATTTGATAATATTGAAACATTTACTTCGAAAATATACTCTGTAAGAGAATTAAATGTAATGATACTCTTGTCATTGTTGCAAAAAATGAAAATTAACATGTAAAATTATATCATAAATATAAAGTACTGAAAATTGAAAGAAAAGAAAAACAAAAAACAAACGATGATAATATAAAAATATGTTTCAGATCAAACATAATTATAAGAATATTTATATTTTCAAACCTCATTACCTTCCCAAAATATTAAATATCAGCACATTTTTCTTAATAGAATTTTATTCAACTTGATTTTTTAAAATAATTTTTTAGCACAGCTGTTTTTTAGCATAGCTTGGATTAATTACAACGATTTCTATTCCTTGTTTAAAGTATATTTTCAAGATGACTCTGCGGCTTGAAAATTAAGAATGTTGTTGAGATGGAACACAGAAAATCAGAGCAGATTTTGTACCTTTTAAGCAAGCTTTCAGTAGAATTATTAAAAAAAAAATGAATACTATATAGGTAAGATTTATTTTCCATTGGAAAAACTAAAAAAATATTTATAAAATATTCAGATATTCCAAATAACTTCACTCTGGTGCTTTCACTATTTCTTTTTATGTTCTACATCCATCATATAAAGCAATCACAACATTTATCATATATAAGTTTAAATTTGATAATATTGAAAAATTTACTTCGAAAATATACTCTGTAAGAGAATTAAATGAAATGATACTCTTGTCATTGTTGCAAAAAATGAAAATTACTATGTAAAATTATATCATAAATACAAAGTGTACTGAAAATTGAAAGGAAAGAAAAAGAAAAGCAAATGATGATAATATAAAATTATATTTGCAGATCAAACATAATTATAAGAATATTTATATTTTCAAACCTCATTACCTTCCCAAAATATTAAATATCAGCACATTTTTGTTAATAGGATTTTATTGAACTTGATTTTTTAAAATAATTTTTTAGCACAGCTTTGATTAATTACAACGATTTCTATTCCTTGTTTAAAGTATATTTTCAAGATGACTCTGTGGCTTGAAAATTAAATATGTTGTTGAGATGGAACACAGAAAATCAAAGCAGATTTTGTACCTTTTAAGTAAACTTTCGGTAGAATTATTAAAAAAAAAAAAAAAAAAAAAGAATACTATAGAGGTAGGATTTATTTTCCATTGGAAAAACTAAAAAATATTTATAAAATATTCAGATATTCCAAATAACTTCACTCTAATGCTTTCACGATTTCCTTTCATGTTCTACATCCATCATATAAAGCAATGACAACATTTATCATATATAAGTTTAAATTTGGTAATATTGAAACATTTACTTCGAAAATATACTCTGTAAGAGAATTAAATGAAATGATACTCTTGTCTTTGTTGCAAAAAATGAAAAGTAATATGTAAAATTATATCATAAATACAAAATGTACTGAAAATTGAAAGGAAAAAAAATGATGATAATATAAAAATATATGTGCAGATCAAACATAATTATAAGAATATTTATATTTTCAAACCTCATTACCTTCCCAAAATATTAAATATCACCACATTTTTCAATAGGATTTTATTCAACTTTATTTTTTAAAATAATTTTTTAGCACAGCTTGTAATAAATCATATATAAGGTTAAATTTGATAATATTGAAACATTTACTTCGAAAATATACTCTGTAAGAGAATGAAATGAAATGATACTTTTGTCATTGTTGCAAAAAATGAAAATTAATATGTAAAATTAAGTATAATATAAAGTATTGAATGTTGAAAAAAAAGAACTTAATAATGAAATATCATTTGAAATTAGATTCTTTTTATTTATGTATGGGTATTTGTTTATATAGATTAAATGATAATTGCAATTTGATCAAGCTATTTAGCAAGCATTAATATCTAAATATATGCATTGTTTTTTTTAATAACAAGCAGGGAAAATTACTTCTGGACTACAAAATATTTATTTATAAAATAGAGGTCTAAAGAAATATTAAACAAATTCATTATTTTGGAAATGATATGCATTTATTGAAAACACACAAATGAACACACAAGCCTTTTAAAACAAAACTAATTTTATTGGATGTAAAAAAGAACCAAATATGCAAATTATTAAAATAAAAATAATTTAGATTTTAAATAGCATTATATGTTTAATTATCTAATAAAAGTCACTATTTTTCTATAAAATTTCAGCTTGAAATAAAGTTCGCATAATCGTACAAAAGGGTTCTTTCTTACCTTTTACCAGTGTAATCCATTTTCACAAACATGAAATAAAGTATTTCACGAAGTAGCGATAAAACACTATTTTTAAAAAAGTTATATGCACTTTAAAAAATATTCTTGATACTGCATACATCTATCGTGATACAACATATTTTTTTAATGCGCTACATAATAAAAATCATTAAGAATGCGATATTTAAAAATCCGCATGCATTTCTGAACACACAGTCAAAAATAACTAGACATTTCTTTCTTTAAGAAGAACGTTATACGTAGTGTACATCCAAATACATGGTGTTCTAATATTGTAATAATATTTCTGTCAAGCACTGCACAACTACACTCTTAAAACGAAAGAGCCAAAATAACTCAAGTTGAGCCGAAATCCACTCATCTCATGATTTGAAAGTCAGCTTCTCATAAAGAGTTGAAACAACTCGAGTGAATGAGTTGTTTTTAGGCAACTCATGATTGAGTGGTCTCTATTTTACTCATACTTGAGTGAAATCAAATCGATGAAGGTAAAATCCAGTAGTACTTGAGTGATTTGTAACCAACTCATACTTGAGTGAAATTGAGTCATTTAAGACTAAATCCAGTAGCACTTGAGCTATTTGTAACCAAGTCATACTTGAGTGAAATGAAATAATTTAAGCCTAAATCCAGTACCCATTGAGCGATTTGTAATCAATTCAAACTTGAGTGAAATGAGGTCATTTCAGATTTAATCCAGTAGTTCTTGAGCAATTTGTAACAATTCATACATGGATTAAATCAACTCATTTAAGAGTTCATCCAAAATCCCTTGAGTGATTTCTAATAAACTCATTCATAAGAGAACTCGCCAAAATTACCAAAAAAACCCTTGAGCGATTTCTAATTAACTGATTAAATAAAATCATGTCATTTTAAATGAAATTCAGTAACCTGTGATTGATTTTTATCAACGTAATTCAAAATAACACAGAATTCTTGCCACATTTTCAAATTAAAATAACTAATTTTATACTCCTTCATATTGGTTTATATAACTGTAATTCTTATTTAATAGTAAATGACTATTTTTTGATTGAAAAAATAACTGTGATTTATAATTAAATAAAAATTACAATTATAAAAACCAATCTTAAGAACTAAAAAAAAACAAAACTTGAAATCACCAAGGGAAGGAAAAATCCCAATGACAACTTTTAAAAGATGACTGCTCCCCTTAAGGGTGTTCTCAAATCCAAAAGGGCAACTTTCTGACATAAGCTTGAATTTATTTTTGATCGAAAATGCATGAAACCAGCTGGTGGTGTTGTTCTAAAACTGTGTAATCGAGCTGCTTTTTCCATTTTTTTTTTAAACAATAGATTTTTCAGAAAATAGTGTCAAAGTGGAAGTTTTGAACTGAATTTCCACGCGAAAGGAGAAAAAACATACCAGAGCGGGCGAAAACGTTTGTCACATAATCAAAATCGCTTTAACTCAACAGATAACTTATTGATCAAAAAATGGAAAATCCAGTTCAATTCCAAATTGCTTCCATAACAAGGCTTTCCAATTTTATATCTTTCCGTTAAAAAAATTAATTTGTAAATGCATCAAAACGCTTTGTGCTTGTTGAGCAGACCAGTTAAGAACAGCCTTAAGATCCTACACTAGTCGCTAAAAAAGATCTGGATGCTTGTGTTAATCTTATGGATAAGTTATTTTCAAATACATTGTTTGGATTTAAAAAAAAATATATATATATATATATATATATATATATATATTGGAGGGGGGGGGGGATATAGGATCTTTATGCAGGCTAATTTTTAATTTTGGTTAGTTTCTCTTATACAGTAGACGTCCAATTTTACGAACTGATGTTACTCCCATTTACGAACACATTATATGAATCCCACTGAGTTCGTAAAATCGAGCGTCTACTGTATTAAGATATAAATTTTAGAATCGGTTCCAAAAATGAAAGTATTTACAATAAAATATAAAACCTAAATTAAAAAAGTAAAGACTAGCCACAATACATATTGTCTTCAGCTACCATATGCAAAAAGAATCATGTACAAATATTAAAAATCCAAGCAAGATATTTGAAAATAACTTCCCCATGGAATTAACATTATCACAGGTCTTGTCACATGGCTAGTGTTAGGCCTTAATAAGTAAAATTGAAAATATTTCAAAAAAGATAAACACCCACCCATTATATACTTTGTTGTAACTATCCCTTGATTTAATTCACACTACTTCTTAATAGACTAACTTTTAAAGAAATATTTATTGTTAAGCCTTTTTTTATGCCAATTAGCACTGAGTGATAAATGTCAATTTAGTGCAGTTGATACATTTACAAATAAATTATGCACCAAAATAACTGTAGAATATTGAAAAATAAGGTTTGGGTTCACTATTTAACATTTGAAAAGATCTTTTAATGCAAATGAAAATCTAAAATGGCCTTTTACCGACCAATAGACTTACAAATCTGTCTCGATATGCAAATGTTAGGAATTTTATCCATTTTTCATGCACTATGTGTACTTTCATTTGATTTGGATTCAAGTATCCTAAAACTTATAGCTAGAATTTTGGTCATGATACTATTTTTTTTTTTTTTTTTTTTTTTTTTTTTGTATATGAAGAACCTTCCACTAAATATTGTAGTATAAAAGTCAAATGCATAAATAACTGAAAATTGAGCTTATTGACTCAAACAACGTGCAACTTAATTCTTTATATCATTTGTTGAAACTAAATTATGTTCAATAATAATTTTTAGAATTTAGCTTCTGGATTAGAAGGAACAATGTCTTGAATGGATAAACACCAACCCATTAGGTACTCTCTTGCAGTTATTCCTTCTTAATCTTGTTGTGAAATATAAAACTTTAAAATGGCATAAGATTGTAGCTTTTTATGTCAAAAGCAGGAGCCAAATGTGCAATTCAAAATATTGTGGGGGAAAAAACAACAACATTATTTACTAACAATTTTATTTAACAAAAAGAAAAAACAAACTTAGCATTGATAGCAATTTTAACAACAGATGCAGTGCATCGATAGCAATTTTAACAACAGATGCAGTGTTTTCATTAAAAATTTTCTCGTCAAGACAAGAAAATATGTATTCTTCTCTGCTGAAGATCCTTCAGAGATTCGATAGGGCTGTTGAATTACATTCCTCGCAGTGGAATTGCATTTCTCCATGAGGTCACTATTCTCCTGTGTTAAAAGAAAATATTGAAATGAAGTTAAATAGCAAAAATTGTAATGTAAAGGAGTGATTATGAACCTTTTAAAACATTTTAGTTTTTAGATTAAAGTAAATATAAATAAATTCTTAAAGTCTTAAGCAAGTTCTTAAAATATTGTTGAAAATTCACCTTTGTTACCATTTTCAAAATGTATACAAACATATCTTTTTAAACAATAATTTAAATTTGGGGGAAAAAATGAAACTACCTTTCATATTAAATTTATTCTAAATATGAAAATACATATACAGGGGTCATTCCAAGAAAAATTTAGGGCCCTTCACAAAAATCTATTTAATAAAATAAGCCCCTTCACAAAAATAAATTTAATAAAATGGGCCCCTTCGTAACATTCTTTTTCATACAAACTGTTTTAAAATGTGTAAATTGTAAATAAAACCAGCTCACTGAAAACAAACTTTAGCAAGGGGATTTAAAGGAGTTTTGTCAAATTCTTCATTTAAGTTTGAGTAACTGGATTTCAACTTTCGCTACAAAATATTATTTTTCACAAAAATAACTTGTACTTTTCACAAAATCGGCCCCAAGAATAAAAACAAACAAACAAAACACACACAAACAATCGCCTCCCCACGCATATTCTGAAAGAAAAAGAAAAAATGAAATAAAAAAACCATACACTAAAACTTTTAGCTTTATATAAAAAGTTACACCACTGAAAATTCAGCCAATTGTGAATAAAATGGAAAATGAATAAATGAAACCCTCTGTGCGATCACCGGGGTTCGTTGATATATATCAATCGATATATATCCGATATTTATTTTCAAAATATCAAGATTTTTGATATTTTCATATTACCTGATATTTATTTTCAAAATATAACTGTGTAAGATGTTTTTGATATTTTCAGTCAAAACAAGTGCAAATGAAATTTCCAACTGTTATGGACTATGTTGTTCTGTAAATAAGGAATTTATGTCTCTGATAGTTACTTTTTTAGCCGAAGAAAACAAATATCTTTTTCAAACTTTGTTTGAATTTTTTACTTTTAACTGTAGATTATTATGAGGGACATAATTCAGAACAGACACTGAAACATAAACTGTCTAATTTAGATACTCAGTTATATATACAGCTTCACTATAAAAGAATCTGATGTAAGCGTATAAAGCAAATTGTTTCTGTTTTCAATTAGTTGATTTTAAATTTTGTTCCAAGTGTAAAAAAAAAGAAAGAAAAAGAAAACTGCACTTTTAATGTATTGTTTAAGTTTTCATGTCAAGTGGAATATGTTTTAGTTTCTAATTTATATTATGCTTGAATATATTTATTATCAGCAATAAGGTGACTATTTTGAAAATATCGGATATATATCAAAAATATCAGATATATATCAAAATATCGGATATTTTTGATACTTTCAAAAATATCATTTAAATTTGGGGGGGGGGGGGGAGAAACTACATTTAAATTCATTCTAAATATGAAATGTTTTATTACAACAATGATGTTTAACCTTACCCCATAAAATCTAACTAAGCAGTCAAACGGCAGTTTTCTTCCAACAGTCAAATGCATGTGTCTGAGACATACATGTCTAATTTAATACAGTATAACCTCGAAAATCAAGACTAAGACTAGATTTATAAAAATTCTAGATTTCACAAAGATAATCGAGACTTTCAATGTTCTTAACGATACCTTTAATCATAATTTAATTAATAACAAAGTGATAATTATGTAAGAAAAAGGAAAAAATAATATCGAAAGGTTTACTTTCATTGAAATTTGTTAAAACTTTTTCAATAAACAGTGAATTTTGAAAATCCAATTGCAATTTGCTTCCTTTTTTTTTTTTTTTGGAACTATTTTTAACAAAAATGTTTTTCATATTAAATACATGTTAGGAATATCTATTTCAGAAATACAGACTTGTTTTTCTAAACTGCATAATGTTATGACAAAATTAAATTTTATATGCTATTTCTATACCCCAACATTACTCTCTTCTATTTTAAAAATTACCTATCATTAAAAAGAAAAACTTCCAAATCTAACACATGTCACGGATTTCTATCTAATCTTGGAAGAAAATGTGCATTATTGGGCAAATGTATCTGATTGATAGATGATACTAAATAAATGAACTGAAACTGGATAGCACTGCATTCTAAACACATAGGAAAGATACACTATATGGCCATTAATGACCGGCAATTTTCAATTTTAGACATTTTGTCGAATATTTAGAAATATACTTGACAGATTCTTCTGAAATTTCAGTATTTAAAAAAACAGGTATCAGGGGTCTGTCCACACTTTTCTCACAGGGTCCTGTTTTTGTGAAATTGTGAAGTTTTTCTTATTTTTGTGAAAATTCTAGTCATAATTTTGTGAATTTTAAATTATCGATGTCTTCATGTTCTATCCTTCATATAAAAAAAGCTAAGTAATATGCTCTTTGGTGAGTTCAACTGTTTACTTACAGACCAGATTTTATTTTTAAATGACTAAATTTGTGAAAAATTCAATTTGAAGGTGAAAATATTCTGTGAAAGGTCTATTTAAGGGACAAATAATTTTGTGAAGGGTCCTGTTTTGGGATAAAATGTTTTGTGAAGGGTCCTGTTTGGGGATAAAAAATTTTGTGAAGGGTCCTGTTTTAAGATAAATTATTTTGTGAAGGGTCCTTCAAAGGACCTAAAATTTTCCTAAACATATCCCTGGGTATGATCTTATATTTAACAATGTCGATTTGTTAATGGGGGGGGGGGGGCAATTAGGGGCCAACAAAAAAATCAAAGAAAAAATAATACTTGGGATCACCCTGTAAAATGCACGAAATTATCTACCACTACCGAATATAAATAAACAGACATTGTGCAATAAGTGTAATTTTTTGTGTAAGACTAGCACGTATATTAATAGAAATATAGCGATTTATTTAAAAAAATAAAAAAATTCTTGCATATTTTTTGCTTATAACATGCAGGGTTTTCAACCCAATTTAACGCCAGTTTCAGAAAAATTGACAATATAATAGAAACAATATAGTGCAATTGGAATATAGCTATATTAAATATTTTAGGAAATATGAGCAGTTGTATGAAATAATTTTTATCTGTGCATGCGCAAACGATAACAAGGATCATTTTACATAATTTAATATTCTATAGAGCAACTTATTAAAAAAAATCTACTAGTCAAATATCGTAAAAATTCAGAAGGATATCGGCATTAAAGTGAGCAAATTTTTAGTTTTTCTCTAAAAGTAACTGAATGATAAGGGATTTTCCACAAATTGTCAATTTTTATTAACTGACTTTTAGAAAAAAGTATTTAGTAAGTATCAACGAGTAGATTTAGAAAAAATGCTTCGATTTTTATACTTCTTTTGATCATGGTATAGGCTCGTTCTGGTGGTTATCCAATAACTAAAGCATCAATAAAAAATGGAAATTAAAAAAAAAAAATTAAAAATGACAATTTGTGGAAAATCTCTTATCATTCAGCTGCTTTTAAAGAACAACTAAAAATTTGCTCACTTTAACGCCGATATCTTTCTGAATTTTTACGACATTTGACTAGATTTTTTAAAAATAAGTTGCTCCATAGAGTTGACTATTAAATTATGTAAAATGATCCTTGTTATCGTTCACGCATGCACAGATAAAAATTATTTCATACAACTGCTCATATTACCTAAAATATTTAATATATTTATATTCCAATTGCACTATATTGTTTCTATTATATTTTGTCAATTTTTCTGAAACCGGCGTTAAATTGGGTTGAAAATTCTGCGTGTTATAAGCAAAAATCATGCAAGAATTTAATTTTTTTAAATAAATAGCTATATCTCTATTAATATACGTGCTAGTCTTGCACAAAAAATACACATATTGCACAATGTCTATTTATATTCGGTAGCGGTAGATCATTTCGTGCATTTTATTTTACAGGGTGATCCCAAGTATATATATGTTTTCTTTGATTTTTTGTTGCCCCCCTAATTGATCCCCTTATTAAATCGACATTGTTAAATATGAGATCATACCTGTTCATTTCAATCCTGAAATTCCAGATGAATATGTCAAGCATATTTCTAAATATTTGACAAAATGTCTAAAATTGAAAGTTGCCGATCATTAATGGCAATATAGTGTAAGATGCTAGGTATGAAGTTTACTAATATGAAAACAATTTTTTTTTTTCACATATGTATCTGTAAGGTCACAAAACAATTACAAAACACACACACACACACACAAAAAAAAGAAATTCCAAAATTTATACCCTGTCTTCTATTTCTTGCTGATAATACACCTCCTCAGGATTATCACGTGCCTCTTTGATAGTCCTCTTTGTTGGTACTTCTTTTGGGATGGTGTTAAATTTAACTTCATTGTTTTAAACCTCCATTCAACCATACCAGCTTGAGCGATAGGATCAAAGTATTGTTCCTAAAATGAAAATGTGCAAAAACAATGGTATCGATTTAAAATGTTTCAATGGTTTTAACTTAAAATTTCAAAACACAGACGTAATGATGAGTTTATACGAAAGTGCCTGAAACATACAAAAAAGGAAATTCATTTCCCTCCAATTTACCCAAGCAATAAATTGGACCGATGGGACTGTTGCATAATTAAAAATATATACAATATAAAGTAAATTATCTGGAATTGTTGGGTTCACGTGTTTTTGGATAACTGGCTACTCACTGCATTAAGCTATCCCTTTGTTGCAATTAAAATTTATTAGAATAATCAGATTAAAGCTCCTTCTCAGAGATAAGTTGCTTTTTCACTTTCCTGTGTTATTCAATGGCCTTTGAAATGCCCCACAATTCTTGGAATATCTCATCACAAAATTCATATTTATAATTAATTTCTTTTTTATTAGATGCTTAGAAGAATTGTTTTCTCAAACTGTCAAAAAATTTAGATTTTGTTTTTGAAAAATCTAAATCACTTCCTTCACTACCTATATATGCACATATTGTTATGAATTGGTATCAATTCTGCCTTATACCAAAATTTAAATTTCTACCCTTTCAGATTTGACAAAAAATCTGAAATCGTAATCTGAAAAAATCGTACTGAAGCTCAAAAATCATTCAAAATAGACTAAACTAACAACTGGCATTGTTGTGGTATTTGTAATTGACTGAATTTAATTTTGAGAAATTATAACCAATCCACGCCTCCTCTAAAAAATATATATACAGTAGAGCACCTAATTCACTGACCTATAATTCATGATAAATTTTTTGAATGTAAACAAAGATTTTTTTTTTTTAATGTTTGAATGACAACGAAATTTTGAAAACTAATTCAATCAATTTTAATAAAGGACGAAGTTATTTATAGAATACAAGATAAATTTAATAAACCAAAGACAACAATTGATGCCATGTTTAAAAATAAACTAGATGGAATCCGCCAAAACTTGACGGCAACAATTTGAAAGCACCACAGGAAAAAAAAAAGTATTTTACAGCTAAAGAAATTTTTAAAGGCTAATTTTTAGGAAAACTTTCAATAATTGAAAAAAAAAAACCCTGCATTTTATATCCAGGCAAATGACCCATTATTGCCAGAGTTACATTCACCCAGACACAGTCAAAAGTATTTTTTTACATTACACCCAATGGGAAAATAGTTACTTATTACTTTCTCAGGAAGAGAATTTCGAGAAATTGTCACCGAAAAAATCAATTTCATCAAACGTTAGCTAAAATAAAAACACCAATTTTGTTAAAAGTAGGGATGCCAAAACCTGTGGCCTGCAATGAATTTCGTCAATTTGCCACAAAAAAAATTGAAAATTTCATCAGTCAGTTTAAGAATTGTGAATTTCATTGATCGGGCATGGAAAAATTGTGCGTTTTGTCGATTGTGTACAGGAACATTGAGAATTTCGTTATGGTAAAATAGCGAATTTTCTCGATGCACAAAGAAATTGAGAATTCTGTTGATCGACTGCAGAACCAATCATGATTTTCATCAGTTTATAGAGAGAAAAAGAAATCTCAAATTTGTCAATTTATTGCCCGAAATTTTTTTTAAATTTCATCAGAGATAATGCAGAATCATGAATTTCATGATCAGTCAGAAAAATTGCAAATTTTGTTGATTGATAATCACTAATTCCGTTGGTCAGACACGAAAATATGTTATTTTGTCCATAATGCATGGAAAATAGCGAATTGTCGATCAGTTTCAGAAAAATCAAGAATTTCATTGGTCTGAAATGAAAATATCACAATTTTTGTCGATAATGTGCAGAAAAATCAAATTTCGTCGATCGGCTACTCGAAATAGAATTCTCTCACGTGTGGGCCTCGACAAAACAGACTTTTTCTAAAAAGCCCTTATCTTAAAAAAGTTGTGCACCCGTAATTAAAAAGATCACGAATAAAATAAGTTTTGTCTAAGGATTGCAAATAAAATTAAAATTTCGTCAAAGGATGGGGAACAAATGCATGTATCGTTAGAAGATAGCAGGGAAAAGAAAATGGCAACTCCTTCAAAGGATTACGGGAAAAAAAAAAGCATATTTTGTAAAAGAATCCGGAAAGAAAATGCACGTTTCGTCAAAAGATAGCAGAAAAAACGTTTTGACAAGGGACCCCCCACCCACAAATAAATAAATAAATAAATTTCGCCAATGGATCACGCGAAAAATGTGGAATTAGTCATAATGTCGCAGGACCTCCCCCCCCCCCCCTTGCGAAATTCATCAAAAGGTCGCTGAAATAAATAAATAAATAAATTTTGCTAAAGCGTTGCAGAAAAAAAAAATTGCCAAAGGGTTGCAAAAAAATAAAATAAATTTTGCCAAAGTGTTGCAGACACAGTTGTATAATATAGACGCATGTGTGGAAAATTTTCCAAAAATTCGGAACTTTGCGGAAAAATTTTTTAGAAAAAAAAAACTTAATTTTTGTCCTTGTAAATTTTTTTTTTAAATACCGAAAAATTAAAAATATTCTCCAATTTTATGTAAGATTTATTTGCCAGACAGATTATTATTCAGGGGTTGACGCAGGTTTTTATTCTTGGGGCCCATTTTGCGAAAAATAACATTTTTTTAACGAAAGTTGAAATCCAGTTACTCAAATTTGAACCAAGAATTTATGAACAAAATCATTTTTTACATCCCCTTGCTAAAGTTTCGTAACCTAGTTTTATTTACAAATTACACATTTTAAAGCAGTTTTTATGAAAAAGAATGTTACGTAGGGGGCCTTATTTTATTAAAAGGAATTTTGTGAAGGGGCCTGTTTTATTAAGTTCATTTTTGTGAAGGGGCCCATTTTATTAAATTTATTTTTATGAAGGGGCCTATTTTATTAAATGGAATTTTGTGAAAGGGCCCTAAATAGGCCCCAAATTTTGTCTGCATTGACCCCTGTTATTGTTTGACAGACGTGATTCTGTTCCAAATTTTCAGAAAATTTAAGGCATTTGGTTTTGAAAATTTAAAAAAATCAGCCATCAGTCCAAAAATCCAGACATAAAAAGATACCACTGCGAATTTCAACAAATGGTTGCCGTAAAAACGCAAATTTCGTGAAAGGATCGTAAAAAAAAAAAAAAAGAATTTCATAAAAGGAGTGCAGGAAAAAACGAATTTCGTAAAAGAATAGCGCGGAAAAAGCCTAAATTCTGTCAAAGGATTTAAAAAAAAAAGAGCAAATTTCGTAAAAGAATCACGGAAAAATGATCATCAATTGATCGGGGAAAAAAAAAAAAAAGAAATTTGTCAAAGGGCCACAGAAAAAGGTGTGAATTCCGTAAAAAACGCAAGAAAAACACGAATTTCGTAAAAAGATCGCAGAAAAAACGCGAATTTCGTCAAAGGACTGCAAAAAAGAGAGCAAATTTCATCAAAAGCGTGCACGAAAAAAACTAATTTCTTAAAAGCATAATGGAAAGAAGCCCGAATTTTGTCAAGATTGTGAAAAAAATGTAAATTTCGTAAAAGAACGCGTAAAAAACTAATTACTTCAAAGAATCGTGAAAAAAAAATGCAAATTTCGTCAAAGCGCTGCGTAAAAAGTGCGAAATTTGTCAAAAGATCATAGGAAAATGCGAATTTCGTCAAAGGATTGCGGGAAAAAACTGATTTCATGAAAGGATCGCAGATAAAATGTGAATTTCGTCAAATGATCACAGAAAAAAAAAAAACGAGAATTTCGTCAAACGGCCACAGAAAAAAATGATTTTTGTCAAAGGGCCATGGTAAAAACTCACCGGTCTCTTTAATGATGATACCTATGAATGGACCTCTCCCTACAAAATGTGATTTAGTTGTTTCAGTAGCAATGTCACATTATTTCTGCCCTTCTTATCATGGATTTTTAGCTTTATTTTTTTAACCAAAATAATTATTCTTTGATTAATATTAATTATTTTTTAATTTTAATGGTAATTACTTCAAAACTACTGTTTTTAAGCCATATCGTTAAAATAACATAACACGGTATTTTACGTTATTAAACATTAAATTAATTTGCAGATAGTTTTTGACCCAATATTTATGTGCACAGAAAGTTTTTGGTTTTATAGAAGTCTGGTTGCAGAAAAAACACAAATTTTTCCAAAGGGTTACATAAAAAATGGAAGTCTCTTTAGAAAACAGCACGTACACAAATATCTATGTTTATTATAACAGGGATAGTTTTTAAACTTAAAAAATATACCAAACTAACTTTTGAAATTTTGGGTTTAACCCGAACCCAACTTGCAGGAATTCACACTCAGCCCCAAATCAACCTGAACCAAAAACAGAGTTTACTCAACCTACAACAAAAATAATTATCGATTGTTTTAACAAATGTTAATTCATAGAAGAAACCATTAAATTTAAAATTTTATTAATTAAAAAAAAGGTCATCCTTTAAATAAACACAAAGCAAGTTTTTTTCCCAATATGAAATTTAGTATGTAAATGTAATTGGTTTTATTAAATATTATGTAAAGTTGTTTTAAAAAATGACATTTTAATACCTTTAAACTTTGAAATATAAAAAGGTATTTGGCCAAACAGTTACTATTCGGTTAGCTGAATATTCAGTATTCGGCCAAATCACTATTCGGTACATCATTAAACCTAACTTGCTACTTTGAACAACACTCATAATCTTCAGTTTTAATTTTTAACTGAAGTGTTTACATATCAAATACATGTGTGAATTATTAGTTCCTGCCACTTACTGAAATTAGTTTCTGCCTGATGATATGAAAAAGTAAAATGTTTTAAAATTTTACTGCTGTATGATATATTTCTCAAATCATTTTCATTTATTAATTTTTTTTAGATTATGTGAAATTATGGCTAAATTGATCAGTCGGGGGAGGGGGTACATCATGAAAAAATACCAGAAATTTTAGCGAACACAGTATTGACTAGAATAAAAAAGACTGTTTTTACTGCAAAAACATTCCCCCCCCACCCCCACCACAAGATCCTTTGACAAAATTCATATTTTTTTCATGATTCTTTAGTGAAATTTGATTTTTTTTTTTTTTTACAATTCTCTGGCAATATTCGCATTTTAATGAAATTAGTGCTTTTTAACTTTTGACAAACTTTGTATTTTTTTTCCCTACCCCATTATGTGAAGATACTCGCGGGTTAATGCTATTCTTATTTGCATTTTGACATTTTGAATATATATATATATATATGTATGTATACATATAATTTTTTTTTTTTGGGGGGGGGGAGGGGGGTTGGACATCTGAGCTTGATCCTCATGGCACTCGTTTACTTTTTCAATTTTGATTACAGAATTTTTTTTTTTTTTAGAGAAATTACTTTTACTTTTAGAATCTGTTCCAAAAGTGAAAGTATTGTCTTAAAAAAAAAAAAAAAAAAAAAAAAAAAAAACCTGCGATTAAAATTAAAGTAAATAAGGGGCACTGAAGATCAAATCAGCTATACAATGCCACAAAAAAAGAAAAAAAATGCAAATGAGATCAGCCAAAAACCTCCTCATAGGAATAGCACTCGAGTGTGTTCACTTGCAGAGACAGGAGCCTTAGTGAGTCCCTGCAAGTGAAGGCACTTGCAAGCTAATGCTATTTTCTAAAAGGGGGGTGGAGAGTATTTTCTAATAACTCGTTTTCATTTGGACATTTTTAAATAATTCTTTTTGCATTGGATAGCTGAGGTCCCTCTCTACATCACTACTCAACAAGTACAAAACATTGACACATTTTCAAATTCATTTTTTAACAGAAAGATATAAAATTGGAAAGCTCGACTATGGAAGAGATTCAGAATTGAACTGTATTTACAATTTTGTGATCAATAAATTACCTGTTGAGTTATAAGTGTTTTTGATCACATGACAAGTTTTTCACTTCTGGGTGGTTTAGTGTTGGGTAGGACACAGAAATTTTTTGATGTTTTTATGAGGTACCTCCAAAAAACATTTGTCATGACAATGTCATGCTTCCAAAGGAATGAGGTGGGTGGGGTTTATATGCAAGAACTAAAATTGAGTTAGGATGGATGTAATTTCTCCCTCCTCCTTGGTGTAATGCTGCTTAATCCGACAACTCGAAGTTAGGTGTTAGCTCCGTAGCAGAAACTGTGCAGCACGGCAGCAGCGATGCAGGTTATTTTAGACCTTGCAGATTAATCTACCAGCTTAAAAATAATATTGTGCTTAAAAAAATTCACCAAAAATTTACTTTGATTTAAGAGTTTTTGTATTTCTTATTAATTTTCTATGTGAAATGCAATTTCTGTTTATTTTATGGGTCACTATAAGTATTTAAGATAGTAGCTTGTTTCAGTATTGTTAGGTTGCAGATAAATTTTGGTTTGCTGCAGATGGACACCGAAAATTCTGCTATTGGGGACATTAGGAAAGTGGAACTTTAGTTAGGGTCACCCGGGGTAAAATGGGTATAAAAAAAGCTTTTTTTTTATTTTAATGTTTCATAGCAGAAACATTATGAAATATTATCATGTTTTTGTTCAATATTTTTTACATGTACTTTAGGTCTAAATTCAACATAATTACCCATTTTATCTCAGTTCGGGGTAAAATGGGTATATGCTGGTTAAAGTTGAATTACATTATAATTAATGTGTAGACCATTTAAAAGTTTTGTACCTTCATCCTCTGAATCATATGTAAACTGGGGCGAGGAGGGAAGACAAAAAACTGTCTCTTTAACTTTGTTTACATTTTTTTCTTGACAAATAAAATCTCTTATGAAACTAATAGAAATAAGATACAAGTACACACAAATCCTATCCCCCCCCCCCAAACTGTTCTTAATTTTCCCCACATCAATTTACGTCCATGCTCTGAATCATGTTTCTAACAGTGTTTCATTTTAAAAGTTGTTTTTTTTTTTAATTTAATGCAGCTCAAAAGCAGATAGATATCAGCATGAGTATCTGTAGGAAAAAATGAGAAATTAAGTTAACTGAAAAATATTTTAAATCAAAAGCAATTTATAAAGTTAACTAGCTATAAGTGAATGAAAATTTATGTACAAAATATGTATATGGCAACGACTGGTACAGCTTGGTTGAGATAGACTTCCTGACAATTTGGGATGCCTCCACATCAGCAGACTTAGATAAAATGTAAAACTGTCTGCGAACTCAAATAATTTCTTTAAAATTTTCTGCAAAAAACGCCGTGCTCCTCCCGAGTGCTGTATTGCCGCCAAAAGCAAAAATGAAAAGTTATATACAAGCACATAAACATTCACTAAAATTTCCAACCAAATAAACTTTATTTAAAAAGATTTGAACATTTAACATTTATTTTTTAACACAAACTTTATTTTTAACCTGTTAAATTAATCTGCAAAGCCTAACATAATCTGCAGCACCCGCGTCAGTGCTGCACTGTTTCTGCTACCGGCCCTGGCAGGAGGGGGGGAAAAAAAGGAATTGTACCCGCCGTTCCGGCATAAGCACCGCACTTACAATATTTTAAAGTTTTTAACTCGTATGAGCCGCGACGCTTCTTCCAAAAAATACTGTACTATGGTACATGGCAAATACTTTCTAGCAAACTTTTTTTTTTCTCCCGTTGAAAAATAGTCTACAGACCTTGTCAATAGTCTGCAACGTGCGTTACACCGATTCTTTGCCTGGTGTCTTGTTAATTGCTTTTTTTAAATAAAGAAACTTGTAAAAAAAAACCCCATCAAAACTGCCTGCAAACTTTGAAAATTTTCTGCGAACGGCGTTCGTCTATATTATCTCACTCTGCACATCAGCAATGTCGTCTTTCTCAAGGAAGACTTAATCCGGCAGATTACTTTGTTGCAAACTTTACAGTGTATTCATCTTAATAAAGGATATCAATAATAAGACCTGTAAATTCTTGAACAGACTTCTTTACACTGAATTTCACAACGACCCAGCCACCAATCATTGGATTCACTGCAGCGAGAACCTTTGGTTTAACTTCCTTGGATTGCTTCGACTCTTTTTACTGTTTATCCTGTTATAAGGGTGTATTCAGATCCAAACTGCTTATTTTCTGATTCATTTTTGCTTTCAAACGCCTCAAACTGGGAAATTCTTTTATTTAGAAACTACATAATGCGCCGTGCTTTTCGATTTTTTGATAAATGCAGAAAATATTGTCAAAGTGGGCGTTTTGAACCGAATTTTCGGAAGCGGGAGATCTGGGAATGAAAAAAATGGTCATACAGAGAAAATAATTGTTTAAAAATCAAATTCTAATGAATTGAGCGAAAAATGAAATCACACGGCCTCTTATGCATCTCTTCAAAAATCACCCCAGCAAGTTCCATGTTGTTACTTTTAAAAATGAGTCTGAAAATGTCCCAGAAAATTTTGAGCTGTTGAGGGTGGAAAAATATTTTTTCGAATACACCCTTAATCCACCCAATTTAATAAAGTTAGAACATATGTTTTAATTTAATTTATGGCCGGAAATATGGTACTTTGATTTAATGTGATTTTTCAAAAATTGTCGGTTAACAGTGATTTTTAATGTTTACATTCCAAAGCGAAGTGCGGATAACAGATGTTCGCAACTAATTTATAGCCTAATTTCATATAACAAAGCACAATTTCAGTTTTAAACACAGGATCAATAACAATTTGCTCTCAAAAGTCTTTCAATTTTGATCAATTTTCATACATTCATATCTTGACCTCAACTAGCATAAAAAAGATGGCTTATACCTATTTTACCCCATGTGACAAGAAATGCTATAAAATTTTTTTGAATAAATAAATTTACTCATTTTTCGAGTTTTCTATTAGAAAAATCCTTCTTTAAAATCCAAACAGTTTATTTTTTACGATCAAAAATGCTTATAACTCAACAGCTAATTTATTGATCACAAAATGGTAAATACAGTTCAATTCCGAATCACTTTCACAATACATAACAAATTCTTCCTGTAGTATATTTTTCTGGAAAGAGGTTTTTCATTCACTAAAAACACTTCGTTCTACTTTCTGAAAAACAAAATGACCGCTAAGCCCAGTATATATGTAGCTAGTTTGTTTTTACCAAGTTTAAATAACCCTTCTTACAGTCTCATTTCCCAATATGAACCAAAATTTAATTTTAAATAACAGAAATGTATCAAAACACCCAAAAGACAGTGGACAACCTCTGGCCCAGTAATGGACAGGACAACCCATAAAAAGTAATAAATATAATTGTTTTTATGACTGTACTTAGAAACAGAATTTAATGAATACGTAGAATGAAACAAAATAGTTATTTTCAAATAAATTTAACAATTAGGATACCAGTTATTAATAAAATATTTGTGATAATCATTTACTGTTTCCATCAGTTATTGTAATTAAAAGAAGATCGATGTTTTAATTATTTTAGATGGATAGTTTAAAATACTAAATATCAGGCAATTACAGCTATCAAATTATTGAAACGGGAATTTAAAAGGTATAATTAAAAAAAAGTTTTGGAATATTAGTGTTTAGTCTCACTATTTTTAGCAATTATTCTTCCAGAGACTACTTGATGTATCATTTATAATAATTAATATTACAAATATGAAAGAAATGATATTTTGAGTTGAATATTTTAAACACTAAATAAAATAATTTCAAAATAAAACTGTAGAACTGATGTTTGAAGCCACTGATCTGCAGATTTACTTGTTTCATGAATATTATCTATAACTTTCATTAATAGTATTACTTTTTTTGTGTGTGTGTGTGTGTGTGGCGGGGGGTTCAGAGGTGAACAAGGAAACATTTAAGACAGAAAATAGATTTTTAATAGCTTCTGTAACTTAATTGTTTTTATTTAAACGGAGAGGGATTAAGCCCTATGAGCCCCTCTTTGACTGTGCTCTTAAACAATATTTTCTGCTTCCTGGCTGATTTAATTGCCAGATTATAAAATATGCAAGGTATATATAAAAAAAGCATAAAATATTAAAATTTTATCAATCAATAAAATAACTTAAAAGCAGTTATTTATAAAAATTTTAGTGTTATTACATTCTGGTAAGTGCAATTTAAAAATTAAAAATTGATTACTTAAGTTTTCAGTTAAGTCAAAGGATTTTAAATGCATTATGAACGTTACTGAAATTGCATTTTTAGCAATGCTTACATGGGGTGTCCTTTACTGGAAATTGACTAATTAAGTGTTCCAGTAATGAACACAGACAGGTCTTAAAATCTTAAAAATAAATGAAATTTTGTAAATGGCCGTTGGTACATAAAATTCTAAGTTTTCTATTGCTACTCAAACAAAAACATTCAAATATTGCAAGAAAATAAAAAATATATAAATTAATTAAACAAAGCCATTTCTTAACCTCTTCATTAAGATTTTCACAGAAAAACAGCGAAACTTTAAAACATTTTCTGCTTCCTGATGGGTTTGATTAAAAGTGTCAACAATAATCCAGTGCAAGGGGGAATTATAAAATAAATAATTAAAGATAAATATTTATCTGTTTTTTTTTTTTTAACCAAAAACATCAAGGGCTGTCCATTACTGGCACATCTACCTATTATAGAGATGGAAACAATTCTTTCGAAATTCTTGTAATTTTTCACAAAATTATTTACAAATTAGAAAACATATTTTTGGTTGATATGATTCATTTGAAAAATTACTTTCACAAAATACTTAGTACTGTTATATCTGACAAAGTTTGTCAATCGAAAAAAAAAACTTTTATTATTTTCACCTCCCCTCATCCCCCCTTGGTTTTACATGGCGCTATGATCAGCTTATTTATTTATTTATCAACAAAGTAATAAACAGGACATTTTAAACGAAAATAAATAAGTAAAAAATAAAAGGGCAGAACAATTTTAAAATATAGAAGCATTTCTAAAATAAGCTGCCGGCAGTGACGCTGAGCGTATGCAGGAATCTTTAGTTATTTATTTTTACAACAAATTAAGAAATGCAGGAGAATTTTTTCAAAATTTTAAAGCTTTATATGCTAGGGAGGCACAGTATGTGTGTAAATTAAGTTAGTGTGTATACGAAATCCGTTACCACGTGCTTCAAGATTAAAATAAAATCAGTACATACAATTCCACTAAAAACTAAGTATAAATTAAATGCTTTTATAAAACTTACCGAGTAAAACAGGTCCATCCTCTTCCTCAATGTTTCATCATTAAGTAAACTTCTTTAACTTAATGTTTACATTCGCCATCTTGTGAGGACAGGCGCGACGGCGAGACGAGACGAGACGAACGAATCGCAAAGAACGGCTCGATAATGAGTGAATTTTTATCAAGTTGAGTTGTTTCATTTCAGCTCTCCTTGAGCACAATAGAAAAATAACAGCTGAAATCAAGTTGAGCTAAACATTTAAAAATCAACTCATTCACGATCCAATAAATTAGAACTCATTTTTGAGCAACCAAATCCACTCATTCGTTTTAAGAGAGTAAAGAAAACTGCATTTAACTAAAGAAATCAGGAGCTTATCACAAAGCTAACGGTCGTTTAAAATCACCGTCACTTGAAATATTAAAAATACATGGTGTTTCAATATTGTAATAATATTTCTGTCAAGCACTGCACAACTAAAGAAAACTGCATTTAACTAAAGAAATCAGGAGCTTATCACAAAGCTAATGGTCGTTTAAAATCACCGTCACTTGAAATATTAAAAATACATGGTGTTTCAATATTGTAATAATATTTCTGTCAAGCACTGCACAACTAAAGAAAACTGCATTTAACTAAAGAAATCAGGAGCTTATCACAAAGCTAATGGTCGTTTAAAATCACCGTCACTTGAAATATTAAAAATACATGGTGTTTCAATACTGTAATAATATTTCTGTCAAGCACTGCACAACTAAAGAAAACTGCATTTAACTAAAGAAATCAGGAGCTTATCACAAAGCTAATGGTCGTTTAAAATCACCGTCACTTGAAACATTAATCGGCCAACAATCTTACATTAGACACATCTTCACAATAGAAATACCCAAGGTTCCAAGGTTCTTCTACAAGGTTCGAAATACCCTGTCAGCATATTTTTCCGCGCCCATTATTTCCGTTAATGACGCAATCGTTGGCTGAGAGACTGGCAGCTCAAACTCGGTCCTGATTTGCAGAATGAATTTCAGTTGATTTTTATCATCGGGAAATGAAATAATGTAGGAATAACGAATACAATTTTTTCTTCTTCATTAGTATATTTTTTAATGCGTTACAATTATCTATTATAAGATATAATTATTACAGTTAGGACGCTTTCAGACAAAGGCATAAAATAAATATTTTGTCGTCAAACTTTCAAATAACTTATCAAATTTTAATAAATTAGTAATAAATTGCTACATTTCAAATTAAACTTAGTAAATCCAGGGATTATTTTAATATAGCGACTTTTTATACCATACTTTTTATTATCTAATTATAAAACAGTAATGTGTAAATATGGCAGAAGATTTTTATTAAGGGACATTGACTTAGCATATGGGAAGCAGAGGAGAATTACCCCGATAGAAACTAGTTAAGGCGGGTAGCAACTGTTGCATAAAAATTATAGCATGAAACTATAATAGCTACTAAGGTAGGGTCGCAGTATTTTAAATTGCTTCTGGTGCACAAAAACCTACGCTAAGCCATTAGGTGAGCATGTGTGTCGGGGGGAGGGGGTGGTGCCTAGCTGGTACGTTATTTTAATACAATTATTTGGAGAACTTTATATTTTGTGAAAGGCAATTCGTTAATTACTTTATTGCACTAAAAATAACTTAGTTCCAAAACTTAGTAAACGAACTAGTATTGCAATTTTGACAAACGCCCCATGGTCTAATCACGTCGCTTGTTTTATAAAGTAATACCAAATTTAATGCATGGAATTTTAAACGACTTTCAACCGTTCGAAAGCGTTTTCTAATTCTGCTTACATTTATATTGCAATTGTATATACAGTCATCATACATATGATACAATTGTATTACATTCAGACACTTAGGTGTCTGATTTCTAAATGTCTTAATTTCAGACGTATTATCATTTTTAAGACACTTTATTTAGTTCATCCATACCATGATCACAGTAAGACATTTACGTGTCTTAAATTTAGACATCTATGATGTCTGAAATTTCATATTCAGACACTTAAGTGTCTGAAATACTTTTTCAGTCACATATGTGTCTGAATTTAAGACGCCTCTATTTGCAGTGTAAAAAATTAAAATATTACATCTAATTCAACCATACGCAAAAGCATAACAGATTTCAAAACCCAATATCAACCGTTCCCATCTACAATCGGAAAATTAGCCGAATTTTTTAGCAGCCCTGTGTAGGATGTATAGATTTGTATCCATTAACTAAATGCATGCCAAAATTTAGTTCACTTAAGACATACATATACTTGAGTAGAGAATTTCCCTTCAGCAATATCCTCATTTAAGGAGAATGGTACGTGAATACTTTTGTGCGGCCCTGTATATGAGGTATATAATTTATATATGACGAGTAACATATAAAAAATTAACTAGTATCCGTCAGGCCAAAATGTCGGAGCATGGAGACGCGTAAACGTAAAATATATTATTTAAAAAAATGTTTTATTTTCTAGATTACTGTTTAATATTATAAAAGTAAGTTTGAAATAACAATCGCCGATACTTCATTTTAAAGTGCATAATTCAGACGTCAGTTGTCTCGGGTAATGCACAAATACTAATCTGTCAGGAAGTGCTCCCATACTTCTAATGTGGTAGGCTGTCCTTAGCGAAAATCGCTACCATTAGAACTTCCTTTAAATGACAAAATACAGTAAAAGGGACATAAGTTGTTTAATGTGACAACACCTTTTGATGAATGTCCGCAGCAGTTTTTGACAAAGTTAAACTCTGGTATTCGTGTATGGTGGCAAGGTATGCAACAGTTAAAGGTAACTAACTTCGTGAGAATGAGGCCATTTCTTCTTTCCAATATTTACAAATAGGTTTGATATAAAAAAAATCCCTGCCAGGTCGGGCCTACAGGCGGAGGTAGATTTCGAAGTTAAGTACTAAATTCACCAACAAAACTTAAATCAAGATTAGAGATAAACAGTTCCTTCACTAAGAATGAGCTCCAGGGAGCTAAATATTTTGTAAGAATTCTAATATACAGGAATACACACACGCACGTATATGGAATAGGTTTAAAAACGGCAAAAGCAAATTCAGAGAACCTCAAAGTGTTAAAATATCTTAATATTTCCATAGTCGGGTTTTTATCATGTTTTAATAAGTTTCTTCAAACTCACATGACGTTACATATTCACCTGCTGAGGTCCATTATATTTCTAATGTGACGCAATATTTTGATTTTTTTTTTAAATTCGTCAAACTATTTATTAACCATTTGGAACTAGTATGTTGTGGCCATCACAAAACTTTCTTCTATCTCATACTTGTCAATACTTCAAAATTCATTATCACAGTGCATCTATGCTCATCATGAGGATTCTAAAAAGATGAAATTCCGTGCATTAGCTCTTGAGATATTACTGTCCATGAAATCGTGTAAATCCATCAAAATGCAGCATAGCAGCGCCACCTATTGGGTGATTTACACCAGAACCTAATTATCATCAACACATGTCAATGTCCAACTGAATATGAAGTTTGGGGAAAATCCGTGCATTAGTTCCTAAATTTGAGCTATTGCGAAAATCATGACAAATGCAGCACAACAGCGTCACCTGTTGAGCGATTTACACAACCACATAATCAGTATCAACATATGTCAAGGTGTACTTGAATCTGAAGTTTGATGAAAATTCGTGCATTAGTTCTTGAGATAGAGCTATTGAGGAAATAGTGCAAAATGCAGCATAGCAGCGCCACCTATTGGTCGATATTCACCAACACGTAGTCAGCGTCATTTCATATCACAGAGTAACTGAATCTGAAGTTTGATGAAAATATGTCCATTAGTTCTTGAGATACAGCGATTGCAGAAATCGTGAAAAATGTTGTATAGCAGCGCCACCTGTTGAGCGATTTACACCAAAATGTACAAAATGTCAATTCATATCAAGGATTAACTGATTCTCAAGTTTAGTGAAAATTGTTGCATTAGTTCTTCAGATACCGCTATAATGGGAATTCTGAAAAATGCAGCATAGCAGCGCCACCTGTTGAGCGATTTGCACCAAAACACAAACAGCACTAATTCATATCAAAGTATACATGAATCTGAAGTTTGTTGAAAATCCAAGCATTAGTTGTTGAGATAGAGCTACTGCGGAAATTGTAAAAAATGCAGTATAGCAGCGCCACCTGTTGAGCGATTTACACCAAACTGTACAAAACATCAATTCATGTCAAGGATTAACTGAATCTGAAGTTTGATGAAAATCCGTCCATTAGTTCTTGAAACAGAGCCACTGCGGAATTGTAAAAAATGCAGCATAGCAGAGCCACCTGTTGAGCGATTTGCACCAACACGTAATCAGCATCAAGTCTTATCAAGGACTTGATCACTCTACCAGGGAGCCAACCAAATAATGGCAAAGGCCCTGAATCCCTGGCAGAAAAACGTCCTCCACCATCTAACTCAACCCCAGCCGCCGAAACAGACCCGGAAACAGTGACAAATAATAAAACTAAAAAGTCATAAAAATATGGCACACTCTGCCTAGAAAATAAAATACAAAAATTAAAGTCATGTACAAGTTTTAACATATGACTGTAACCCTAGTTACTATAAAATAAAAATAAAGCTAAAACTAAAACTAAGACTGGGTGAAACTGAAAAACAAAATTTTAAGTTATTTTCAGTTACAAATGACTGTATAAAAGTACGATTTACACTAATAATCAAGACAAGATAAAACATTAAGCCAATAACACATTTTAGGTCTTATCAAGGACTAACTGAATCTGAAGTTTCATGAAAATCCGTGCTTTAGTTCTTGAGATAGGGCCATTGGGAAATCATAAAAAATGCAACATAGCAGCGCCACCTGTTGAGCGATTTACACCAACACTTAATTAGCATCAAGCCATATCAAGGACTAATTGAATCTGATGTTTCATGAAAATCCGTCAATTAGTTCTTGAGATAGAGCCATTTCGGAAATCATAAAAAATGCAGCATTGCAGCGCCACCTGTTGAGCGATTTGCACCAAAAACTAATCAGCATCAACTTGTATCAGGGACTAACTGAATATGAATTTTTATTAAATTCCGTGCATTAGTTCTTGAGATAGAGAGCCCACAAAATTTATGTCACACACAGACACACAGACAGACGGATAGACAGACAGACAGACAGACCGACAGACAGACTCACAGACAGACATTTTGTAAAAACATGTTTTTCGGATTCTCTGACCCCTAAAACGTGTAAATCCGTCGAAAACCGGAATTCGAAAATTTTCATGAATCCAATGCTTTCTTCTTGTAAAGATAGAAGAAAGTAAAAATGGTTATTGTTCTCTGTCAGGGTAGGAAATCAAAAACATATCTGAAGCGTTTTATTGGTTGAATCCGCATTTTATTCGTTTTCTGATTGGTCTATACAGTAATCTGTATTTCCCTTTACTTTCAACAGAGGTGGATACTTCTGTTGCCACTATGACAAAAAAGTAATAAAAACTACAAAAAAAAATTAATAACTCAGAAACAAATGGAGATACAGCTTTCAAACGAATTGCATTTAAAAGTACATTTTTTTTTCTCTATACGACGGTGCAAAAAGTAATATTGTGGGATGTTTAGAAGTTTAAGAATGAAATTGTATTTAAAATTGGTCGTCAGATTTCCAAGAAATCTGACGATGGAAAAGCCTTTTCCCGAACAGCCAATGAAATGCTTGGATAATACGTAAGTTTCAGGTGGATAATACGTAAGTTTCAGGAAATCTGACGAGTCACAGGCGATTTTCGTCGCATGCAATTTTTACGCGTAATAACACTATTAATGTTTAATTCATGGGGTACGTAATGTATGATCAACTCCGTGCGATTTTTTATGTCTTAAATTTTAGTCTTTGAAAAAATCATTTTCCATATGGTCGTTGTAATTTGTTAAATTGCTTTTATTTTTTTATTTTTTCATTTTGAGTTTTCATGCGGAAATCTTGCTCTAGAAAACTTATGACGTAATATTCAATTAGTTTTCAATTCATCAAACTGTTTATTTAATTTAATTTTTACGTGAAAATCTTGCAATAGAAAAGAAATTGTTGTGATGAGAATTTTATTGCTTTTTTTAATTGTTGGCAACTGCTATAACGAAAAATATTTATTTTTTTACTGTCATTGTTGTGAAACAGCTTGTTTTATCAGAATCATGTTAAGACGGTATTCAAAATTTTTAACCCTCCCCATTTCCATTCTCTTGGGCCGATTTTGCCCATTTTCAATCCCCGCTGAGATATTAGCCATCTCAAAGTTGTCGGCGAGTTTGAAGACGATCCGTGCATAATTGCGACTTTTATCGTGTGAACAAAATTTAGTACATATATATATATATATATATATATATAAACATTTTAGGTGGGGTGGTTTTGGGTTCCTAGGGTCATATAATGAAAATTTATGAAGGAATTTTTCAAAAGTCGCACCATTGTAGCGACTGCAATAGGTAGTATTTCTTACGAAATCTACCTAAAATTTCTTCCAGTTAGAAATGGCCCATGATACTCAACAAAATGAAGTATTATAACCTGTGGAAAGCCTCGAGGTTGAAACCGTGGTTCATAGGCAATATTGTTTATCGTACTTACTGCAACATTTACCAATCCTCACTCCATCCAGATATTGGTATGTAGCATAATGCATAACCCTGCATCCAGCTGCTGAGGAAAGTCCAGCCTGAAGTCCATACGCTTGATCATCTCCATTCCCTCTTGCTATTTAATCATTGTGATCAGCTATAATTCTTGTCATTGGCCGCCGCTTTGACTTAAGAATTACTTCTTCATTATATTATTTAGCTTGCTTGGTTTTGAGAAAAAGACATATGGCATCTTCAAATCATTCAATTTAGCCGAAAGCAGTATATCTTTCCGTCGTTGCATAAGGGGTGAGAGGTAGTCTAAAACTTGACCCATGCAAAATAAATTAAGAGTCTTTAGGAACTGTGTCTGATGATCGTCGTTCTGTTTAAATGAGTGTGTTAATGTGAAACATTTTTTAAAAGTTCTAAGTATTTTTTGTCCGCGAAGAACCAAAATGACTTTTATAAAATGTCTCTTATATAGAGGGATGTCTTTTACGCGATGTAAATATTTAATACGTCCAAGGATTTAAACAAATAAGCCTCTAAAAAGGCTAAATGTTATCTATTTTACCTTCGTGACATCTTCGTTAAAAGCTAGCCATAAGATGACATCCTATCATCGAAAATTCGTCATTAATAAGAAATAACACTGGATCCACTCTGAGCTGTAGATTTATTGCTGACTTTTTAAATTAGCGAACTATTTAAAACACGTTGGTTATTTAAGCGCTGAGTTAATTTCCTTGTCTACGACATTAAATCCAACAATACCTGTTAGTGCCAAAAGACTGATAGCTTCTCACCCTACACTGTAAAAAAAATCTGTAAAGTAACTAAAGTTTTTCTAGGAAACTGGGATTCCTAGAACTTTTTACGTAACGGCAACAAACAAAAATTCCTGTAACAGCGTCTGTTACAGGATTTTTTGTTGTTGCCGTTACATAAAAAGTTCTAGGATTCCCAGTTTCCTAGAAAAACTTTAGTAATTTTACAATTTTTTTTTTTTCTTGTACAGTGTAACTCACTATGATTGTTTTACTAATTTCTTTGATTATCGTACATTTTCCAGGTCTTCCTTTTCCAATAATAAAAGTTGACTTAGGGAAATTTGTAACTTAAGCTATAAAGTGCATAACTGAAGCATCTTCTGCTGCTCGTCTGTAAATCTGATGTCAAAATTATCAAAATTTTCATGCAGCGTAATTTGTTGATATTTGCAATAACTTAGAAATGTTAAAAGTAAAGGTAAACCATTGGATAAGAGAATCTATGGTAAAGATAAAGAATTACCACCAGATGTATTTGAGCGATTTTAATTTGTTTAATGTAGCTCCGATCATTGAGACAATCAAAAATTGGAACGTGATCTATCGAGTTAGCGGCCAGAAACTTCAAAGCTCCTTCAAAGACTTGCTAGTCTTTCACAGCCCACACTTGTTTAATATCGTAACATGTAAAGTTTTGTAATACGTATGTAACACACACACATCGGTAGTCTGCTATACTTCTCTATCAAACTTGATACCTTTATTCATCTGAGCTGTTGTTATGTCGTTATTCTGCAAATACTCGGAAGGCATCTGAGTTATTCTTATGCGACTTTTCCAAATAGAATTACATTGAATATCTCAGTACATACGAATTGCTTTCTTTTAACCGGCATTTTCGAAATTTTTGTGTATAATATTACACATATAAAAATATGTATATTTCTTAAAATCTACACTAAATCTAGGAAACAGATTAAAAAAAAAATCAGGGATTGATTTATGAATTTTAGTGAACATGATTTCTCACGAATTATCTTTCATTGTTATATCCATTTTTCCGATCATAAGCAAAATATCATAAGCATCATAAGCATCATAAGAATTATATAGTCATATACATTAACGTCGAATTTCTTGCTAAGCTTCGCGACATTTGGCGAGATATCGCCAAATTTGGCGACCAAAAATATGCCACCATAAATTAAGCCAATTTGGCTGTAGCTGACTAATTTGGCGAAATTTTCATTGAAATTCAGTACTGATGATTCTTCTCTAATCGGTTTCTTCGCATTTTAGCTTCGTGTTCTCCAGTAAAATGAGCTAAAACCTTAAAACCATGAAATAGGGAAGCTACATTTTCCAACCCGTATAGTATTTTTTTTATTTTGTAATCTACATATTTCCATTTCATAGTGTACATCTTGACAAAAAATGCTTATCTCATTCACTTCAGAATTCTCACTTGCATTTCAGTTGCAACACATTCACTTACGATGAATTAAAAAATTGAGTATCTTCAGCAACTGTGACCGCTACCAAATTGCTAAATTTGCGCATCAAACAACGTTCAATAAATTATGAAATTGTCCAGAAACCCAAATACGAAAATTTCCCAATAGAAACATACATTCGTCATGAATACAAATATACATACATAAGAATACATATATATAAGTAATACGTTCATAACATTATATTTTTCTAGATTTGTTTGAGTATCACTCATAGCTATTTGGCTAATGACCTAAATTGTATTTTCCTTATTCAATTTCTTTTCGTTTTTCTTAATTTAAAATTCAAAATGAATTGCATCGATTTGGAAGTTTATTGATAATGAAAAGTTCGTATAAAAAAAAAAAAAAAAAAAAAAAAAAAAAAAAAAAAAAAAAAAAAAAAAAACAAGTGGCCGTTACGTACATAGAAAGTAAAACTTCTGAAAGCGGAGGGGGAGTCAATATATCTCAGGTTAACAATGTATCAACATCGACTTACACATTCGACTCCATATTGACCCGTATGAGGTTAAAATGAATAATTTACAGCAATAGAGCTAATGTTTTCAATTAATAACGGGATGAATCTCGCCGAATTTCGACGAAAGAAATTGTTTAAAAACGAACTCATATATAGGTTAGTATTTAGACTCTTAAAATAAATATTATTTTTAGCTTAAAGTTACCAAAATACTAATTCCATACACTTCGACTGTTCAAAAAATTAAACTGCATTATTATAGCTAATCAAGTTAAATAATCTTGATGAAATTACCCGTTGTGATTGTTATGTTTAAAATTAACGATTGAAAATCAGAAAAAATGATTTCACCTTAACTCAATAATGGAATTATTTTTCGCATAAAATCTAAACTTAACGTTATTTTCACCGTCTCAAAATTTGCATACGCATATCTCATATTTACATTCACCATTTCAAAAATATTGCAATGCACAATATGTGATTAATACATATATTTCTAAACTTGAAATCAAGTTTGTCAACTACGGCTTTGCATGTGAACATTAGCACTCTTGACTTGTGATTCTAATCTCCGTATCGGCGAGTAAAATTCCAGAAATTTATAACTTTTAGAGACGTTCGTAGTAAAATATTTACTTTTATCAGAGAAAATGATCGTTTTCATTTAAATATGATGTCATTTTGCCTCATTGAAGCATTTCACCAAGCGTCACAAACTCAATGAATGAAAAATAATTAAATTATAATATTTTTTTGTGGAAAACATGAGTATTTTTACTTTCTTCTATCTTTACAAGAAGAAAGTATTGGTTTCATGAAAATTTTCGAATTCCAGTTTTCGACGGATTTACACGTTTTATGGGTCAAAGATTCCAAAAAACATGTTTTTCAAAATGTCTGTCTGTGAGTCTGTCTCTCCGTCCGTCTGTCTGTCTCTATGTGACACAAATTTTGTGGGCGCTCTATCTCAAGAACTAATGCATGGAATTTAATAAAAATTTATATCCAGGTAGTCCCTGATATAGATTGGTGCTGATTAGTTTTTGGTGTAAATCGACCAGCAGGTGGCGCTGCTATGTAGCATTTTGCAGGATTTCCGCAAAAGCTCTATCTCAAGAACTAATGCACGGATTTTTATAAAACTTAAGATTCCGTTAGTCCTTGACATGAATGGATGCCGTTTACGTTTTGGTGTAAATCGCCCGACAGGTGCTATGCTGAATTTTGCAGGATTTACACTATTTTCGCAGTAGCTGTATCTCAAGAACTAATGCACACATTTTCATCAAACTTCGGATTTAGTTAGTCCTTCATATGAAATGATGCTGACTACGTGTTGGTGTAAATCGCCCAATATGTGGCGCTGCTGTTCTGCATTTTGAACTATTTCCTCAATAGCTCTAGCTCAAGAACTAATGCACTAATTTTCATCAAACTTCAGATTTAAGTATAACTTGATTAATATTGCTGCTGATTATGTGTTGTTGCAAATCGCTCAACAGGTGGCGCTTCTATGCTGCATTTGTCATGATTTGCACAATACCTCTATCTCAAGAACTAATGCACGAATTTTCCACAAACTTCATATTCAGTTAGACCTTGGCATGAGTTGGTGATAATTAGGTTCTGGTGTAAATAACCCAATAGGTGGCACTGCTATGCTGCATTTTGCTGGATTTACACGATTTCAGTGACAGTCATACCTCGAGAACTAATGCACGGAATTTCATATTTTGAGAATTCTCATGATGAACACAGATTGCCATTTAATTTGGCACTGAGATAGTGAATTTTGAAGTATTGGCAATTATGAGATAAAAGAAAGTTTTGTGATGGCCACAACATACTAGTATCTATATCGATCTATATCATTAGTGATTATTGACCATAGACCAATAATGGAGATTTTGGAAATCGACCTTTTTATTTTCTTCTATATTTAGAGGGATGACAGGGATGACCGCCCCGGGAACCCAGCTTTCGCTTTAGAGTATAAGGGCAATCCCGGGGGTAGATTTCTATCTTTACAAGAAGAAAGTATTGCATTCGTGAAAAATTTCGACTTCCGGTTTTCGACGGATTTATACGTTTTAGAATGGCCAGAACCCGATTTGACTGTTTTTAGAAAATGACTGTCTGCGAGTCTGTCTGTCACGCTGTCACTCTGTCTGTGAGTCTGTATGTGACAAAAAATTTTTGGGCGCTCTATCTCAAGAACTAATGCACGGAATTTCACAAAACCTTATATTTAGTTACACCTTGATATAAACTGGACCTGATTAATTTTTGGTGAAAATCGCCCAAAAGGTGGCGCTGCTATGCGGCATTTTTCACGATTTCTGCAATAGCTATATCTCAAGAACTACTGCACTGATTTTCCTAAAGCTTCAGATTTAGTTAGTCCAGGATATAGTTTGGTGCTGAGTACTTTTTTGTAAAAACCGCCCAACAGGTGGCGCTGCTATGCTGCATTAACATCATTATCGAAATAGCTCTAACTCAAGAAGAAATGCACGAATTTTCATCAAACTTCAGATTCAGTTAGTCCCTGATATAAATTAGTGCTGTTTAATTTTTGGTGTAAATCGCCCAACAGGTGGCGCTTCTGTGTTGCATTTTTCACGATTTCCGCAAGAGCTGTATCTCAAGAACTATTGCACGGATTTTCATCAAACTTCTGATTTAGTTAGTCCATGACATGAATAGACGTATAAATTAGTGCTTTTTAATTTTTGGTGTAAATCGCTCAAGAGGTGGCGCTGATATGTTGTATTTTTGCGATTTTCGCAATAGCTTTATCTCAAAAACTAATGCTTGGATTTCCAACAAACTTCAGAATCAGGTATACCTTGATATCATTTAGTGCTGCTTATTTTTGGTGGAAATCGCTCAACAGGTGGCGCTGCTATGCTACATTTTTCAGAATTTCCACTATAGCTCTATCTCAAGAACTAATGCACGAATTTTCATCCAACTTCAAATTCAATTATATTTTGATATAAATTGGTGCTAAATCGTTGTTATTTCTTGTACTATTTAAATGATTTAATTGACGTAATTTATATAGAAGAAAGTTTTGTGATGGCCACAACATACTAGTTTTAAAGCGTGGCTTCATTTTCTGTTCAGTTTTTTTCAGAAAGTTTATTTTGAATTTTTTGAGAAAATGGCATCAGTAAAGATAAGCAAACCTTATCATTTTTTCCTTTCTTTACAACAATGGAAGTAATCCAATTGCTAACATTTTGAAACAAATGTATAGAAAATTTTTATTTTTAAATTTAAGTATTAAAATGGGAATATTTATAAAATCAGCTAGTGTGGGCAAATCTTCACTGAAACAGCTTTTATTTGAAAAAAGTATTATTAAAATTGGTTCGGAAAAAAGCTCAGGGTAGATGACTAAAAGAAGAAAGCCTTATCTTTCAAATATATAGAATTAATCTCGCAATGTAATCTCTATGGGAAAATTTTGAGCCGACATTTCAGGCTGTTAGCGTTGAAGAATATTTATGATTTTGAATACGCGCCGATTTATGGAACTACCGACGCCCAGCTCATTTTTTGTGTCGATGCGACAAATATTTTGCACGCTATACTGTTAAGAAAAGTGTAATTTTTGTGGGGAAGCCGGAGCTGTGCTCCGACAATTAAATTTAAAAGTGCATACCGAATTTAAAATCGTACACTCCAGTAATTATTACTGAAACACAGTAGCGATTTGTTTTGTGTGTCCCAATAAATGAATAAATAAATAACCGTTATCTGTTTCATGAAAATCCGAGTATATTTACGGTAGCTGGAGCATGGACAGACTGGCGGGCAGACTGACCGAATGCATAAGCACTTTTCAACTTTGTTGGAAAGTGTTAAAAAAGTTTAAAAAAAAAGACAATCAACAAAGTTTATTAAAGCCAGAAATCAGTGTAATTAAATAATGCAAGTACAAATCATATCCATTGAAATACAGCAGCCAGTGCATGTGCTGATGAATTTATGTGCTGAAACATCTTATACAAGGGAATAAATATCTTTTGTGATAACCAACCGATCTTAAGACTAAAGATAGACCGAAACTGAATTATTAATTAAATAAAGCGTTTATTAAACATACATAATTATTAATTAAAATATAATTGTGTGGCTCAAGTTTTCTATCAGTGCTGCTGACCAAAACTTTTTATTTTCATGTAAAATAGGTTTGAAACTAAAATTTTCTATTGCTCTTAAGTCTGCAGCCTTTAATGAGCACATGAAAAGCGTCTTCAAAATTTAGCCTTATATCATATAACCATTGCTTGCTTCATAATTTGCAGTCATTTCTTGAGTCAGTGATGACCAATAATCATAAACAGCGAAGTTCATGGGGTAATAAATAAATAGTGTCATATTTCAGCCGATACAGCTCAAACCAAAGAGTAATGTTGAAAATTTCCGAAGAAAGAAACGAGATTTTTGGAATACAGATATTTTTTGTCCGGTCGAATTTTCAGCTGTATTTCCGCTGCAAACGAAAACGAAACCAAATTTTCAGTCGATCTCTAGTTAAAACCAGACTCGGTATGCGTATAACCTAAAGTAAAATATTTAACTTATTTAGAAACTTCATACAATCTTTGCAGCGAGTATAAAACTCGAAATGCAATGGAACACAAATTTACTTCAATATAATGGTTCTTTTTGCTTAAACCTTCGTATACTTAATTTCATGAATTAATTATACAAAAAAAATTTGTAACTGGAATGTGTTAGTTATGATTGTTCTTTTGAAATTAAACTATTCAGCAGGAAATTGTCAACTCACGTCCGCTAATTGCTAACCAAAGCTAAGCGATAAATTATTCCAAAACAAATTCCTTGAACATTCTTAATTAATAATCTGGATAACAAACTGAAAGGAAGTCATTAAAGCAACTAAGAGCTAAAATTATTAGAATCTAAGTTTGTTGTTTAGCGGAAGTGTTAAGTTAAAAACCTTTTCCTATTTCTAAGCTTCGTCAGCGAGCGGAATTCAGATAGACTTGAAACTACAAATTAGCTACAGGAGAATAATAGATTACATTTTGACAAGAGTTAAGATGCTTGGTTTCAAGGTATTTGTTCTCTCATGTATGGAAACGTATTATTATTCGTTAAATCGTGTACTTAAGCGAAATTAGGCCCGTATCAGTGCTTCAAAATGATGCAAAATGGGATTGTGATGAATTTGTTTTGAAGACGTTAATTATCTCGAGCTACTAGAAACATAACATTATTTCGAGATTTATGTTTTTAAATAACTAATTCTTTAGCATATTAGATTTAAAAGTTGTTACACAATTATAACAGTTTGGTTTTCTTATAAAATAAAAAAGGCAAATGTTTATTATCCTACAAAACTAAAATATAGCCCCTTTCAGGCTAACAATGATTTCTAAAAGCCCTTTGTATCTTTTGAAACCGCAGAAACTAATATATTTCCAGATTTAAAGGAGCATTTATAAAGTAATGTATATTTTTCTGCGACAGATTTTCGGAAACGTTTCTTGGTAGTTTTATAGTGTATTAATCAGTTTTCTCAAACCAGGATATAGATTTTAAGAATGCTATTAATTCTTAATTAAACATTTTCAACTGCGTAATTGGATTTAAACGTACAAGAATAACAAAACAATATTCATTTCAATGTTAAGGAAAATGCTCTTAATTTATCATGTCTGTAAGATAGACAGGCTTTGGTAAAAATAAAAATCTGTACCTAATGGATATAATCCTAAAAACCTAAATTCTGGGTAGAGAAAATGACTAATACGCTATGAAAATTACTCAGAAAAATTTATAAAAATGAGTGGCAACAAAAGAAACTTTGCTTTTATAAATGCTTCTTTAAATTAAAAAAAATATATTGGTTTCAAAGGCTTCTGAAGATAAAGAACGCTTTTCGGAGCCGTCGGGAAGTGGTTATCCCCACGGTATGCTATTTCTTTCTCCCACCTATTAATGTGTCGTCTCCAAAAAATAACATTCCGTTGTATAAGCCAGTCGTAAAACAAAGCAGATGTATCATTGTACGGTTAAATACTCTACTGCAATTTTTTTTATTTCTAAGTATCGCATCTTTTTAATTTTTATACCGTCCTATTGGGAAAAAAAAGTACTCTTAAATGCGATTTGTTTGAAAACTGCATCTCCATTTATTTTTGAGATATTTACATTTTTGTAGTTTTCAGCACCATTTATTTTATTTCGGCAACTCAAGTACTCCATTTCTGTAGAAAGTAAAAGAAAAATTGTTGGAAAATAGCAATTATATCTTTTTGTTGCCATTTTCTCATAAAACTGAAAAAAAATTATTGAAATGCTATTTTGAAAAAATATAAATGAATGATTTCTGATAAAACATGGAGCTATTATAAACTAACTTTAATTTTAAGTATCTATATTGATACTACAAACAAATGAAGGCATGTGAATCATGAGATAGCCGTTTTTTTCCCCAGTTTCTTGAATGACGGAAACTCTTTTATTGGATTTGTGTATTATTAAGCGATAGACACGTCCTATGCATATTTTACTGTGGATGTTGTTTAAGACTAGATTGTAAATGAGACATTGTTTAGCCGATGCTGGTGACGTCATTTTATATAAAACAAACGCGCGTGTTTGAGAGTCTTAAAACTGAAATATCTGTATTTATATATATATATTTTCTTCGGGGGCGACACTAAATTCTAAAAAAAACAGAATTCCTGTTTTCTAGTTGTATGTTTTTTCGTTTATGGTTATATTATATTTTCCTTAAGATAAGACACATCTGTCTTTTCTTTAGAAAGTATGAAATGCTCATAAAATCATCCTAGTTTTAAGTTATGAGTTCTTTTTCACACTAGTATGCGTGAAAACTATGAATTTTTATGAGCGTCCCATTTAAGAAACAAAATTTTAAAAAAAGTAAAATTTATATACAGGATATCAAAAAAAGTATATCCTAATTTCAATGATATATTACAGCAGTTTAGTTTAGACTATTGACACCAAATCATACATCAAACTGAAACTAAGATAACCTAGTTTTTCTTACAAATGTACTATATGTGCACCTTATCGTCCAAAATAACAGAACTTTCCGTCATAATTCTATAACTAATACAGGTAGAATGATGTGTTATAGCTTAAAACCTCCCCTGAAACAATACCTATCTAACGGTATAAGTTTCGTAAAAATGCATGCGTTCGGAATGAAATTTCCGTTTGGATTTTATATATATAATTGATAGAAATATTTCAATAAAAATGAACAAAATGTTTTTCCGGTTGAACGGTTTTCTAATTTCTTAACATAACAATATCATTTTGTAAATGCCTACTAGAGACACTCAATCGTGTTTTCATGAAATTATATAACTGAAAGAATTACTTTAATTCTAAACTTGTTCTCGTGAGAATAAAATCCCATAAAACTTTTCTTACATTACAGTTTTAGAATGTTGCGAAAGTTAAATTGTCTTTGTTTTTTTTACTGGAGAAGTCATTCTGGCCATTTGAAGTAATTTTGTACGTTTTTATAACGAGACTTTCTTGTTCACTTGATTTAGAACAATCGAAACTGGAAACTAGTGGAATATAATTTTATTTTTCGTTTTTCGGCATGTTTTCACCTCGAAAAGTATAAATATGTGAAGAGAATATTTGATTTTTGAGTAATAATACACTATACAAATTATAATATAAATGTGGAATGAAGGTGTGCATATAAAAATCTTGTTAGCTTTTTATAAAACTGTCAAAAGTATATCCATCAAAGAATGCCCCAGTTTCAATAGTATATTATAACAGTTTAATTTAGACTATTTAAAACAAATCATACATCCAATGGAAGATAATCTAATCAAGTTTTTCTTACAAATGTTCAATATCTGCACCTTCAGTTATACTACTCAATTCTTCCCACACTTCCGTTAACAAGTCCGGATTAATGGAAGCAATAGCCTCTTCAATTCTGTGTCTCAACTCTGACAACTCATTAGCTAGCAGCAGAATGTAGACACGATCTTTTATAAAGCCCCAAAGGAAAAAATAACATGGCTCTTGCGGCTTTTAAATCTTCAGCCCAGCAATAAAGCTTTACGCTTAGGAGTCACCATTATGCGTATGTGGCACTGCAAGAAATAAATTACAAAGCAATACTCGAGCATGTGGTTATCAAAAACTGTTTGAATTACTCTTTATTTGAGACTTTAACTCTCACTGAGTGTTTCACTGAACACTCTCTACAACGCTTACAGTTGAAATTATTAAAATTTATAAAGGGGATATTCTTTTATGGACACCCTGTATTTAAATAGGTTAACATTTTCTAAATTAACCTATCTTTTGATTCTGTGTTCCACATTTAAACTACCTTAATAAATCAATTAAAAGTTAGTAAATATACATTCGAAATTATATTAAAACACTTTAAAAAAATTTAATAAAAAATTAACATCATCTAAACTCAATCTGTATCTTCTTTTATCCTTTGAGCTACATTCTCTTCACAAATTTTCCTATGCAAATGAGGTAAAAAAACGACGAACGCTTCATAAAACATTTCGTCTGCCTTCTGAAGAAAAACAGAAATAATGATTTCATAGTTATTGTTTCTAACATTGGTGTTACCGACTTTATCACTTTCAGGACATTCTGACATACTTTTGTTTGTTCAACCATGAGAAAAGTGGTTCGGCTCTTAAACCCAAATCTAGACCTAAACGCTTAAATTATTTTAACATTTTATTTAAGAAAAAATACAGAAATTAATTTTTTTCTTTCAAACAGTTTATTTTTGCGTTACATAAATCATTAATGACGCGATTTCAATTCCATGGATTTTTCTCAGCCGCGTTTACGGTCCCTTGAATTTCGGTACCAATAATTTTTTTAAGTTTTTTTTTCGCTTTATTTTTCTGATATTAAATAAGCCAAAGAAATCTTTTATAAAATATTGGTGTCCAAATGTAGGGCACAAAACATAGGTTTAAAAAAGTCCGCCTACGATAGCCACTATGTTTGTGTCAGCGATCAGGCCTAGTATTCAGGGGGTGGTGGCCAAATTCAAAATCACGTCAGTGACACGGGCACATTTACAGATAGATTGTACAGATAATTGAAAACAAGATCAATAAATAATACTCGGCATAATTTTTTTTTACAAATGATTCTTTTTGCAACAATGGCTTAAAAAGAACAAGATTAAAGAATTTATAGTACATATACATTTAACGTCTGAATTTAAAAACCATTAAAACACCAAATAAAATAAACTAAGACAGACTTTAGCACAGTTAAAAATTAAAATTTTTAAAAATTTGTAAAAATTTTATTTTTTTACTGTGCTCAAGTCTGTCTTAGTTTTTTTTATTTGGTGTTTTAAAGATTAGAGAAATTATTTTTTAAGTTGTTGTTGATATATGGATTTTAAGAAATCTTCATCAAGCAAATGAGTTGATAATCCGCAAATTTCACACACGTCTTCTCACTTCGTAAATGATCTGAAAATGCGGTAGAACATGGATGGCTAAGTAAGGACAGAACGGTATTCTGTCGAGTAATATATTTTATGTACTTTTCTTTTATATATTATGGATAATTATAACAATAGAATAAATGATTTTTGAGATATGCTTTGTAGTGCCTTTCTTGTGTGTGTGTAATCTGATGTTATTGTGTAATTTTCAAGAAACTGTTAATAACAATAATTCTAAGAAAAATTGCAAAACGTTTATAGTAAGTAGAAATGTAATAATCTTTACAAGGCATCCCTTTGCATCTAGATAGCCAATTTTGAAAGAATATCAAGAATCTCTCTATTCTAAAAAAAAGTAACTACCGCTGTCACCGCCGCCGCCGCCGATTTTGAATTTTTTGTGAACGGAGGTCTTTCTTCGTTAATATTAAGAAAAATAATGCATACAAAAATATGAAAATCGGTGGTTTTATACAGAAATGTTTGATAAACACGCTGATGAAGACAGTTTTCAAATCGAAGAATTATTTAAAGAGATATTTAATACTAAAGTTGGACAAAATCGTTTCACTAAAAAAGTTTTATAGCAGCAAAAACTATACATGGCAGTGTAATCATTTTTAGATCATTTTATGCGTTAGAATTTGCCGGAGTGCAGATTGCATTAATTTTTTTATTTTGACTCATTTTTTGAGGTTTTATTTCTATTTTAAATTCAAATTTTCAGCATTTCTTGAGATATTTTTTACCGATTTTAGAAAGTGATATTAATTTAAACTGTTGCCAACTGTATAAACAGCGGAAACAATAATGTTTGCTTCAAAAAAAAAATATTTATACGTGTAATAAATTAAAAATTTATTTACACGTGACTATTATAAACAGAAAAAAACATTTGAATTAGAATTAAATAATTATGTACAAAAAGCAGGAACTTATTAAAAATTACGTCATAAAACTATAATTACATGTGAATTTTAAGAGAGAAAGGAATTTGTAAACTAATAAATTTATTAACATGCATTAGAAGTCTTAAATAGGAGAAATTACGTCATATTTACGTCACATTACAGTTATTACATAAAACGAACACAAAATAATATTGCAAAACGGTTTAAATTTAGAAATTGCGCTAGACATTTATTTGATATTTTGAGTGGATACTTTTCAACTATTTTTCTTAGGAAATCGCAAATAATATTTCATTTCTAACACAAGTATTTTCATGTGAATATTAAAACGAGAAAGAATAATTTAGTCAAAATTACGTCAGATTAAAAACGATTAATTTAAAATGTTTCATTTAAAAGAACTTTCTTTTCGCTTTGTTAAAAAATACCGGGAGACAAAGATTCTGTTTACGTAATTCCTTTTATACTAGCTTATTTTGAAATGTTGTTACACGTGTCTACGTCATCAAATTATTTTTATTTCGACGTTTTATTTGTATTTTTATTAATGTTGTACTAATTTATTTGTTCTTTCGTTATTTAAAATAAAAATTATGTCAATTTGCATAATTTGGTGAGTGGTGTGGCGATTTATATAATTTGGCGAAATTAGTCGACGGGATAATCAAGTAGTACCGCAACGGGTTTGGCTTTAAAATTTCCCCAATCAAAGAGAAATGAATAGAAATCTGTTTATAGGGAGAACGCCAGTGTTTTTTAAATTATAATTCAATCTTTCGAAATCTTTTTAAAGCCGATCACATTAGCGTGCATTTAGAGTCTGCGGTGTCTGGACGGGGGTTGGCGAGCGTAGCTCGTAGGGGGCCGAGCCCCCTAGTTTCTAAAAGAAAAAGTCAAGCCTGCAAAATTTGGGTTGTGTCATGTATTTTAGCTTTTGATAACTGATTCTTCTGTATTTTTTAGCTCTGAATCCGAAAATGGCCTTTATTTACTACCATCACATCAGGATTTTTTTGCAAATCGCAAATTTTTAAATTTTTTAAAAGTCAAAATATTGCGAAAATCTGATACTATAAAATAGACGTAAATATTTTTATCATGATATTTACTTTTGGCTTATACAATGCATAAAGTATGTTCCCTTTCACTTTGAGCCACGTACTAGATTATCTCTCTCACGCGGAATGAATGACCCCCCCCCCCCATACACACACACACACACTCAAACACCTTCCGTCATCAGATTCTTCAACTGTTTAGCAAATAAAATAAATATTGTTAGTAGTAAAGGGAGTAAAATAGTGTGAATAAAATATTATGAAAAAAAAAATTACATCTATTTTATAGTATCAGATTTTCACAATGTTTCGACTTTTTTTTAAAAATTTAATAATTTGCGATTTGCGACAAATCCTGACATCATTGTAAAAAATTAAGGTCCATTTCCAATTTAGCACTAAAAAATACATAAAAACCAATTATCAAAAGTCAAAAAAATCTAAGCATCGCAGACTTGTGTTTATCTTACTTGAAAGACTAGCTATCTAAATTAGCTAGTCTAAAAATTTCCGTTTTCTTCCTACAAACATTGGACGTATTAGATATGGCGGTTTTTGCTTCAGTCCACAAACTGGAAGTGTGTATTTAAATAATCAGAATGGGGGTGAAGTATCTTCTAATATTGAGATTGGAGAAGGTACAACTTATAAATTTGGAAAGCTTTAAGAATTTTAAGTGTTTTTTCTGATAGATTTTCAGAAATGAAAACTTTAAATGTGGTTTTTGTAAAACATGATTCTCATGAACAATCAGTTACGAAAAACGTACCATCTTAAAATTTGCATTTAAATTTCAATAATACTGAGCGCCTACAGTTAATATGATGTTGTGACTATCATGAATTATAGGTTGCACTAACTGCAAATTTTACAACTATTTTTTAAATGACCATATAAAAAATATACGAAAAATCCTCAAAGTGTATTTGAATAGGTTAAACACTGGAAAACCATTATATTTTCAGTAACTTAAATTGTATTTTTATTGAAAAATCGTAGGCTATAATTTTCTTTTGTTGCGAGGACATTTTTAGTAAATATGAAATATTGCATTATTTTTTCGTAAAATTGTAAAAATAAAAAAGAAATTGCAGTAAAATAATTTATTTAAGAAATTAAATTATATTTTTATATATTAATCTATTTAAAGCGAGCAGTATTTTATTCATTTTTGCTTTATTTAAAAAAAAAACAGTCTTAAACGTACTAAAATAAAATAAGTAACGATGGATTGTAAATTTTCTGGAGTTTTCAACAGTATGTCATTCTTGTTCTTTATCAGTTTTCTTTAAAGCTATCATTATACTGTGACCTAGCGGATGAGAAAGTACATACATCAGTCTCCTACTAGCAGTGATAGAAGTCGGGTCCGAAATACATATCAGTGTTAAAATTGCGTTATGATTGACCTCTCTGATTTTGAAAGATGCATGATTGTTGGGGTCCATCTTGCTGGAGCCTTAGTAACGATAACGGCAACCCTTCTAGGTGTTGATAGAAGTACAGTGTCGATTGTAATGTCAGCATATTTAAAACACGGGAAAACATCATCTGAAAAGCACAACAGTGGTCGAAAGTCGACGCTGAATGACAGAGACCGAAGGGTTTTGAAGCGGATTGTGGTAAGGAAAAAAACACACAAGACAACAGTATTCCAGATAACATCTCAGATGAACACACATCTACCGGAAGCAGTTTCAAGAAAAACTATCCGGCGTGAACTGCATATGGCAAATATTCATGGTAGAACGGCTATTTCAACCCTTATGTCTCTGTCATTCAGATTCTACTTTCAACCACTGTTGTGCTTTTTTAGATGATGTTTTTCCGTGTTTCAACTATGCTGACATTACAGCCGACACTGTATTTCTTCCAACGCCTAAAAGGGTTGCCGTTATCGTTACTGAGTCTCCAGCATTATGGGCCCCAACAATCATGCCTCTTTCAAAATCAGAGAGGTCAGACATAACGCAATTTTAACACAGAAATATATTTCGCATCCGACTTCTAGTGCTGCTAGTAGGAGACTGATGTATGAAACTTATCATCCGCTAGGTGGGACCCTTCACTGTTAAGGGGTCAGGAGTATACAAGAGGTTTCTTTCGAGAGCTATTTTACCACAAGTGTTCATATTATTTGTCCAACCCCTGTATTTCATTATTTGTGCAGTTTTAAACATTTAAGTGAATGTTTGCTTCATACAGATTTCCACGTTTTCCATATATATTCAATATCAGCTGTAAAGTAACACAGTGACGTTACACCGGATTTGTTATCTACGTCCGATACTTTGGACATTTCTTACAGTAGATAATGCCATTTACTCATTTGCACGTAACTCTTGTAATTTTGCTTTTATTACATAATATTCATGTGCTACATTCTTAAATGTCTAGCCATTTCGTAGATTATATTTTGACTAATGGGAAAAAAAAGTAGAAAAATTAATAGAATTATCGTAAAACAAATCGTGGGCATAATATCTGTAACAAGATACATTCTATTCCTAATAAAAGTATTCAATAACTTTCACGTTTTTTACATATATTCAATATCATCTGTGATATAACATCATGACGTTACACCAGAAGTATGACCATCATTTCCGCTATTTTAGATTTTTATTACAGTAGATAGATAATGCTACTTACTCAATAACACGTAACTTTCCTTTTATTAGACAACATTCATACGCACATTCTTAAATTTCTAGCCATTTCGAAGATTATATATTGACTAACAGACAAAAAGAAAGTTTTATACAATTTGCGTAAAACACAACATGTTCATCATTTCTGTGACAAGTCATAAAACATTCTTTGCTTAAAAAATGTTTACAGCAATATCTTCAAGATCAGAAACGATATTCTTAAATTCTATACAACACAAATGACTATAAATCATTTTAAACTTTAGTTAAAAAACTAAACCGTCTAATAACGCTTCGCTTCGGATATGTAATTTGGGCGTGACATTTGATTAATGGAAGTATAACGTGTTCAAACGTGTTTCTTTCAAATAGACGGTTTTTGTGCTTTACACCTGTTAGACGTTTCCTCTTACAAATAAATTGTCACTTCTTTCATAAAACACAAAGATAAATGGCCTTTTACAACTTGTTGACACGTTGTCTTGTGATATTCACTCCATGATTCATGAATTGATGTTGTGTTATATTTCATTTCTCCCTTGCCTGAGATACATTAAATGATTTAAAAAAAGTAAACATTTGTTGCTGAATTTTACCATTTATATATTTTACATATTTATTGCCGAAACGTCAGTGAAGGCTTACTGTGGAGACACGAAAAGTTTTGGTTTCCGTTAGTCTGTCTGTCTGTTCCGCGATAACTGCCGTAAAAAGCATCCGATTATCTTAAAATTAAGGATGCATGTTGATGAGCTCCCCAGATTTAGCTGTATAGTTTTGGGTTAAATTTAGTTCATTCGTTCGGAATATACAGAACATTTTATTTTGTGATATAATGCTTTTCTATGGGAAGTCAGACGATTTTCAAATTTTCATTTGTTGAAAGAAATCGCTCATATGAATAATAGATTTAAATGGTAAATTTTGGATGCTGAAATTTTTAAATAAGAGTATTAAATTATTCTTATTAGTTTGCAATTTTGTCAAAACATTTGTCAGAGCTTTTAAATTAGGTGTATAACTTATGATAGAATTTTATACATGTGTTCGAATAATATAAAACATTTTATTTTATGAATTTACTTATATTTCATTTTTTCTTTTAACCGTTGCGTAGCAACAGCATCTCATCTAAAAATATCATAAATGTGAAAGTATGTATGGTTTTTTGAAGTCAAATCAAAGCAAAAGGAATGAATTAATGAATGCCTTTGTATAGATATTTGCATATAGATTTATTTAAACGCAGAAATGAAAATAGTATTTATATACTATATAGAATAATATATTCATTTATTTATTCAACTATTTGATTATAAATGAAAAAGTTCGTTATTTTCATACAGAATAAACTGACATTATTCTGTTAAATTTTATAAATTTTATTGTTGCCAAAAAAAAAAAAAAAAATGAATAACAATTTCTCCCAAAGAGTTAATTTTAATTTGTAAGATTTTCACGTGCAAAAGAAAAATGGAATAAGCAAATAAAAAATAAAAAAAAAGGATATATAGGACAGGAATGAATACATATAAACATTTCACACCAGATACCACCTGAAATAGTTTTTGTAGCAGTATTTTCCCAGCACTACGAAGAAAGATTCCTCGATTTACACGATTTTACTTGGCCTTCCTTTTCTCATTCTTTGCGATTTCATTTTCGCAATTGCGTGCATTAATTGGCACAAAATTTTACATTTTTATGACTGAGATATATGTAAGGCCATACAAATAAGAAATTCCGTATTGTCTCCTATAAAATGTGATAAAGTGTTGGTTAATCATATATGTTTTTACTAGTAAATCTGCAGATCAGGAGCCTCAACGTCAGCTCTACAATTCATTGTGTTTAGGATCCTTTGAGTAATATTAATCTTTCTACAAAAAACGAAATTTAAAGTTTTGAAATTACATAAACATTTATAAAACGAAAAAATATTTCGAAGGTTTCTGACATTAGAAGCGTTAAATTAAACCCCTTGTTATGTAATGGTATTCTGAAAATCTCATGAGCTACTTATTCTGGTAATTTTTAGATAATAAAGTAGATTTCTTCAGGGGGGCAGAGCCCCCCTGAACCCCTTCGTAGTGTAATTTAATTTACATTTGTAATTATCAATTAATTGTGTTAATGTCCTTTAGTAAATTCTACCAATAGACGGAAACGTACATGAATTCTTTTCTACAGCCCTGTATATTACGTGAAGATTTTTACGCGTCGTCTATAACATTTAAATTTAATGCAGACAAAAAACTCTCTTAAAACTGCTCATATCACATTTCCGGGGATTAGTATGCATAGTGTGCACCATATATCCAGTTTCTGAGGAGTCCTGTATATGGTTCTATTTAAATTCTGCAAACATTTGTTAGTATACTAAATGTATTTGGGCTGGGAAATACACAACTCAAAAAAAAAAAAAAAAAAAAAAAAAAAAAAAAAAACACTGAAGCAATTCGCGCTCCTTTTCATTTATACTTACGAATTCATTTGTGTATCCCTGTACATGGTCTATACAATATTTAAGCACTACTTATTAAGCACAAATTTACTTAACGTTAAAACGCACACCATAATCGAAAATGCTCTTCAGCAATCATCCCTAATAGACCAGAACTGTATCCGAAATATTTTATGTGACCCTATAAATGAACGATAAATACGATACAAATCATATTCAAGCTTCTTGTAGTCAATCACAGTAATGTAATTTAATTTCATAATGTTTGAATTAGTGCAACACAATTAACACACTGACGACAGGCAATTTAATTAAATCTGGGTTTAAAAACAGTAGAAGCTCCTCCCTCTTCTGAAAGAGTCTCGGAATTTGGTTTCTGAGATATGTTTTTCATGTTTATGCAGCAGTAAATATCTTTCAATGTACGGATGTAATATATAATGTCTTACAATCTATAAAAAATATGGACAACACAATATAAATGTCTTTTCTGTAAGGTAGAAGTCACTCCCTTAGCCAATGATGTATTCTGAATAAAAACGAGAATTTTCGTTTCCCGTCGCTAATGTGTTAAAATAAGCTGTGAAGAGTTTTTTTCCCCCGTAGACCACATTTTAATCGACCACTTTTGTGTGACCCTGAAAAAAACATATGCTTTGCACCCCATATACTACAAAAATGTTTCAAAAATACATATCAATTTTATTATTTTGTAACAGAGTAACATCATTAAAAAACGCCACAAAAGGATTTTCTTCAAAGATTGTAATATTATGAATACTTTTGAGTTACCTGTACGCATGCTGTAAGTGCTACACATAACATATTTTATACTAACCAGGTTCTAGTGCACCTTAATAAAGTATATAAATTTCATTACGTTTAAAATTGTGTAACATTATTAAAATACACCGCAGACGATTTTTCCCAAAGACTATAATGTAACGGAATAGTTTTGAGTGCCCCTGTAATTAAGCTATGAATGCTACACTCTTCATTTTTAATACCAAACATACTTTGGCAAACCTCAATAACGTATATCAATTACATGTAATCCCGACTATATTTACGCGAGTTAGAGCACGTAGAGAAACACGGCAGGCGACAGATAGAAAAACTGAAGTCATAAATACTTTTCATCCATGTTGGAAAGTGTTAAAAAGGATTTACATGCCTTTAACTGTACTTTTTTTTCACTTATAGCATGGATAAACATTAGTTTAAACATCCTAATCCATGCGATAGCAATAACATATTAAAAGCCCCCCAAAATAGGCATATCTGGAGATCTATAAATCTACTGGAAAATAATTCATTATCGTGCCCACTGTTAATTGCATAAATTGCATCGATTTGGCGCGATAAAATATTTTTTGTGATAGCCTTTTAATAGTACCTGCAACAAAATTAACGTAATTTACTAACTTCATTCATATTTGACGCAATGATAGGCTACTAATAACAGTCGCTAGGCAACGAAGAAAAGGAAATAAAAAAGAAATATGTATCATGTAAAACAAGAAAATTAATTTAAAAATTCTTTATATTATTGGAATACATGTATAAATGTCCTCAAAACATTATACACGTAAATAAAAAAATCTTATAGATATATTGATAAAACTTCAATATAATAGGAATAATTTAAAACCTTTATTTGGAATTTAGTATCCATAATTTGACATTTAAATCCATTAATCAAACGTGCCATTTTCTTTCAACAAATCGAAATTTGAAAATCGTCTGACTTGCCGTAGAAAAGCATTATAAAGAAAAATAAAATATTCCATATTTTCCGAACGAATGAACCAAATTTAACCAAAAACTATACAGCTACGTCCGGGTATCTCACAAATATGCCCAATTAATTTCAAGCTGATCGGGTGCTTTTTGCGGCAGTTATCGCGGAACAGACGGACAGACAGACAGACAGACATCCGGAAATCAAAACTTTTCGTGTCTCCACAGTAAGCCTTCACTGACGTTTCGGCAATTAAGAGGAGCAGAGCTGCCAAGCCTCCGGCGTTCTGGATACCAGTATTTTAATACAGAAAATGTTACTTTATTTAATTTAAACATTTGCGCGATTTAAAAGAACATTTTCTCTAAGATAATAGTGATGTGCAAAAAGCTTGAGACTTGGCATGTCTGGTGGGGAGTGAAATGTTTTACTTAATGCACTTATCTCTATTTTAATGCTACGTGAACAACGTCCGTGTAACAGCTTGTAGAGTGTAAAATAAATTAAATTATTAAAATAATCCTTATTACGAAAAATGAAACAGAAAGTCCGGCTAAGGGAAATGAAATGTTAGTTAACCTTTCGTAATTTGACCTGAACATAGGTTTGCGTCAAATTTCAACGGTATTTGTAACATCACGATTTTAAATTAAATGTAGATACTATTAAAAGAAAATCACAAAAAATACTTAAAGGCGCCAAATCATGTTTATCTATTTAACGATGATGAATTATTAACTGTTAGGTTTAGAAGCCCCCCTACTTTAGGGTGATTTTAGTAAGTTAATGCTATCGAGTACATTTTTGGATATTTAGATTAGATCTTAGATATATTGATATTGCAGAATGGTAATCAAAATTATTTTTTTATAAACAAAATTTATAAAGGTATTAGATTTCTAAATTAGATGTTTCAGTTTACATATCCAAAAGTTCTTTATCCATTAGATACAGGTATTTGTGGTTAGCAGGCAAGTAAATACTGCTGTATGGATATTAGGATAACGTAAAATGCTTGACCGAATTATTGCTTATCCTTATAAATCGCAGTGTAAAAAGAAATCTAAGATATAGGGTAATCATTAACTCAATCAGTAGAAAATTACAAATGCAAAATAAATTACACAACGGGGGGTTCAGGGGGGCGCCCCCTGAAGAAATTTGCTTTATTATATAAAAATTACTAGAATAAGTAGCTCGTAAGAATTTCAGAATATCCTTACATAACAACGTGTTTAATTTAACGCTTTTAATGTCTGAAACCATCGAAATATTTTTTTCCTTTTATAAATGTTTGTGTAATTTAAATAGTTTAAATTTTGTTTTTGTAGAAATATTAATATTACGCAAAGTTTGATAAAAACAATGAGTTGCAGAGATGACGTTGAGGCTCTTGATCTGCAGATTTACTAGTATATTTTGTCTCTGACGTAGCCAGAACAAATTAAAGTCGCATAATTAATTTCCCAACACTCATACGTAAAATTATATATGTATTTCAAATTCTTAGATTGTATACTAATTGCCGAAACGTTAGTGAAGGCTTACTGTGGAGACACGAAAAGTTTTGTTTTCCGTTAGTCTGTCTGTCTGTTAGTCTGTCTGTCTGTTCCGCGATAACTGCCGTAAAAAGCATCCGATTATCTTAAAATTAAGGATGCATATTGGTGAAATCCCCGGATTTAGCTGTATAGTTTTTGGTTAAATTTGGTTCATTCGTTCGGAATATATAGAACATTTTATTTTGCGACTTAATGCTTTCCTATAGCAATTCAGACGATTTTTCCATTTTTATTTGTTGAAAAGAAATGGCTCATATGATTAAAGGATTTAAATGCTAAATTAAGGATGAGGAAATTTCCTAATTAGAACCATACATTATTCATAGTAGTTTGAAATTTTGTGTATACATTTGTCAGAGTTTTTAAATTCGGTGTATATCTTATGGAGGGATTTTATATATGTGTTTCAATAATATAAAATATTATTTTTATTATAAATTTTCTTTTTAAGCACATATTTAATTGTTTTTATTATCTTTTAACTGTTACCTAGCAGCGAACTACACCTAAAAATATCGTAAATGTGAAAGTATGTGTAATTGTTTGAAGTTAAATCAAAGTTAAAAGGGACGAATTGATGCCTTTGTGTCTTTACATATAGAAGGAATTTACCACAGAAATAAAGAAGGACTATGTTCTATTTATTTTGTTCAAATATTTCTCTTTTAAATTAAAAAGTTCATTATTTTCATAAGGAATAAATCGACATTTTGCTATGAAATTTAACAATCATTTTTCTTTTATTTTGCCGTTGCCACGAAAATTCAATCCCGGAATAAAAATTTATGCTAAACAGTTAATTTTGATTTGAAAGATTTTTATGTGCGAGAGGAAAATGAAATAAAAAATAGACATGAATACGCCTTCATATTAGAAATAAAGTGTAAATACGAAAAGAAGTGAATTTGATCTCATATATCAAAAATAAAACGAATACGTTTTGAGGTTGAAATAAAAGGGGCTTGTGTTATGATATTAATTCTTAGGCAGATGTCAGACGAGCGATTTTGAAAATCAGCATTTTCGACGCTCTCTCTTGAGAGCAGACGAATCTTCTGGTCTGTTCAGACGAGCGCCCACAAATCGTTGCGGTAAAAATTCCGAAAAGCTTCACGTCGAAGCTCGGCGTTTCCCCCAACTCGCTGGGAGCTGGTGGCGTGCTCAAGTCTTTTGTTTCTTCTATGTTGTCCAGACGAACCGAAGTTTTGACGCTGGCTTTAATTTTCTTTATCAGTGATTCGTAAGTTTTTGGTTCTGGTTGTGTATCGAATTTTTTCGCTAGAATTTAAAATGGATTTAATACACGTAGATTAACTAATTTTTGAAATACAAAAGTGTTCAATATAGTTGGACACCTCATGCTTACATTATATAAAGATAAAAATTAAAATATAATAACTTGGTTAAAGGCATCCTTGATTAAAAAAAAAAAAAAAAAATCAGAAAAATCTAATAGAAGAGTAGGAAGTTATCGATAAATTATATGAATTAATTGTGTTTCATATAAACAAACAATTTGGAAATTGCTTGTCAAACGTGGCAAATGAGGTGCATTCGTAATATAAATAGTTTTATAAATATTTTTTGCACCGAATTGTACTGATTGTATATTTGAGTGCACGTCATAAGTGCATATAAATTTCATTCTGTTCGAAAGGCTGTAACATCATTAAAATACACTTGCAATAATTTTTTTCCCATTGGCCGTAATGTAACGGAAGATTTTGACTGTCTCTGTCATTAATCTATACATCCGATTTACATAAAATTTGAAACGACTCGACAAGATTTTGCAAAAATTATATATTTAAAATTTCAGACCATTCGGAAGGCTGTAACATCATTAAAATGCAGCAATAATTTTTTCCCATTGGCCGTAATCTGACGAAAATCTTTTGACTATCCCTGTCATTAAACTATACATCTGATTTTCATAAAATTTGAAAAGACTCGACAAACTTTTGCAACAATTATATATTCAAAATTTCAGGCTATTGTTTTTGCTCTGTTATATGCGGACAGACGGACTGAACGACGGCTATAGGTGCTACGTATTTATATAATTACGAACGCACCTAAAAAATCATTTAAAATTATGCTAATGTTGCAAGTTAACGTTTTATAAGAGAAGTATTTAAATAGTAAAGTATTATTATAAGGAAAAATTGAATGTAATCTTTATCAAATACTACTACTAATAATACTATATTGTCCTAGTATGTACTAAATTAAATTCATGGATAATTGCAGGGGTTTTTCTTTGCGGGGTATGGGGCGAAGGAGGCATTTTGCGAAAAGTAAATGCTAAAGTTTTCGTTTCGGGGGAACTTGTTTTCTTTACAAATTACAGATTTTTAAACCTAACAATGTTAAAATAATTAATTATTAGCATGTTTTTATGGAATATAATTTTGTGAAAGGGCCTATTTTATAATTACGATTTTTGAGAAGCCTGTTTTATTAAATGGATTTTTGTGACGGGGCCCTAAATAGACAGCAAATGTTGCATTTCTTAATAATAATGAATTCTTAATAATAATTCTTTGAAATTAAAATCATTACAAGATATATCTGGTTTTGAAAATCTAGTATGGGAAAGGAGGCAGCAAAACGGATCCTCTGTGGTCATATCCGGTACCTGTTCTATTTACTGCGAGCATGTAGTTTTAAAAATACTGTAATTTATTTTTTTATTTTTTTAGCTCACAGGCTATCAAAGCTTGAGAACTAATGTGCCAGCCGGTTCTGTTACGTACATACATACGTACGTATGTACGTAACGCGATAACTCTTGATGGAAACATCCGATTTGCTTCAATTTTTTTTTCTAGTTTTATTCTGATAAGGCGCTTCCCTGATTAGTTTTGGGGATTCATTGGTTAAGTATAAAGGGAGACAACGGGGGGCTAATTCCAACTTTAATTTAGATAAATGTTTTTTTTATGCAGATTTATCCGATTTGCTTCAAAAAATTTGTCTGCGTTCATTCCGATAAAGCTCTCCTCTGATTAGTTTTGGGGATTCATTGGTTAATTATAAAGTTGGAAAAGAGAAGGGGGGGGGGTCTAGACTCCCCTTTAATTTAGATAAATGGGTTTTTCATGCAGAATTATTCGATTTGCTGATTTGCTCCAAATTTGGTATACCGGTTTATTATGTTAAGGAGCTTCCCTGATTAGAGTTGGAGGTTCATTAGTTAAGTATAAATCGGGAAAAGAGGGCTAGTCCCCTGCCCCCTTTAAATTAGATAAATATGTTTTTCATGCAGAATTATTCGATTTGCTCCAAATTTGGTACACCAGTTTATTATGTGACGGAACTACCTTGATTAGGTTGGGAGATTTATTGGTTAAGTATAAAGGGGGTAAGGGGGATAGTTCCCCTTTAATGTAGGTAAATGGGTTTTTCATGCAGAATTATTCGATTTGATTCAAATCTGATATACCTGTTCAAATCTGATAAACCTCGTTAAAAGGAAATCTATCTTCTTTCCTATTTTTGAAGCAAATATAGTTCAGTTTGATAAAGTGGCCGTTCCGTTTTCTTTCCTTTTTTTTTTTTTGTAAAATTTTGTGTACAGCAAAGTTAATTTTCTACCGATTACTTAAAATAGGATGAACCTAGTACCGTCTATGTATATTTCTTTTTCTAATTTCTTGAAGAACTAAAATAAAATTACAAAATCATTTATTTCCTGCAGAGGATCCATTTTGCTTATTGAAAACACCGAATGTAAATCATTCTGGCGATAAATAATGTCGTCTGCTCTGTGTGGCGGGAACGGTTCATAGATCGCTCGTCTGACCGGGATAGCGCAGGTGTTTATTTTTCTTGTTGAAACCACAAGCGTTCAAAAAGTCGTTCGTCTGACATTTGTCTTATTATTAAAATAAATGTTACTAATATCTCATGGTTTATCGTCTGCACAAAGTTAACAGATCTTAAGAATTCTTAATCGAAAATTCCAATGAGGAAAAAAAAAAAAAAACTTTTGAAGAGCAAATATATAGTAAATATCAAAATTATGCACCGCAAAATTATCGCTGTCGAAAATGACGTCATTGTATCGGGAAATAAATATTTTCATCCTTAAAAACCAAGCATTAACTAGATTGCCTGAAAAAATGTTTTTTGACGGGTGTTACTTCTTAATGCCGCCTCATTTCAGAAAATATGAATGAAAATTATTTTATTTTTAAAGGAAATTACATTTTCATTCATAAAACCTAAACGTTTAATATAATTGCGTCAATGTAAATCATTTTCTGTGTTACCAGTATTGAAAAATAAGGCTCGGAAGTGTAAAAAGAAATCTAAGATTTGCGCTAACCATTAGCGCAATCAATAAAAACTTACTTATGTAAATTAATAAGACCACGGGGGGTTCAGGGGGGCGGAGCCCCCCTGAAGAAATCTACTTTATTATTTAAAAAATATACCAGAATTAACAGCTCATGAAAATTTCGAAATATCCTTCCATAACGTTTTTAATTTAGTGCTTCTAATGTCTGAAAACTTCGTATTTTTTAGTCTTATAAATAATTACATAATTTCAAACCTTTAAATTGCGATTTGCAGGAAACTGAATATTACCAAAGTGTGTCTAAAAACAATTACTTGCAGAGCTGACGTTGAGGCTCCTGATCTGCAGATTTACTAGTAATATAGTGTTAAAAAATTCTGTTTATTTTTATATTTTTTTTCTTTCTTTTTCTTTTTAGGTGCGTTCCTAATTGCCGAAACGTCAGTGAAGGCTTACTGTGGAGGCACGAAAAGTTTTGATTTCCGTTTGTCTGTCTGTCTGTCTGTCTGTTCCGCGATAACTGCCGCAAAAAGCACCCGATCAGCTTGAAATTAATTGGGCATATTCGTGAGATACCCGGACGTAGCTGTATAGTTTTTGGTTAAATTTGGTTCATTCGTTCGGAAAATATGGAAGATTTTATTTTTCTTTATAATGCTTTTCTACGGCAAGTCAGACGATTTTCAAATTTCCATTTGTTGAAAGAAAATGGCACGTTTGATTAATGGATTTAAATGTCAAATTATGGATACTAAAATTCCAAATAAGGGTTTTAAATTATTCCTATTATATTGAAGTTTTATCAATATATCTATCAGATTTTTTTATTTACGTGTATAATGTTTTGAGGACATTTATACATGTATTCCAATAATATAAAGAATTTTTAAATTAATTTTCTTGTTTTATATGATGCATATTTCTTTTTTTTTTTCCTTTTCTTCGTTGCCTAGCGACTGTTATTCGTAGCCTATCATTGCCACAAATATGAATGAAGTTAGTAAATTACGTTAATTTTGTTGAAGGTACTATTAAAAGGCTATCACAAAAAATATTTTATCGCGCCAAACCGATGCAATTTATGCAATTAACAGTGGGCACGATAATGAATTATTTTCCAGTAGATTTATAGATCTCCAGATATGCATATTTTGGGGAGCTTTTAATATTTTATTGTTATCGCATGGATTAGGATGTTTAAACTAATGTTTAACCATGCTATAAGTGAAAAAAAAGTACAGTTAAAGGCATGTAAATCCTTTTTAACACTTTCCAACATGGATGAAAAGTATTTATGACTTCAGTTTTTCTATCTGTCGCCTGCCGTGTTTCTCTACGTGCTCTAACTCGCGTAAATATAGTCAGGATTACATGTAATTGATGTACGTTATTGAGGTTTGCCAAAGTATGTTTGGTATTAAAAATGAAGAGTGTAGCATTCATAGCTTAATTACAGGGGCACTCAAAACTATTCCGTTACATTATAGTCTTTGGGGAAAATCGTCTGCGGTGTATTTTAATAATGTTACACAATTTTAAACGTAATGAAATTATATACTTTATTAAGGTGCACTAGAACCTGGTTACTATAAAATATGTTATGTGTAGCACTTACAGCATGCGTACAGGGAACTCAAAAGTATTCATAATATTACAATCTTTGAAGAAAATCCTTTTGTGGCGTTTTTTAATGATGTTACTCTGTTACAAAATAATAAAATTGATATGTATTTTTGAAACATTTTTGTAGTATATGGGTTGCAAAGCACATGTTTTTTTCAGGGTCACACAAAAGTGGTCGATTAAAATGTGGTCTACGGGGGAAAAAAACTCCTCACAGCTTATTTTAACACATTAGCGACGGGAAACGAGAATTCTCGTTTTTATTCAGAATACATCATTGGCTAAGGGAGTGACTTCTACCTTACAGAAAAGACATTTATATTGTGTTGTCCATATTTTTTATAGATTGTAAGACATTATATATTACATCCGTACATTGAAAGATATTTACTGCTGCATAAACATGAAAAACATATCTCAGAAACCAATTTCCGAGACACTTTCAGAAGAGGGAGGAGCTTCTACTGTTTTTAAACCCAGATTTAATTAAATTGCCTGTCGTCAGTGTGTTAATTGTGTTGCACTAATTCAAACATTGTGAAATTAAATTACATTACTGTGGTTGACTACAAGAAGCTTGAATATGATTTGTATCGTATTTATCGTTCATTTATAGGGTCACATAAAAAATTTCGGATACAGTTCTGGTCTAGTAGGGATGATTGCTGAATAGCATTTTCGATTATGGTGTGCGTTTTAACGTTAAGTAAATTTGTGCTTAATAAGTAGTGCTTAAATATTGTATAGACCATGTACAGGGATACACAAATGAATTTGTAAGTATAAATGAAAATGAGCGCGAATTGCTTCAGTTTTTTTTTTTTTTTTTTTTTTTTTTTGAGTTATGTATTTTCCAGCCCAATTACATTTAGTATACTAACAAATGTTTGCAGAATTTAAATAGAACCATATACAGGACTCCGCAGAAACTGGATATATGGTGCACACTATGCATACTAATCCCCGGAAATGTGATATGAGCAGTTTTAAGAGGGTTTTTTGTCTGCATTAAATTTAAATGTTATAGACGACGCGTAAAAATCTTCACGTAATATACAGGGCTGTAGAAAAGAATTCATGAACGTTTCCGTCTATTGGTAGAATTTACTAAAGGACATTAGCACAATTAATTGATAATTACAAATGTAAATTAAATTACACTACGAAGGGGTTCAGGGGGGCTCTGCCCCCCTGAAGAAATCTACTTTATTATCTAAAAATTACCAGAATAAGTAGCTCATGAGATTTTCAGAATACCATTACAAAACAAGGGGTTTAATTTAACGCTTCTAATGTCAGAAACCTTCGAAATATTTTTTCGTTTTATAAATGTTTATGTAATTTCAAAACTTTAAATTTCGTTTTTTGTAGAAAGATTAATATTACTTAAAGGGTGCTAAACACAATGAATTGTAGAGCTGACGTTGAGGCTCCTGATCTGCAGATTTACTAGTTTTAATTACTTTTTGCACAGGCAGCCCTAGCAGGATTATATCAAGAGTAAACCATCCAAATAAATTTCAATGAAAGTAAGGTAAATTTTCCTTCCATTTTATGCTATTCATCCATTATAAGAGAAACCATAGAGATTGTAACACGCAAAAATTCCATATGTAAAGATGCAGCACCCTTTAACTTATCAAAATTATGGATCGAGTTATTCAGTGGTTAAAAAAATAAAAATAGGCATCTAAGTAAAATAAAACAATAACGTTCAGAAGATGAAAGAGTACGTCGAAATTTGAATGATGTTGTTCCATAGACCATGCAATTTAAGAATATTTGGTACTTTTCGGTTAGCCGGGCGCCACTGTTATATATACACACACACACACACACATATATATATATATATATATATATATATATATACATATATATACGTATATTTACACATATATATACATATGTATGCATATGTATATGTGTGTGTGAGTGTGTACATATATATGTATATATGTATGTGAATATAACACTGACGCCCGGCTAACCAAAAAGTGCCGAATATTTTTATTTATTTGTTTTGAAAATGACTCGGGTTTGGTCGAAACATGTATACAGTTGACTAAAACTATTTTGACTGTTTTTAAAGTTTCGATTTATGCTTTAAGGCAATTAACATTAGTTTATTATTACAAGTGATCATTTGTTATACATTTACTCATAGATTGAGTTGTATTGTTTTGTACTTAGTAAAGAGTAATAAAAAACGAATATCATCAAGGAGATCATGTCAGGCTGATAATTTGTTATGCCACCTATGAGTACCACACAAATTCTGAATTAGATCAGAATAAGAAAAGTGAAGCAAACATTCGAAATTCACCAAGTATTAATTCAACATTTAGTTACTTTAATATTAAAGCAGAAAAAAAAATAGAGAGGTAGCTACATTCTCCTTTGGGGCTGTACATATATAACGTTATCACGTTAGAGGGAGGAGGGGGGGGGGGTCTGGCATTTGATGTAGTAAGCTGTCTCTGGGGAGAGGGGGTATTTGTCTTTTGATATTGCTATCATTTTTTATCCGACCAAATTATATTTTTTTCGTAATTTTTTCTTTGCATCAAAATAGTATGTTTTCTATTTCCATGAAAATGCAAAGTTATTAATCAAACAATTGTCAATCCTGTTGCTAAGGTTTGTTGGATACTCACGCAATATGTTCCCCCCTTCCCCCCCAACACATCTGTGGAATTTCTGGATGGACTGCCCACGAATGCTAGGGTGGCGGAGAAAAAAAAGCTTGAAAGACAAGTGAGCGAGCAGGAGGCAAATTTATTGCCAGTTGGTTTTATGGATATTATTTGTTTATCGAGGACTTCTCAATTTTATAGAGGTAGGCAGCATAGAGGTGTGTACCGGCCGAAATTTCCAGGCCCGTGTCCGGACCGACTCATATAAAAAAAAAAAAATCGGCCTTGCCCGTCCAAAAAAAATATTCGCCCGGCACGGTAAATAAGTGAAAATTTCGGCCCGATCCCGGCCCGGCCTGTAGACAAAAATAATTGGCCCGGCCCGGACCGGTATAACAGCTGAAAGATCGGCCCGAGACCGGCCCGGAAAAATGTTAAAAATCTCGGCCCGAGTGAATTTCTACAAAACATTGATTTAAACGTCGATTTGGTTAAAATTTTGTCTGGTTCGATGCGTTCTGACCAAAAATATTTATATAAATTTTTTTTCAGGTTTATAATCTTAATTTTTATAGAAGTGCAGCAGACTACGAATTTTTGTTTTTTTTTTGTGAGTCGCTATTTCTTGTATGTAGATGTTTCACCTGTAATTAATATCCCAACAAAAAGTTTTCTGTAAAAAAAAAAAAAAAAAAAAAAAAAAAAAAAAAAAAAAAAAAAAAAAAAAAATAGCACCAAGTTCTCCTTAATGTTTCGGCCGGAAAAAGTAGTGATATCTGAAGTTAAAAGCCAAACATCCCAAATCTTTCATTCAAAATGGCTTCCTGCGACTTGGCCGTTAATGCCTTCTAGAGCATTTCAGAATTAATGATTGGAAATTACGCATTTATGAATTATTTAAATATTAAAAGTAATATTAGAATGGAAATAGGCGAATTCACATAAAGACATTATAAGTAAAAGATTTCTGACAACTACTATTCAGTTTCAACAAACATTAGTTTTGATTACAGATCATTTAGTCCACTTGTGGTTTAATTGTCATTTTGTACGGTCTAAAGCTAAAGTCATTAACGTAAAACCCAAGAAATAAAACAAAATTTACTTACTTCAAATCTCACAATATGTTACATTATATCTTATTGTATAATATTGAAATCTTTTGTATTGACGAAAGATATTTTTTTCGTTTGAACATTTATTATAGTTTGTTTGCATACATTAAGAGGTATTCGATTTATAAACTGTTAAAAGCTGATACCAATTATGTTTTAGCAATTAGGGATATTATCTCCTGAATACAAGTATTTTGTTATTTTTAACTTCTAAGCATATAATAGACTGAAGTTGTTTAAATGCTTTTTTCAAATGTGTATTTTATTTCTGTACTCTGTGACACAAATACCAAAAGTAATAAAAAAAATAAATTAGAAAAACTCTCTCGAAGGCATTAACGGCCAAGTCGCAGGAAGCCATTTTCAATGAAAGATTTGGGATGTTTCACTTTTAACTAGTGCGAACTTCAGATATCACTACTTTTTCTGGCCGAAACATTAAAGGGAACATGGCGCTTTTTTTTTTTTTTTTTTTTTTTTTTTACCGAAAATTCCCAGCTAAAAATGAAATGCAGTTTTTCTACAGAAGTGGAGTATTTTTGAGGTTTTTCTATAGTCAACTATAGATTTTCTGTAGTGTAATCTCGACTGTAAAAATACTTTAGAAATTCTGCGGCTAATGCGGCGTAATTTTGTGGTACTTTATTTCAAAAATACCCTGTGCTATTAACCTCAAAAATACTATAGTTTAAGTGAAGCCATCATAAACTTTTAAAATAATGAGATTTAGCGTCTGTAGTAATACAGCGGTATTGAAGTAATTTCATCTCTTTAATTTTACCAGTTTTCCGTCTTTCTCTTAGTGTTTAATTATTTTACTTGGGCGAAAGGGATAGATTTTATTATGTGTTAATCAGAGAAAAAGAAAATATTTAGTTAAAACTAAATGTCAAAATCCGGGAGGGGAATGCCGATGACCTCTGGCTACGTCTCCCTCCCCCCCTCCTAAAAAAATTACACTGTTTTTAACTTAACTTTACGATAAAGTTTAAATACATAAACATAAAAAAAAACTCGACTGAAATTAACTACTAAGAGTGAGATATAGGGGAGGGAGGGCGTGAATCTCTCCCCCAACAGAAAAATTCTTAGTTTCTGTTTAATTTTAAGCTATACGGAATAAATAAATTTTACTATATTTGTCAAAATCGGAGAAAATAATATAATTCCGTTAATTAAATTTCAGACTTCAGGGATTGGCATGGGCCTTCCATCCCCGCCCCACCTTCCTTAACGGAATTTTTTTATTTCTTTTATTTTAAAATGTTGAAAAAGAATGAATTTTACTGTGCATTTCATAAAAAAAAAGAATGAAAAAAGAAAATTTAAATACTTAAATTTCAAAATCCAGGGAAGGGAAATGGCTTTTCTCTTATCCCTCCCCACCCCCGGGCAACTGATATTTCTGCTATACTCCCAGCTAAAAATGAACTGTAGAAATTCTACAAAAAAACCGCAGTTGGAAAACTGCGGTGATTTGGCCAATTCCACTACAGTTTTTTTGCGGTCAATACAACCACAAAATTTCTGCAGTTTATTAACTGCAGTAATTTCGCTGTTGTATTAACCGCAAAAAATCTACAGAAAATTTAATGTTATATCAATATTAAAAATTCTGTAGTAATTTCGCAGTTCTATTGACCGCAAAAATTCTGTAGTGGAATTGGCCAAATCACCGCAGTTTTCCAACTACAGTTTTTTTATAGTTATATCAACCTCAAAAATGTTGTAGTTTTTTTACTGAGTATCATTTCAAACCTGGTTTCTGTAACATTATCAGGGGTTTATCCAGGCAAAATTTGGGGCCTATATAAGGCCGTTTCACAAAAATCTATTTATTAAAATAGGCCCCATCACAAAAATAAATTTAATAAAATGGGCCCCTTCACATAAATTTAATAAAATGGGCCCCTTCACATAAATAAATCTAATAAAATGGGCCCCTTAACATAAATAAATTTAATAAAATGGGCCCCTTCACAAAAATGAACTTAATAAAACAGGCATCTTCACAAAATTCGTTTTAATAAAATAAGCCCCTTTGTAAAATTCTTTTTTATAAAAACCATTTTAAAATGTTTAGTTTCTAAATAAAACCAGGTCACGAAAAACAAAAACTTTAGCAAGAGGATTTAAAGAAGTTTTTGTTAATAAATGCTTGGTAAGAATTTGAGTAACAGGATTTTACCTTTCATTACAAATATTATTTTTCACAAAAATAACTTTTACCTTTCACAAAATGGGCCCCAAGAATAAAAACCTGCATCGATACTTGCGGTCACAATCCTTTCCAACGATATGTCACATGACGTGTGTCAGAAAAATTTAGTAAAGCGCCCCCACGTGCGAGCAAAATGGTAGCTGGAGTACCGGAAGTGTATAAAATGATTAAGCGGTCACAGACTTTTACATTGATATGTCACATGACGGGCAGAGTACCAGAAGTGCATAAAATGATTAAGCGGTCATAGGCCTTTCCAACGATATGTCACATGATGGGTGTCGGCAAAATTTAGGAAAATGCCCCCCTGGGAGGCAAAGTGGTGGGCGGAGTACCGGAAGTGCATAAAATGATCAAGCTTTCATAGGCCTTTCCAACGATATGTCACATGATGGGTGTCGGCAAAATTTAGGAAAATGCCCCTCTGGGGGGGCAAAGTGGTGGGTGGAGTACCGGAAGTGCATAAAATGATTAAGCTTTCATAGGCCTTTCCAACGATATGTCACATGACAGGTGTCGGCAAAATTTAGGAAAATGCCCCCTGGGGAGGGGGGTCAAAGTGGTGGGTGGAGTACCAGAAGTGCATAAAATGATTAAGCGGTCATAGGCCTTCCCAACGATGTCACGACGGGTTTCGGCAAAATTTTGGAAAATGTTCGGGAAAATTTCGTTAAGTACGCCCCTGGGGGGCAAAGGGGTGGGTGGAGTACCGGAAGTGCATAAAATGATTAAGTGGTCACAATCCTTCCCAACGATGTCACATGACGGGTGTCGTAAAATTTAGGAAAGTGCCCCCCTGGGGGCAAAGTGGTGGACGGAGTACCGGAAATGCATAAAATGATTAAGTGGTCACAGGCCTTTCCTACGATATGTCACATGATGGGTGGCGGTAAAATTTAGAAAAAGGCCCTTCCACGGGTGTAAGGCAAGTGCGGGAGTGGGACACCGAAGGTGCATACATGAATAAGCAGTCACAATCCTTTCCAACGATGTCACATGACGGGTGTCGGGAAAATTTAGTAAAGGCCCCCCACAGAGGGCAAAGTGTTGGGCAGAGCACCGGAAGTGCATAAAATGATTAAGCGGTCACAGGCCTTTTCAATGATATGTCACATGAGGGGCGACGGCAAAATTTAGAAAATTGCCCTCCCGCGGGGAGGGGCAAGCAGGAAGAGGGCCACCGAAGGTGCATAACACGAATAAGCGGACACAGGCCTTTCCAACGATATGTCACATGACGGATGTCGCAAAATTGAGAAAAGTGCCCCCACCCCCCCTAGGTGTGGAAGTGAGGGGAGGGTCATCGAAGGTGCATAACATGAATAAGTGGTAAGAAACTTGCATATTACACGATCTTTCAAGGCAATTCGCATATTTTACACGATCTTTTAAAGAAATTCGCTTATTTTACACGATCCTTTGGCGAAAATCTAGTTTTTTCTACGACCATTCAAAGAAATTCGCATACTACACGATCTTTCGGCGAAATTCGCATGATCTTTTGAAGAAATTCGTATATTTTACATGATCTTTCGATGAAATTCACATATTTTACACGATCGTTTGAAGAAATACGCATTTTTTTCACGATCATTTAACAAAAATCACTTTTTTACGATTCTTTGACGAAATTCGTGTTTTTTCCATGACCTTTCAAAGAAATTCGCACGATCTTTTTAAGAAATTCTGATATTTTACAGGATCCTTTGGAGAAAATCACATTGTTTCGCATGATCTTTCGAAGAAATTCGCCTTTTTTCAGCGATCATTTGACAAAAATCCCATTTTTTCGCGACTCATTGATGAAAATCGTGATTTTTCCGCGACCTTTCGAAGAAATTCGCATATTACACAATCTTTCGATGAAATTTGAGCATTCCGCACGATCTTTTGCAGAAATTCACGTATTTTACATGATCTATTGGCGAAAATCACGTTTTATCGCAATTCTTAGATGAAAATCGTGTTTTTTTCGTGATCCTTTAACGAAAATTTCATTTATCCTACAATCCTTTTACGAGAATCGCATTTCCTAATGATCCTTTGATGAAAATTGCATTTCACAGCGATCCTTTGACGGAAGTCGCATTTTTTCCTGTCATCCTTTGACGAAAATCTCATTTTTTTCATGACCCTTTGACGTTAATTGCATTTTTTCCATGATCCTTTGACGATTATGCTCAATTTGGTGCAGTTCGTACTCACGTTTTTGTTATATTTCATAACACTCCCACTACATCCCTTCCCCCATTAAAAATGTCAACAAATTTTAATGCATATTTGCAGCGGTCCCAGGAATAATAAAATTCACTGCCGAAAAAGCGGAATTCCACGTTTCTGCAGCAAAGTAACACGTCTGAAAGCATCTTTCGATTATATAGTTTCTGAATACGAACATCTGCCAGTTTCATGCGTTTCCGAACAAAAATAATTTAAAACGTATGTCATAAAATTGCCCCTTTGGATTTGAGAACACACCTAATGAAAAGTATTCACCATAACAAATGCACAGGGATAAATCCAGTCAGGAGAAACAGTGTTCCCACATCATATATATATATAATGCTAATAATGCATATATTTAAATTGAAGGATGAAATTTATAAAAATATTTTACTCAAATTTTTCCGATCGATTTCAGTACAATTAAAAAAAAAAAAAAAAAAACATAGAGCAAACATAGATACAATATGTAAAATTTTTTAAATTGAACAGAACTGAAATTATCGATGCAAGTTTGAAAATATGAATTTCATAAAATACGATTGTCACATAATTTAGTTTTTCTATAAAAAAATCCCAAAACTTCCTTAAAAAAAATTGCACATAACAAAACTTTTTCAAAGAAAATTATGTCATAAGAACTAGAGTAATATTTGTAATTCAGAGTAATCTTTGTTACTTTGTTCATTCTGACACTATTGTGTATATGTGCCCACTCGAGGAGAAAAGTAATGTAAAGCTAGCTAATTTTTAGATAATTTCATATATAAACATAAAGCAAACACAATTTTATATTATTAATTGAAAAAATTCTAAAATGCCTATAAATTAGCGGTTTGGGGATAAATCTACAACTGTTGTCACAAATAATGGCTGTTTGTTTACATTAGATGAATCAGAGATTAAAGGTAATGTTTACATTAATGTCAAGATTATAAGTAATTTAAGGAGAACAGATGTCATATCTTTCCGTCGAAAGAAAATTTGCAAAATTTGTCAGTCAGTTGCATGAAAATATCTCAAAATTCATCAATCAGTGACAGATCAAAAGTTAATTATTTTTTTCAGTCAGACATGGGAAAAAATGCAAATTTTGTGACTGTCACAGGATGAAAATGCGAAATTCACAAATCAGTCATAAAACATATTGAAAAATTTGATAATCGGATGTAGAGAACTAAATCGTTATTTTTGTCGCCTGAATAACACGAAATTTGTCAATCAGTTGCATGAAAAAAACATTAAATTCATCAATTGGTCACAGAGAAATATTGCGAAATTCATCAGTCACATAAAAAAACAGTAAAATTCGTCAATCAGCCATGTGAAAAAAAAAAAGCCTCACAAGCGGGGTTAGAAAATAAATTAGTGGTCTATATCCGTTACTGCATTTCAAGTACATAAAATTATTTAAGGTATTCAAACATAAATAAAGGTTCCCAGCAAAACATGTCTTGCAAATACCCTAACCAAATCTCAAAAAATTCCCCGGCTCAAAACGGGCATACAACGAAATTTGCTACTTATTTTTGCAATCCTTTATCAAAATTAACAATTTTTTTCTGTGATCGTTCTTCAAATTTCTCTAATTTTTTTTTGTGATCGCTTGATGAACTTTGTGATTTTTTCCCCCGAGACTGATGAATTTCGCATCATTTTTTATTTTTTCTCCAACACTTTTTAGAAAATATTTGTAAATTCCCTGACTTTTCCTATATATTTTGAAATTTCCCTAAATAATTTGAAATTACCTCAATTTCCATGATGCTGTCAACCTTGTAAATATAAAAAATATAATCTTTGAAATAGCCCTCAGTACACATAAAAAAAAAAAAAAAATCTTCAGAAATATTAAGCAAATTACTTCTAAATAAAGGATATAGACTGGCATAATGTAAACAAAAGAAAATTACGTAAAATAAAATTTATATAGAACAGTTAACAAAACACACGAAGCTGCTCAAACATGGAAACAGAACTGCTTTATTAAACAAATTATCAAGCGCAATTCTGTTCTTAAAAAGAAAATAAATTACTTACTGGTGAAATGGTAATCCGACTTTAAATGAAGGAGCTGTAATACTACTTATAAATGAAATATATTTTACTATATAGTGTTCCCTCCAGAATATTTTTTACGGGTGCAGTGCCTTACCCTTTTTTAAATTGGCAAAATGTACCCCTGCCAGTGTTTCCAATAGGCAGTTGAGGAAGGTAGGGGGGGGGGTGTTGGTTTAGAAAATAGCACCCCTATAGCCCCTCATTCAAAAAATTTGCACAATTCTTGCAACTCAATAAAAGAAATTGCCCTTTCACCTTTTTGCATTAAAAAATTTACTTGCATAGTAAAAATTGATTCGATGTTGTCTTGAAAGGCTTTAAAAATCAAAAGAACGAGTTAAAAAAAAAAGGTGACCTTTCTCACCGGTAGCAACCTGCCCTGTCTTAAACCTAGAAGAAACCCTACCCTTAAAAATTTCAAAATAGTGAAATTCATTTTATTTTGCTACTTCGCTCATGCACTTTCACGCAAGGGCACACATGTCATATACGTCCCATATTGGCCGGATTTTTTTCTGACGCCAATGTCATATACTCAACAGGTACTTAACTGGCGCAAAAGTGCCATTATTTTGCTTGATATGGTAACACAGATGTTGTTGTTTATGTTTTCGCCAAACTGGCATCGGAAAAAAATCTCTGCCGTATATGACATCTGTGCCCATGCACTTTCTAATCTTAATCCTTTGGAGATTTTTTTTCTTTAAATATCCATGTTTTTACATGATTTTGTTTGCATTGGGTAGCTAAAGTCAATCTCTAAAATAGCCTTTTTTTTATGAGGACGTTATACCTAATCTTTTTCAGACAAAAATAGCCTCAGAAAAAAAATCTGCAAACAAAATAAAAAAAGTAAAAAAACGGCTGTTGTAAAGATCGACCTCAGCTGGCAAACAGAATAATTTCGAAATATGGAAATGCAAATGAGATACCTTAAAAAAAATTTCTTATAAGATTAATATTACAGGTCAGGCTTTTTCATGTGAGTGAAAAGGGCAAAAATGAGGGGATTTTTAAAAAAGAAGTCAGGAGACTTTTCAATGAAGTTTTTTTCATTTTTAAATGCAAACATAAAATAGCAATAACAAATTAATTTATTTGAAATAATATTGTAGCTATATACACTTAATAAATTAAAAACTTTTTTAATTAGGGGCTTCAAAATGCTTTTAATCAAGCAAATGACATAAAAGTTTTAAAATAATTTGAAATTCATCATTATAAATACCAGGAATGGATTTTGTCTTCTTATCTGGGAGCACGGCAGTGCGTCCGCCAAGTTCGCACAAGCCGTAAGCTACCTTTTCTTGAACCATTTCGGCATACTTTCCCCCCCTCATAACGTCGTTTTAGGGAGAGATATAGAATTTTTTATAGAATTTTTTCTTTTATATCCATGATCGTATGGTCAAACTGAACTAAGATTCCACTATTTCATGTTTCTATATTTAGTAGTTTTCGAAATATTAAATTCCGAAAAAGCGCTTTTTTGTCACTGACTCACTTCGCATCATCAAATAACTAAAAAGAAAAGAAATCTAAAAGTCGTAGAATCATGAAATTTCACAAGTAAGTCGGGTTTGTAGCACAATTAACCAGAAAAATCTGAAAACACAGAATTTCCGCCTCTAAACCCTTCAAACAGGGGGTGTTCATTTGGCCGTAAACAGTTCCTTGTGCCAATGTTGGTCGCCAAAACTCGATTACAGAGCTTTGAAGGGGGTCACGTGATTTCAATCAGAATAACATTTTATATATATGCTTTTCCAAAGATGTTTGTTAAATAGAAAAAATGAATATACCTAAAAATTTTAATCAGTATAGGTTATGATATATTCACAATATTAAAACAATAGCACATTTAACAAAATATAATCGCAGTTCGGTACTTTTCCGATATAGTAGCCTTGGCGAAATAGAAAAAATTGCCTTGACGAGAAAAGAAATTTAGTAATAACGCATTTTCTGGCAACCTATTTACTGTTTCATATACACAAGCAATTTTTTCCATATGTATACAATTTATTTGATGTAAGGAACCCGTTTATTTATTTTTATATACAGACAGAAATAATTTGTACATAAAAAACTATATTTTATACATGTATAAATAAAATGTTTATATGTATACATACATATATGGACAACATAAAAGTTCATCAGGTTTGTTTTCATAGTTGTTTATATCATTTGGCAACATATCTCAGTTTCTGAAGTCCGAATTGCGCCAAGATTTATAAAAAATTCCAAGGTCCCTATATTATTCGAGCACTACTGCTTCACACGATGGGATCCAGGAAGATATTGCGCTGTTAGCGAAACGAGATTGACCAATCAGAAAACTTGCTTCCTTAAAGCAGGGAAAAATTCGCGGAATGCGAGCTTCTGATTGGTCAATTTCGTTTCGTTAACAGCACAAAATCTTTTTGCATTCCGGACAGAATTTAGAATAAAAAAAATTATTTAAATGATATTACTTTATTATATATTATAAATAATTATTAAGTATAAATAATTATTATTAATTATTTAAATTATATTGTATTATTTATATTATGTAATATATAATTAATATTATATATTAATATTATACGTATGAATTAATATTATATGTTAATAAATATCAATAATTATTAATTATAAATATTGTTAATAAATATTATATTAATTATTATATTAATAATTAATTTAAATAATAATTAATTATGTACAGTCAGAAATGCAGCCTCAGCTGCGTGAACAATAATCAAATGTTACAATGTAAATTTAAAATAAAATATTTAATGAGAATTTTTTTTTCATTCGATTTTATAAAGTAGAGGTAATTTTCATACGCACTGGGAGTCATGTCTTTTCGGGGAGAAGGGCAAATTGTGCATTTAGTAAATCCGAGTGCGGGTGTGCTATGAAAAAGAAGAAAGGGGGGATGGGATGCCTCCTCCCTGGATTTTGAAATTAAAGTTTAAAAAAATTCTGCTTTTGGAAAACATAGTAGAATTTATTCTTTTCCAGTAAGTAAAAAAAAAAAAAAGAAAAGCTAGAATTTTCCGTTTAGGAGACGAGGGAGACATAGGAGAGCAACTACCCCTCCCTAGATTTTGAAGTAAGTACCTAAATTTATTTTCTTATTTTGAAAAACATAATAAAATTTATTCTTTGCAGTGACTAAAAAAAAAGAGACCAAAGATTTTCCGCTAGGAGGGGGGGGGGGGGGTCATAGGACCGTCATTTGTTCCTCCCTGGATTTTAAAATATAAGTAACTATTTTTTTCCCCCACCGATTTTGAAATAGTGAAATTTATTTAATTCGAGTAACTTAAATTAAAAGAGGAACTAAAAAGTTTCAGCTGAGGGAGCGGTATAGGAGGCCCACTGCCCTTCCCTGGATTTTGAAACTATACAAACTAAATTTTCTTTTTTTCCTATTTTGAAAACATAGTAGAATTTATTTTTTTCGAGTAACTTTAAAAAAAGGAACCAAGAATTTTCTGTTTAGGGGAAGGTGGCATAGGAGACCAATTGCCCCTCCCTAGATATTTCAATTTAAGTAATACAATTTCAAATCAAAAATTTTCCGTTAGCCTAGGGGAGTCCGCTCCCTGGATTTTGAAACATATATGTAACTGAATTTTCTTTTTCTCTGCGCGGGGAGGGGGGGGGGGGTGCGAGGGAGATAGGAGAAAAGCCATTTCCCTTCCCTGGATTTTGAAATTTAAATAATTAAATTTTCTTTTTTCATGAAATGCATAGTAAAATTCATTCTTTTTCAATATTTTAAAATAAAATAAATTAAAAAAATTCCGTTAAGGAAGGGGGTGGAAGTCCCATTGCCATTTCTGAAGTCTGAAATTCAATTAACGGAATTATCTTATTTTCTCGGATTTTAACAAATATATAAAAATAGCAAATAAAGCCTTTGTGCAACAATATTAAAAAGCAGAAAAACCAACGTTTAGAATGCACAAATAACATATGAAAAGCAGCAAACAGCTGTTTCGAATCTACTAGCGAGATTCTTCTTCAGTGCAAAAGGAACAGCGTGCTAGAAAAAGCAAGGCTGAGCAAAATCATAGACAGAGACGCGCTGGCTTTTATACCCTATGCGGGTGGCGAAGGCGCCGAAACAACCAATGAGAGAGAAGCAGTGGAAACGACTGGGTGGACAAGTAGCGACATCTACCGGAGAAGTAGAGAAAAGAAACCAAAAAAGGGGAATTAAATTAACGCTTTCCAAATACTTGGAAAATCTGGAGTACTAGATAAGTCATTGACTAAAGAGTGAGAATTTTTAATGATATGGTAAGCTTCCCAAAAATCAAGATCAAGGTTAGAAGAACATTTTTGGATAATGATGGCTGAGGAAAAATCGAACCTATGTTGAGAAGACCAAGAATGTTGAGCAATAGAAGAACGTTTGAGCTCCTGATTTTTAACATAACCTTCATGCTCTTTTAAACGAAATCTAAGAGCACGTTTAGTCTGACCAATATAAGAAAGACCACACTGACAAGAGATCTGGTAAATGCCCCAATTATCTAGGCGATCAACGGGGTGCTTCAGATTTGAAAAAGGGATTTTATTAACAGGAGAAAAAATAACTTTAAAATCAAACCTTCTTAGGATTTTAGCAACTTGCTGACTGATTTTAGGAAAAAATGGTAATACAACTGAAGAATTAGAGTTGGAATTAGAATGCTTTGCAGAATGGTCGGAATTCGTCAATTTCTTATAAATAGAATCGATAATATTAGAGGAATAACCACGATCGACAGCAATTGCTTTGAGGTAATTAAGTTCAGCACTAAGTAACTGAGGAGTGGAACAAATATTAGTAGCCCGAAAAACAAAAGTATTGAAAGCAGCGAATTTCTGGTTAGGGGGATGAGAAGAATACCTGTGAGGTGGGAGACTGACAGCAAAAGGATTACGAAAGACGGTAGTCTGAAAGCCATTTTCACAACGAATAACAAGGGCATCCAGGAAAGAAAGACAGTTATTGGTCTCAATTTCAGAGGTAAATTGAATGCAGGGATCAATGGAATTCATAATAGAGAGAATATGATTAATATCCGAATTCATTTCAATCAGGACATAAACATCATCAACATAACGAACATAGAACGGAAATTTTAAGATTTCAAAAAGCTTGACCTCAAAATAGTGCATATAAATATCGCATAAAATTGGACTAAGAGGATTACCCATAGCCAAACCGTCAATCATACGGAAGAAATTACCATTGAAAACAAAAGTATTTTGCGACAAGCAAGCGCGAGTGAGAAGTATAAGTTCCTCGATTTCAAAATAAGAGAAATGGAATTCACAAAGCCTTTTCTTGAGGCAATCTAAAGCCCCCTCAACCGGAACGTTTGTAAATAATGATTTAACATCAAAAGAAACCATCATGTGACCCTGCGGCTTAAAATTATGAAGTTTTTTAACAAAATCAAACGAATTCTTAACAGTGAAACAGTTACTGCTCAAAAGTGGGAAAAAAACAGAAACTAAATATTTGGCAAGCTTATAAGAAGCTGTACCGATACTAGAGACAATAGGTCTAAAAGGAATGTCAGGTTTATGGACCTTAGGTAAAGCATAAAACCTGGCACAATGCGCAATAGACGGAATAAGGGACTTCTTAAAGTTAGCAGGAATAATGGGAGAAGACTTAATGGCAGACTTAATAGAGTTAATTTCACTAGTGGAAGGGTCTTTGCGGATATCCACATACGGACCATCATTAATTAATTTATGGGTTTTTCCAAATACATAGATTTGTCGAGAAGAACAATCTGACCACCTTTGTCGGCCTTAGTAATAATTAAGTTTGGATCAGAACGCAAATTTTTCAGACATTGTTTAACAGGATGTTTAAGATTGGGTTTATAAACATTAGAATTGAAATCAACAGTATTGGCAATGAGATGCCTAATAGACTCTTTTTGAGAAGAAGATAGAGAGCTATGCTTAAAGGCTCTTTCAATAGGAGCAATAAGATTAGGTAAAGAAGGAACAGCAGAGACAGAAAAATTGTTATTCAATTTGAGAGCATCGAGCTGATTGTTACTTAATGGAACACTAGAAAGATTGACAACAGCATTTTGGTTAACAAGAGGCAAATTACTGCAGTTATTAGCGACAGAACTTCCACAAAGCGCATTAAATTTCTTCTTTAAAACCGAACAATGAACAGAAGAAGCTGTGAGAACTCTGCTCCATGACCTTCTGTCAATGGACTGAAAATCAGGAGTAGAATTAGCGAGGCTGATATGTAAAGAATATAACTCGCGCTCTATATGAGCAATTTTGTGGCGAGTCTCTTGAATCAAAGCTCTTAAAAGAGCTAATTTAGAACGAAATAAGACCTTCTCAAACCTATTTGAAGAAAATAAATTACAACGAATGGAAATGAATTTAGGAATAACCTTCTTACGCCTACAATCAAGTAGGAAATGTAAGTGTTCCAAAAACCTGTACTTTTTTAATCGTAAATTACAAAACCTATTAATTTGAGACATTGCGAAAAAAAAAAAAAAAAAAAAACAGAAGAATAAAGGCCCGTTAACGCCAAATACATAAAAATAGCAAATAAAGCCTTTGTGCAACAATATTAAAAAGCAGAAAAACCAACGTTTAGAATGCACAAATAACATATGAATGCACAAATAACCTTTTGCTGTCAGTCTCCCACCTCACAGGTATTCTTCTCATCCCCCTAACCAGAAATTCGCTGCTTTCAATACTTTTGTTTTTCGGGCTACTAATATTTGTTCCACTCCTCAGTTACTTAGTGCTGAACTTAATTACCTCAAAGCAATTGCTGTCGATCGTGGTTATTCCTCTAATATTATCGATTCTATTTATAAGAAATTGACGAATTCCGACCATTCTGCAAAGCATTCTAATTCCAACTCTAATTCTTCAGTTGTATTACCATTTTTTCCTAAAATCAGTCAGCAAGTTGCTAAAATCCTAAGAAGGTTTGATTTTAAAGTTATTTTTTCTCCTGTTAATAAAATCCCTTTTTCAAATCTGAAGCACCCCGTTGATCGCCTAGATAATTGGGGCATTTACCAGATCTCTTGTCAGTGTGGTCTTTCTTATATTGGTCAGACTAAACGTGCTCTTAGATTTCGTTTAAAAGAGCATGAAGGTTATGTTAAAAATCAGGAGCTCAAACGTTCTTCTATTGCTCAACATTCTTGGTCTTCTCAACATAGGTTCGATTTTTCCTCAGCCATCATTATCCAAAAATGTTCTTCTAACCTTGATCTTGATTTTTGGGAAGCTTACCATATCATTAAAAATTCTCACTCTTTAGTCAATGACTTATCTAGTACTCCAGATTTTCCAAGTATTTGGAAAGCGTTAATTTAATTCCCCTTTTTTGGTTTCTTTTCTCTACTTCTCCGGTAGATGTCGCTACTTGTCCACCCAGTCGTTTCCACTGCTTCTCTCTCATTGGTTGTTTCGGCGCCTTCGCCACCCGCATAGGGTATAAAAGCCAGCGCGTCTCTGTCTATGATTTTGCTCAGCCTTGCTTTTTCTAGCACGCTGTTCCTTTTGCACTGAAGAAGAATCTCGCTAGTAGATTCGAAACAGCTGTTTGCTGCTTTTCATATGTTATTTGTGCATTCTAAACGTTGGTTTTTCTGCTTTTTAACAAATATAGTAAAATTTATTTATTCCGAAAAACTTAAAATTAAACATAAACTAAGAATTTTCTGTTGGGGGAGAGATTCATCCCCCTATATCTCACTCTTGGTAGTTGATTTTTGATCGGTTTTATTTTATGTTTATGTATTTAAACTTTATCGTAAAGTAACGTTAAAAACAGCGTTCATTTTTTTTGGGGGGGGGGGGGAGGGGGAGCTGTAACCCGAGGACGGCATTCCCTCCTGGATTTTGAAATTTAATTTTAACTAAATTTTCTTTTTCTCTGATTAACACATAGTAAAATTTATTCCTTTCGGACAACTAAAATAATTAAACACTAAGAGAAAAAGACGAACTGGTAAAATTAAAGAGATAAAATTACTTCAATACTGCAGTGTTACTACAGACGCAAAATCTCATTATTTTAAAAGTTTATGATGACTTCACATAAACTAAAGAGTTTTTTAAGTTAATAGCACTGAGTATTTTTGAAATAAAGTACTACAAAATTACGCCACATTAGCCACAGAATTTCTAAAGTATTTTTACAGTCGAGATTGCACTACAGAAAATCTATAGTTGACTATAGAAAAACCTAAAAAATACTCCACTTCTGTAGAAAAACTGCAGTTCATTTTTAGCTGGGACTGTCCGTCTATTATTTTAAGTTTCTGCGTATAAATAAAATTTATTATATACAAAATCGAGAAAAAGAAAATTCAGTTATATATATATATTTCAAAATCCAGTGGCAATGACACTCCCCTAGGCTCCCCCCTTTTAACGAAAAATTTTTGGTTACCTTAATTTTTAAGTTACTCGCAAAGAATAAATTATACTATGTTTTTCATAGCAGAAGAAAAAAAAATGGGTTACTTAAATTGAAATATCTAGGGAGGGGCAGTTGGTCTCCTGTGCCACCTTCCCCTAAACAGAAATTTCTTGCTTCCTTTTTTTAAGTTGCTCGAAAAAAAAAATCTACTATGTTTCTAAAATAGGAAAAAAAAGGAAATTTAGTTTGTACAATTTCAAAATCCACGGAAGGGCGATGGGCCTCCTATACCGCTCCCTCAACTAAAACTTTTTAATTCCTCTTTTAATTTAAGTCACTCGAATTAAAAATTTTTTCACTATTTCAAAATCGGTGAAAAAAAAATTAGGTACTTATATTTTTAAATCCAGAGAGGAACAAATGACTGTCCTATGACACCCCCCCCCCCCTTCCTCCTAACGGAAAATTATTGGTTTCTGTTTTCTTTTTTTTTTTTTTTTTTTTTTTTTTTAGTCCCTGGAAAAGAATTAATTTTATTATGTTTTTCAAATTAAGAAAATAAAATTAGTTACTGAATTGAAAATCTAGGAGAGTTGCTCTCCTATGTCACCCTACTCCCCTAAACGGAAAAACGCTTCCCTTTTTTTTTTACTTACTCGAAAAGAATAAATCCTACTATGTTTTTCAAAAGAAGATTTTTTTTTTTTTTTTATACTTTAATTTCAAAATCCAGGGAGAAGGCATCCCATCCCCCTTTCTTCTTTTTCATAACACACCCGGATCCGGATTTACTAAATGCGCAATTTGCCCTTCTCCCCGAAAAGACATGACTTCCAGTTTGTATAAAAATTACTTCTACTTTATAAAAACGAATGGAAAAAAAAATAATTCTTATTAAATATTTTATTTTAAATTTACATTGGAACATTTGATTATTGTTTATGCAGCTGAGGATGCATTTCTGACTCTAAATAATTATTTATTATTTAAATTATTAATATAATAATTAATAAAATAATTAATAATAATATTTATAATTAATAATTATTGATATTTATTAACATATAAATCATATAATTTTAATATATAATATTAATTTTATATTACGTAATATAAATAATATAATATAATTTAAATAATTAATAGTAATTATTTATAATTAATAATTATTAATAATACATAATATAATATTAATATATAATATTAATTATATATTACATAATGTAAATAATATAATATAATTTAAATAATTAATAATAAATATTTATAATTAATAATTATTAATAATATATAATAATTAATATCATTTAAATAATTTTTTTTATTCTAAATTCTTTCCGAGATCCAGATAGATTTTGCACTGTTAGCGAAACGAGATCGACCAATCAGAAGCTTCTATTTCGGGAACTTTTCCCTGCTTTAAGGAAGCAAGTTTTCTGATTGGTCAATCTCATTTCGCCAACAGCGTAAATGTATCTGCATCCCGGCAGCAGAAGAACTCCTCAACTCAACTGTCGATATCCGGCGATTATTTACAATACATGTGACTCCATTCCCGCTCACTTTTTCTTATGCTACGCTTGATCGTTCCTCTTAATTTTTATAGCCCTTTTTGTTCTTGTAATACTTCCGCGTTAATTGTTGTTTTTTAAATGAATGTCCATAACCACAAGATTGCTAAAATTATGCACCGAGCTATATTTGTCTCTTTGAAAGGACTCTGACACCATGACTGCTGATTCAAAATGGCAGATCTAGCTCCGTACATAATTTTAGCAAAGGACCCGTATACTTCCAAAAAACAGGCCCCTTTTTTTAAAACAAATCGAATAGAGACAACAATAGAAAATAAAGAGGAGAATTTTGTAGTTTTGTAACGCTCAAACAATACGCACTCCATCATATTTGTTCTCCTTTTCTTTTTTTTCTTTTCCTTCAAAAGAACTGACAAGCTGAGTAAATTAGACTTTACGAGTGAGAAGAATGTTTACAAAGTGGTTGCCGACAAGGCATTTGTGCTATGCTGTATTTTAAATTAACTGAGTTATTTTGTAAATAGTAACATGTAAATAGGATGTAAATATTAAAACTTATTAATCTATGATAAGTTATCCAGTTTTATTTCGTAACATAAGAATAGTTTCCACCCCGGATTCTGAATAATATGTTATAGAAGTGGCTCCCCAACGTCTGGCACGAACAGAAGCAAGATATGAAGATAAGTATTATTTTAAATTGTGTTAAACTGCTTTAATAAGAAAATTTAGATACTAAAGTACAAAAATTTATACAAAAGTACTTTTGATTCATCCGGAATCTGTGGATTTTTGAAAATTGTATTTGATTCGTCCAGAATCGAAATATTTTGGAATTGTTCTATTCAGCCTGAATATTATTTTCCTAGAATTGAAATACGAAAAGTCGTCTGCAGCTTCAAGTATTTTAGTATCTGAATTAAATGAAGATATTCATAAGAGAAATAATTCTAATAATTATTTTTGAAAAATAAAAATCGTTTGCTTTATTTTATACATTTATATAGTTGCACTGAGCTATTTATTATGAAGTTGTTATTGTAAATGAGTGCATGGCATTATTTAATTATTATATGATTGATATTATTGTGTAAGAAAAAAAAAAAAAAAAAAAAAAAAAAAAGGCAAATAGTTTGTGTCATTATATTGAGTTTTGAAAGATATTATATGTTATTTATGTTCTATATATGTTAAAAATTACGTATTTTGCTAAGAGTTATTCGTAACACGAATTAAGTTTGAAGTTAGCTAAAACATATTTAGTTCAAATGATGGCGTTTCTTTCAAAGGGTCAGAAAATTGATTTAATCACATTAGCTTCAGAATTAAAAGTAGAAGTAAGTAGCGATGATAAAGTCCTCGAATTACGTGATAAAATTGTAAATAGTGAGGCATTTAAAGATAACATAGATTTTGTACAGGGAATTTATGAAAATATCGTAGAAGAAAGAAAGACTCTTGAGGAAGAGAAACGTTTAGCCGAAGAAAGAGAATTTGAGCTACAGAAGCTCAGGTTAGAAGCAGGAACAAGAGATGTTGTTGCAAATACAAGCAACCCTCTAGAAACTTCTTCAATACGCGTTGACTTGAAAAAGGTTTTACCCGATTTCAATCCTGAAAAGGATGATATGAATTTATTTTTAATAACTTTTGAGAGGCAAATGAAACTTTTAAAGGTTTCTAAAGAACTGTGGATCACGTATTTAATTGGAGTCCTTCCAAATGAAATCGGTAAATTAATAGCGCGTGAACCGGAAGAAAAATTTGAGGATTATTCTTATATTAAAGATATATTGTTGCAGAGGTTCAAGTTAACTGCAGAAAGATTTAGAGTTTTGTTTAGTCGACATCCAAAGCGAACCGATATTAGCTGGAAAGAATATTATTTTGGAATTAGAAGCTATTTTGAGGGATGGCTATCTGAATTAAATATAAATTCCTTTGAAAAATTATCGAAATTAATTATTGCTGACCAATTAAAGAAAAAGGTTTCCCCTGATTGTAAAGAACATTATTTAGATCAATGGGAGAATTTAACAGATCCTGTTGAATTAGCTGAAAAGTTAGATTTATATGATAATTTGAGGTCACACAAAGTAGAAATAAAGAGACCAAATAAAATCAGTGAGGTCGAGAATTCTGATCGCTTTGAAAAAACGCCTTTAGATTTTAAAAGAAATGATTTTGGTAAAATTGGCAATCAAAAAGAGTCCAAGAGAAATAAAATTAATTACTCTTCAAATTTAAATCGACCAATGTTAAGTTGCTATGGTTGTGGAAACCAGGGAGTTATTAAATCCAAGTGTCCAACCTGTTCTCCGAAAAATGTATCGGTGCACTTTCAATCACTAGAATTTCGTACATGTAATATGCAAACATCACCAACATTATTGGTAAAAATAAGCATAAATGGTCTCTCTGGCACAGCTTGTGCTGACACAGGCGCAACACATTGCGTTGCGGGTGAAGGTTTGTATTCTTTATTAAAAGACCAAGGTGTGAAGTTTGAAAAAACGCAAATGATCGTAGTCTTAGCGGATGGGCTACAAAACACTACCGAAGTTTATAAAACAGAAGTTCATGTTAAAATTGAAGGTCGCGACATTAAAACAACACTTTATGCTCTGCCGAATGCCAGAAATAATCGTACAATTTTAGGAATCGATTTTTTACGCAAAGCAAAAATTGTTTTGGATGTAGTAAATCAAGAATGGTTCTTCGCTGATAGATGTAGGTGGAAGTATAGATTTGTTGAAGATAGATATAGACCTCCCAGTGAATTAGCGATAAAATCCGTTGAATTAGACACCGTTTTTCTTAGAGAAAATGAAGGTAGACATCTCACTTCAGAGCAACAATTTAGGTTGAATGAACTGCTCGAAAAATTTACTAGTAGCTTCCAACTAGGGGAAGAGGATACACCTAAAGTTAAGCATTATATTGATACAGGATCACGGAGGGGCAAAAATGTATCTGATGAAATTGATAGTTCTGCTCATGATAGAAAAGGCAATGCAAAAGATTGCCGTAGGAATTTCGATTATAGGGGTAAGAACAGAAATTTTAATAGACCAATTGTTAACAGAAGCAATAATAGATATGGCCAAAAATATGTTAAACAGTCATTTAACCATGGAAATTACAATAAAAATAGTTATGAGAAACCTGGTTCAGAGAATTGTTACCAAGATGAATCAGAGATTCCTCAAAATTTTGAGACTAAAGATTCTTTAATATCTCAAGATATGACAGAAAGTGAAGGTTTGGTGAATAGTTCATCGGATATGGTAGAACCTAATGATGCATTTGAAACGCTAGAAAGTGCTTCACTTACAAAAGTAAAGTATAATCCAAATTTTTCTCCTAGGTACAAAAGTAGAGGCTACTATCATGCTCGAAATAATTATAATTATGATGGCCGACGATCAGGTAGAGGTAGCTATCAGGAGCAAAGAATTTCCCAACCATCACACAGGTATAGTGCACGGCGAACTGCAGATTCGTCTAGCAAATTCGAAAAGAGATATGAAAATTATCTTGGAACTGATGATCAGGATAATTACAAATTGGTTTATAGGTCTGGAGGTTACAGACATGATAAGGGGTACTATGGAAATCAAAGATCTTCTACTTTTTATACCACTGCCACTAAAGAAAACCCCTTTTCTCCCTTAGGAAATTATCATATATCAGCTTTGTGTCCTTACACGCAAGATGATGGTGGATCTTCTAAAGGCTTTATTCGTCCTAGAGGCAGACCCGGGAAACATCAGACGCCCAGCCAGCAAATATTTACGAAAGGACCACAAAGCACGAGAGCCATAGAAGATTTTAGGCACCAGAAAGCATCCCGAAGGAATCCACCCAGGAAATGCACACTGCATCTGGGGGACCAGTAATGCAGTGTGAGGGGAAGAGTGTCACGCTCAAACAATACGCACTCCATCATATTTGTTCTCCTTTTCTTTTTTTTCTTTTCCTTCAAAAGAACTGACAAGCTGAGTAAATTAGACTTTACGAGTGAGAAGAATGTTTACAAAGTGGTTGCCGACAAGGCATTTGTGCTATGCTGTATTTTAAATTAACTGAGTTATTTTGTAAATAGTAACATGTAAATAGGATGTAAATATTAAAACTTATTAATCTATGATAAGTTATCCAGTTTTATTTCGTAACATAAGAATAGTTTCCACCCCGGATTCTGAATAATATGTTACAGTTTCAAGATATTATCATTATTATTATTTGCTTTTTTAAAAAGAATAATAGAGGTGCAGTTTTTTTTTTTTTTTTTTTTTTTTTTTTTTTCTAGTTAACTAGAAGCTAGTTGAATAATTCATTGTTATTACAAAACAAAAGCGTTCAAGAATCAATTTAAGTTTTTTATTGATTAGTTGCAGTTTTTGTGTATTGTTCGTTTTTTTAATATATAAATTTTCAAGTAGTGCTGCTGGTTTTAAACAATGAAATGTTTTTAACTTAGATATATAATTTATTTAAAACAATGTGCATGCAAATTTTTTGGATGTGGGACAAGAAGGGTGATATTTTGCAGCGGTAGAATTGATAAAAAAAAGTCACTGGTCCCAAGGACCAGTAAGCATGAGAATTTACTGGTCCGCAGTCATCATCACTGGCCCGCTACATAAAATTCTATTAAGTCCCTTTAACCCTTGAGTGACCTCCCCCCCCCCACCCCTCTTAGAATATAAACCAAACCATAGTAAAATGTAAAATTATAATTTACTAAAAATTAAATAAACAGTATACATAACGAAAAACTATAAAATTATTAATTAGATATTTTATTTATCTGATTATTTCAAATGACTGAGATTTAATGCAATTTTTAAAAATTATTGTGCGATTTGTGTTTGGTTGCGGTTTTCTAGGGGACGGGTAAATTAAGTTTACCTGTGAGAAAGGGGGGAAAAAGTTACTGGTCCTGCAGACCACTAAATTTTTCAAATTATTGGTCCGATTGCATTTTTGGTGGTCTCGGACCAGCGGACCACCAAGGATTTCGAACGCTGTTTTTTAAACCAAAGGGCATACAGACCCGCTCGTTGCCTACCATGGCACAACTTCATCGTTTTGGCCTATGGAATTCATACCTCTGCTCAGAGTGTCAAGCCTTGGAAACCACTAACCACTACCTTCTAGAATGCCGAAAGTTTCGCACAGAGCAAGCTCAACTCTATCAGCAATTAGATCTGTCTGCTGACAGTGCGACTTTCCATGATATATGTGACCTGGCTGTAGCGGGCAAATCTGCCTCCAAGCATATTGTTTCTTTTCTACTGAGAACCAAGGGATTCTGATGAAGAGGAGTTCTTCCTGGAATTTAATCCCAATAAAAACAAGTTCTCACCTGTGGATGTAACGTCTACTGAAAGAGCTGGTTATAGAGAACTGTATTAGCAATTTTGGATCATTAGAGGTACAAAGCCGCCAAGTGAAGCGAAGCGGAAAACCTCATAATCGAGCGTAGGCTCCGATAATCCAATCAAATCAACCAAAGGGCAGGTGGTGTGCAGTACACCCCCACCCCCACCCTAAACTGCATAGGGAAACTCTGGCAGAAGTGCATTTTGGTAATTAAAAAAAAAAAGCATGTCACTGCACCCGTAAAAATATTCGGCACAGCTGTTACCATAACACCAACCAAACCTCGTTACCATATCATCTATATCCGTTTACCATATCAAGCAAAATAATGACACTTTGGCGCCAGTTAAGTACCAGGTGCTTATATGACATTGGCGTCAGAAAAAAAATCGCGCCAATATGGAGTGTATATGACATCTGTGCCAAATAAAGTTATATTACATTTATAAGTTGTATTACAGCTTATTGATTTAAAGTTGGATTACCATTTCACCGGTAAGTGATTTATTTTCTTTTTAAGAACATAATTGGTTGGTAATTGTTTAATAAAGCATAGAAGCTTGGTGTGTTTTGCTAAGTGCATATAAATTTTATTTTATGTAATTTTCTTTTGTTTACATTGCTTAAATTGGTACATATGGGTGATGTTTACTTTATGCCCGTCAAAGAAGTATTTCTTTTATTTATAAGTAATTTGTTTAATATTTCTGAATTTTTTTTAATGTTTTTACTTTTGTTTTGTGTACTGAGAGTAAGGGCTATTTCAATGATTATATTTTTTATATTTACTGTGTTCCCAGTGTCATAAACAGTCAGGGAAATTTCAAAATATATAGGAAAAGTCAGGGAATTTACAAATATTTTCTAAAAAGTGTTGGAGAAAAAATTAAACATGATGCGATCATGTAATATGCGACTTTGTCTGAAAGGTCGTGGAAAAAACACGAATTTCGTCAAAGAATCGCGAAAAAATGTGGTTTTTATCAATGGTCGCAAAAAAAACGTGAATTTTACTAAATATCGTGCAAGATGAGTGAATTTTGGCAAAAGATCATGGAAAATGTGAGATTTTTGGCAAAAGATGCGATTTTCGTTAAAGGATCATGAAAAAGACACGATTTTCATCAAAGTATTGTGAAAAAAACACTATTTTCGCCAATCATCATGCAAAATATGCCAATTTCATCAAAAGATTGTGCCAAATACACAAATTTCGTCAAAAAATCGTGTAATATGCAAATTTCTTTGAAAGGTCATGGAAAAACTGCAAATTTCGGCAAAGGATCGCAAATTTTGTCAAAGAATTGCGAAAAAAATGTGATTTTAGTCAAATGATTGCGAAAAAAAGGTGCGTATTTCATCAAACAATCGTGTAAAATATGTGAATTTCTTTGAAAGATCGTGCGAATTTCATCGAAAGATCGTGTAATATGCAAATTTCTTTGAAAGATCGTGGGAAAACCGTGAATTTCATTGAAGGATTGCGAATTTCGTTAAAGAATCAGAAAAAATGTGATTTTTGTCAAATGATCGTGAAAAAAAACGTGAATTTTGTTAAAAGATTGTGGAAAACGTGAGATTTTTGGCGAAAGATCGTGGAAAATGCGAGATTTTTGGCAAAAGATCATGGAAAATGCACGATTTTGGGCAAGGGATTGCGAGAAAAATGCGATTTTCGTTAAAGGATCACGATTTTCATCGCAGAATTGAAAAAAAAATATGATTTTCGCCAAAGGATCGTGTAAAATATTCGAATTTCTGCAAAAGATTGTGCGAAATACACGAATTTCATCAAAAGATCATGTAATATGCAAATTTCTTTGAAAGGTCGTGAAAAGACTGCGAATTTCGGCAAAGGATTGTGAATTTCGTCAAAGAATCTTTAAAAAAATGTGATTTTTGTCAAATGATCGCAAAAAAGGTGCATATTTTGTCAAACGATCGTGTAAAATATGCGAACTTCTTTGAAAGGTCGTGGGAAAAACGAGAATTTCGTTAAAGAATCGCAAAGAAATGTGATTTTTGTCAAATGATCGCGAAATAAGCGCGAATTTTGTTAAAAGATTGTGGAAAATGAGCGAATTTTGGCGAAAGATCATGGAAAACAACAGATTTTTGGCGAAAGATCGTGGAAAATGCGAGATTTTTGGCAAAAGATCATGAAAAATGCACGATTTTTGACAAAGGATTGTGGGAAAAATGCGATTTTCCTTAAAGGATCACGAAAAACACACTATTTTCATCGCAAAATTGCAAAAAAACATGATTTTCGTCAAAGGATCGTTTAAAATATTCGAATTTCATCAAAAGATCATGTAATATGCAAATTTCGTTGAAAGGTAGTGGAAAGACTGTGAATTTCGGTAAAGGATTGTGAATTTCGTTAAAGAATCGCGAAAAAAATGTGATTTTTGTCAAACGTTCATGTAAAATATGCGAATTTCTTCGAAAGATCGTGCGAATTTCACAGAAAGATCGCGAATTTCCTTAAAGAATCGCAAAGAAATGTGATTTTTGTCAAATGGTCGCGAAATAAACGTGAATTTTGTTAAAAGATTGTGGAAAATGAGTTAATTTTTGCGAAAGATCATGGAAAACGCGAGATTTTTGGTGAAAGATCGTGGGAAATTGGAGAGTTTTGCCAAAGTGCCGTGTAAAGTATACAAATCACTTCAAAAGATCGTGTAAATTTCGCCGAAAGATCATGTAATATGCGAATTTCTTTGAAACCCAGCTAAAAATGAACTGTAGTTTTTTTACAGAAATGAGGTATTTTTCAAGTTTTTCTACGGTCAACTGTAGTTTTTTTTGTAGTGCAATATCAACAGTAAAAACACTTCAGTTATTTTCCAGTTATTGACAAGTATTTTTTCAACCCAAAATTTAAAAAAATAGTAAGACTTTATGTCTACAGAAAAACGGCAGTGAATTTCAAGGGATTTTATAGCAATTAATTCACAAAAATTTTCGGTGATGTATCTGCAGTCTGACTGCAGTTTCTGAAGAACTTTACAGGTCTTAATTTTGTAAGTATGATTATTATAATAGTAACTACAGTATAACAGCAGTTACTGTAAGATTCTTTTGCAAGACACAATGCTGTATGATTGTGTGATATTTCACGAATTTTCTAAAATGTTTAAAATTGTTTTAATTTTGTGAGAGTTGCATGTTATGAAACACACTTTTTAAATATAAATGATAATTAATACTCTTTCCAAGACTTTTAAGGACTTAATTGAAAGTCACAATCCTACCTAACGCAAAATTTTTAGTTCATCTTTCATTTTAAGCTAAGATAAAAAAAATTAAATTTCACTATGATTTTCAAAATCAGAGAAAAAAAATTAGTTAAATTTCAAAATCGAGGGAGGGGCAGTGGCATCAACCCACCTGTGGCCCTGCCCACTACGGAAAATTCTTAGTTTTTTTTTAACTTACTCTAAACGAATAAATTTTGCTATTTTTTTTTTCAAAATCGGAGAAAAATATTTTAATTAAATTTCAAAAGCCAGGGGGGGGGGGCGGGAAATGAGAAATTTCTTCATTTTTTTATTGTAAGTTCCTCGAAAAGTACACATTTTACTATGTTTTTGAAATAGAAGAAAAGGAAATTTTAATTAATTAACTTTTGAAATCCAGGGAGGGGCAATAGGTTTCTCCTACCCCCTACCCTATCCCTAACTGAAAATTCTTAATTCATCTTTTATTCTAAGATAATTAAAAAAAAACTCAGTATGTTTTTCAAAAGCGAAGAAAATAGTTAACATTTAAATTCAAGGGAGGGGCAATCGCTCAGCTATGCCCCTTCCCCTAACAGGAAATTCTTAGTTTCTTTATTTTTAGTTAGTCGAAAAGAATAAATTTTACTACTTTTCAAAAGTAGAAAAAAATAAATTTTTATTAGTTACATTTTAAAATCCAGGGAGGGGAGGGCAATGAACCTCTCAACCCCCCCCCCCCTCCCTCCCTCTTAATGTAAAATTTCTCATTTTTCTATTCTAAGTTACTTGAAAAGTATAAACTTTACTATGTTTTTGAAAACAAAAGAAAAAGAATATTTAATTAATTAAATTTTTAAATTTAGGGAGAGGCAATAGCTCTCTTCTAACTTCGTTCCCCTAAGAGAAAATTCTTAGTTACTCTTTTATTTTAAGATAAGAGAAAAGATCAAATTTCACTATGTTTTTCAAAAATCAGAGAAAAAAAATAGTTACAATTTAAAATCGAGGGAGGGGCAATGACTCACATATGCCCCCTTCCCCTAACAGAAAGTTCTTAGTTCCTTTATTTTAAGTTATTCGAAAAGAATAAATTTTACTATGTTTTTGTAAATTGGAGAAAAAAATTGCTAATTAAATTTCAAAATCCAGGGAGGGGCAATGAGTCTCACCCCCCCCCCCACACACACACACACACCACCACCACCACCACCCCTTAACTGAAAATTTCTTATTTATTTTCATTTTAAGTTACTCAAAATATTTACATAATGTTTTTGAAAACAGAAGAAAAGAAATTCTTATTAATTAAATTTTAAAATCAAGGGAGGGGCAATAGGTCTCCCTTGCTCACTGCCCCACTATCTTCATAACTAGTTTTTAGTTCCTCTTTTATTTTAAATTACTCGAAAAAAATTTACTATGTTTTTCAAAATCGAAGAAAAAGGAAATTTAATTAGATAAATTTCAAAATCGAGAGGGACAGTGGCCCAACCATTCTTTTATATGTCGCCCATGATTAGAAATTAGAAACACAGGTGCGTTTACTCATTGCATATTGCATAAATTGTCTTTCTTCCATATCGGACATACATATAACTTCCACTTTTCCACTTTTACCTCATAAAAACAAAGAAGAACAACAAAAGAATAGTATAATTTTCTTCCTTTATTTTATTTAAATTTCTCATTTGGACATATGATTTATTTTTCAACCCCTTACAGCTGAATGTCTAACCCCATGGTTTCGTTGCAACTGCAGGAGAAGCATTAAAGAAACACCTCAACTCACGGAAACTGTATTATAACTAAATAATAACTCGGAAGATCTTTAAACTACTTTAATGTATAAGAACTCAAGCGCGCGATATGTACAGCATAATTACAAGCTTAGAATATCCACAAAAACAAAAGCTAGCCTCGAACCCAGAGTTCCCGATAAGTTCTTTTTAAAACTGTTGCCAGATGCATTACATCACATCTCCCCCTTTAAAAGTCCTCTTCAATAAGTCTTGAAGGAGCACGAACAGTTCTGCCGCTACGAGTCTTAAATGGACTGGCCTGCTTAGTCTCTGGAACTGCAGCATTAGGAGAATAGGTGATGCTAACAGGATCATTCATAGATGTTGTATCCTGGGAGCTGTCTTTCTCGGATGTATCCTCAGGAACGCCGTTCTCTTTCACTGGGGTGTCGTTATCCTCCCATCTGAAGGATTTTGGAACAGTAGAAGGATGCAGATATATACGATTCCTTCTTAGGATACCTCGAGGAGTTTCAACCATGTATGACCTAGGAGCTTCATGAGCACTTTTTACCTTTCCATACGTCCTCATGTCGGAGATCCATACCTGCTGACCGACGTCTAATTCTGGTAGTTGTCTAGCTCGATGATGGCGATTGAAGTAATACTTTTGCTTCTCGATCCTTTCCTGTTCCTTTTTGAATAAGGATTTCTCGTCTAATACTTTAGGCTTTAACTTATCATTCACTATAGGAATAGGCGTTCGTAAGCGTCTTCCCATCAAGAGTTCTGCTGGACTAAACCCATTTTCTAGTGGGGTTGATCTTAACGCAAGTAGCATAAGATATGGATCATCATTTTCCGCTTTTAGGTAATGTAACTTAAAATTTTTCACCATCGACTCTATGAAACCGTTGCTTTGAGCATGTTTCGGACTGGATGTTATAATGGAGAACTTATAAAGGTTGGCAATTTTTTTGTATTTAGAATCTACAATTCTTTGCGAAAACTGGGTACCATTGTCACTTCTCACCACTTCAGGAATACCGTGACGTGCAAAAATGGATTTCATGTGATTAACGACTGCCTCGGAAGTAAGATGATCTAATTTTGCCACCTCAATATATCTAGAATAGTAATCCGCCATTATAAGATACCATTTACCACTAACTTTGAGAAGGTCAGCTCCGACTATTTGCCAAGGTCTGTTTGGGAATTCTGATGGGAGTAAAGGCTCTTTGAAATATTTTTGTTGCTGAATACACTTCTGACAGTCTGAGACTAAATTCTCAATTTCTGACGATAATCCCGGCCACCAAACAGACTCACGAGCTCTAGCTCTGCACTTTGTTATCCCAAGGTGACCATCATGTATTCTATTTAATATTTCTTCACGTGATTTCAAAGGTATAATAATTCTCGCATCTTTCATCAACAAATCATTTTGTGTAGAAATTGAATGCCGATGTTCCCAGTATTTTAAACATTCTTCTGGCACTTCATTTTTCCCTGGCCAACCATCTCTTGAAAATTTAATCAGTAATTTGCAAACTGAGTCTTCTTTTTGCAACGCCCATATTTCAGCCAATCTAGAATCTGAAGAAGGAAAATTTTCTATAATCATCTGCACATAAGCAGTTATTTCTTCGGTTAATTCTTCCTTTCCATTTTCCGGTAAAGGGCTTCTGGATAACGCATCTGCAATGACAAGCTTTTTCCCTGGAGTATATTTGATGGTATAGGAATATCTCATCATTCGCAGTTTCATACGCTGAAGTCTAGGAGTTAGATTGTCTAACGGTTTTGACATTAAAATGGGTACGAGAGGTTTATGATCCGTTTCTATGTTAACTTGTAGGCCAACAATAAAATCATGAAACCTTTCACAAGCCCATACAATAGCTAACGCTTCTTTCTCTATTTGTGCGTACCTTTTCTCTGTATCGGACAATGTCCGCGATGCATAGAAAACTGGACGTAAATGACCATTATCCTTTTGACACAAAACAGAACCAAGGCCGTAAGATGATGCATCGGCTGATATAAAGGTTTCTTTCTTTGGATCATATAATGCTAATTCAGGAGTATGGCAAAGTTTCTGCTTGATATCTTCAAATGCCATTATTTGAGATTTTCCCCAAATCCATTCAACATTATTCTTCATTAACTCGTAAAGAGGTTTTGCAACATCAGCAAAATTGGGAATGAATTTATTCAAAAATCCAGCCATTCCTAAAAATCTTTTTAATTCCGTCACATTCCTAGGCATTGGAATTCTGGAAATAGCTTTTGTTTTTTCCGGATCAGGTTTTATTCCCTTTTCAGAAATTATATGACCAAGAAAATGTATGGAATCTTTTGCAAACTGGCATTTTTCAGCGTTCAAAGTCCACCCAGCCGCTTGAAATTTTCAAAGAACTTCATTTAGTCGTTTATTGTGCTCTGCCTCAGTAGAACCAAAAATTACAAATTCATCCATAAGACCCACTATACCAGGACCTTCTTGAATAGTTTCGCGAATTCTTTTTTGGAACACTTCCGGAGCTGTCTTAATTCCAAACGGTAAACGATTGAACATAAATCTTCCAAAAGGTGTAATAAAAGTAGTTAACTTTGCAGAAGCTGGATCGAGACTTATTTGCCAAAAACCTGCATTTGCATCAATAATACTAAACACTTTAGCATTACTAAATTGGCTTAAAGTATAGTCAACTGAGGCCATGGGGAAATATTCTCTTTCAATGTTCTCATTCAGAACTGATAAATCAACACAAATTCTTATGTCACCTGACTTTTTTGGAACAATAACCATAGGCGCACACCATTCTGTGGCTTCGTCTACTGGTTCAATAATTTTATTCCTTGTCATTTCATCTAACAATTTTTTTTAATTTACCCCTTAAAGCTAATGGAACTCGCCGTGGTACAGAAATTGCATAAGGCTTAGCATCATTCTTTAATTTTATTTGATACGGTTTCTCAACCTTTCCAATTCCGCTAAATGATTTTGGAAATTTCTTGACAGGATCCAGTTTTGATTTCAATTCAAATATTCTCTGGATGAGATTCAAATTCTCACTAGCTGTACAGCTTAGCAATGGGTGTTGTAAATTATTTATTACATACACATCATCTTCAAAACTAAAACTTTTGTTCTTTAATTTAACTCGAATTATCCCAGCTATCTTCAGATTTTTACCATCTGGACCGCAAATGACTTTACTTGATCCCTTTAATTTTATATGGTTCAATTTCGAATCATAAATAGCCTTAGGAACGACCGTCACATCCGCTCCTGTATCGATCTTGAATTCTAGAGGAGTCTTTTCAATCAATACTTTAGCATTCCAACGGTTATCCGATATTCTAACAGGGTTGTTTTTATCTGAAGTATTCATTATGTAACCTAAAAAATCAGAAGAATTCGTCGATTTTGTTTTTTCAACTTCGTTAACCTGCATTTTTGATTTACAAACTTTAGCATAATGACCAACCTTCTTGCACCGGTTACAAATCGCTTTACGCGCAGGGCATTCCGATTTCGTATGTTTGTTGTGTTTTCCACACCAAAAACATACTTCTTTGTTCTTATCCGAATTGAAAGAATCAAATTTTTTATTTTGTTTGTATTTCTTATTCTGTGGTATCGCTACTCTGTTAGCTACCTTAAAAGACGTAGTATCACTACTCAGAACTTGTTGTTGACTTTTAATTGCTTCAGCCTGACGAGCTGTTGTAATCGCTTTTTCGAGTGTAAGTTTCATATCTAGTTGCAGATTTTCAGAAACCTTCTTATCGCGAATACCGCAAACAATTCTATCTCTAATCATTTCTTCCTGAAAAGAGGTAGGAAATTCACAAGTTTGCACTAATGTATATAACGATGTGATAAACTGTTCCACCGATTCACCTTCTTCTTGTGTTCTCGTGTAGAATTTATATCTTTCGTATATAACATTACGTGTAGGAATAAAATGCGTTTCAAATTTATTCTTTACAATATCAAAATCTTTAATATCGTCTGCACTTAAATTAAAAGATGACAGTATTTCTTCGGCTTGAGAGCCCATTAAATAAACTAAAGAGTTTACCTGCTCTTCCGGTTGTTTCGTTTTCAAACCTGATGCAGATCTGAAACGTTCGAATCTGTCGATCCATTTTTGCCAGTCGTCAGGGCGAAAAGAAAATTGTTCTGGCGCAGGTATTTGATACATTTTTCTTTCTCAATAAACACTGCCACCATGTATTATAACTAAATAATAACTCGGAAGATCTTTAAACTACTTTAATGTATAAGAACTCAAGCGCGCGATATGTACAGCATAATTACAAGCTTAGAATATCCACAAAAACAAAAGCTAGCCTCGAACCCAGAGTTCCCGATATGTTCTTTTTAAAACTGTTGCCAGATGCATTACATCACAGGAACGCCGGCTTGTTTATGAAAATCGGCGCGGAGTACCAAGTTGATTTGCTGAAAGAAGATCATTTATTTTGCAGTTGGGCAAAAAATATCACCACTGTTTATTGAAATAAAGTGGCTGTATGGGTATTTTTACATTCTCAATCGAAAGAAATTAATTTCAGATCCACACGATTGAGTTAATTTGAATAAAGTGATAACGATTTATAAACCGTCGCAATTTTTGTACAATCATCGTTAGTATTTCAAATCCAGATGAGATTGTACTATTAACGGTTAATGCATGCGAAAAAAAAAAAAAATTAGGTCCATTTCATATTAACAGGATTAATTAAATTCAAATGTCATCCAAAACATTTGATAAAATTTTGTTTCTGACAATCCAGATAGTTCGATTTTACTTGATTTAGTGCACTTATCTATTTATAGTAATTAACAATGTTTTATTTCAGATTTACACTTGCTTCAATCAGTATGTTTTTTTAGATTAGGAGTTTCAGAATTTTTAAATATCTTACACAGATACTTATCTGTGCTTTGTATTAAAGTATGTTTTGATGTTCAGTTACACAAAAAATCAATACTGAACTTCAAATTATAACTTGATGCCTGTCTAGGATACCTACAATAAGTGCATAACATTTCACAGGTAAGTAACTTATTTTCTTTTTAGGAATGAAACAGTTTTATGTAATACAAAGCGGTTTGACACATTGTGTTAATAACATAACATAGAGTTAATAATAATTTTTATTTAATGAGTACGTACTCACTAATTATGTAAAATATTAAATTTTTTAAATGAAGCAATCTTTTTTTTACTGTCATATGAAATGTGTCTCTCTATTCTAAAAAAAAGTAACTCCCGCTGTCACCGCCGCCGCCGGTTTTGAATTTTTTGTGACCGGAGGTCTTTCTTCGTTAATATTAAGAAAAATAATGCATACAAAAATATGAAAATTGGTAGTATTATACAGAAATGTTTGATAAACACGCTGATGTAGACAGTTTTCAAATCGAAGAATTATTTTAAGAGATATTTAATGCTAAAGTTGGACAAAATCGTTCCATTAAAAAAGTTTTATAGGAGCAAAAACTATACATCGGAATTTAATACTTTTTAGATCATTTTATACGTTATAATTTCCCGGTGTGCAGAAATAATTTATTTTTTTAATTTGACTCATTTTTCGTGGTTTCATTTCTATTTTAAATTCAAATTTTCAGCATTTCGAGAGATATTTTTTTACTTATTTCAGAAAATTGTACTAATTTAACCGTTTGCCAAACTGTATAAACAACGGAAACAATAATGTTTGTTTCAAATTAAAAATTTATTTACGCGTGACTATTATAAACAGAAAAGAAAAACTTTCAAATTAGAATTAAATAATTACGTATAAAAAGCAGGAACTTATTGAAAATTACTTCATCTATAATTACACGTGAATTTTAACAGAGAAAGGATATTGTAAAGTAATAAATTCATTAACATGCGTTAGAAGTCTTAAATAGGAGAAATTACATCACATTTACGTCACATTACACTTATTACGTAAAATGAACAAAAAATAATATTGCAAAATAGTAGTTTAAATTTAAAAATAGCGCGAGACATTTACTTGATATTTTGAGATGAACTTTTCAACTATTTTTTTTTTTTTTTTTTTTTTTGACAGCGCAAATAATATTTCATTTCTAATAAAAGCATTTTCACGTGAATATTAAAAAGGGAAAGAAAAGTTTGGTGAAAATTACGTCAGATTAAAAACGATATATTTAAAATGTTTTATTTAAAAGGACTTTCTTTTCGCTTTGTTAAAAAATACCCGGAGACAAAGACTCTGTTTACTTAATTCATTTTATATTAGATGATTTTGAAATGCCATTGTATCTTTTAACAGCAGCTGATTTTTCCGTAAAATTCCCCAATCAAAGAGAAATGAATAGAAACCCGTTTATAGGGCGATCGCCTTTGTTTTTTTAATTATAATTCAATCTTCCAAAAAAATTCAATTAAAGCCGATCAAATTAGCGTGCTTTTAGAGACTGCAGTGTCTGAACGGGGGGTTGGCGAGCGTAGCTCGTAGGGGGCCGAGCCCCCTAGTTATTGTAAAAAGAAAATTTACACTTCTGAATGGTAATAGGGCCAAATTAGTTTTTTTCGTCAATTATGACACTTCTCAGAATCAAATAATAAAGGCAATATTTTGCAATATTATATTTCTATTCTACCCACTGTTAAAATTTCGTTTTTTCTTGATACTGATTTGTGAAACTCGTGGGATTTTTATCATATGGTCGATGAATGAATTTAGACTTTCAGAGCACTTTTTCAGATTTTCCCTGCAAGCGATCGAAGAATTATTTTTTTTTCCACATGACAGAGTTTTCATATGCGTTTAAATTTTTTAAATGATTTTTTCATTTATTAAGAAGGATATTGAATGAGCTTAGTACACCGTCATGTTACAATACACACAAGCTAATGTTAAACCACCGAAAATATCCTTAATTATTTTAATTTTTTTTTTTTTTTTTTTTTTTTGCATAGGAGGACATTGAATGAGCTTAGTACACTGTCATGTTACAATACTCACAAGCTAATGTTAAACAAATGACAATATCCTTAAATTTACGTTAACACTTTGGCTGCCGCCCATTTTTCAAAATCTGTTCACAGGCATCGAATGCGTGACTTAGAGATCTGCACGGGCAGACCCGTGGCCCCAGAGTTGATTTCAGGGGGTGGTCCGGGGGTGGGGGAACATTCCTTCCAGAGCAATGAGAGCTCCCCCCCCCCCGGGCCACCCCCTGAAATCAACTCTGGGGCCACGGGTCTGCCCGTGCAGATCTCTAAGTCACGCATTCGGTGCCTGGGAACAGATTTTGAAAAATGGGCGGCAGCCAAAGTGTTAAGGTAAATTTTTGATCAAAATCCCCAACTAAAGGATTTCTCTTTTTTGTCCAACAATCAACTGGCAAATTTCACAAATTTTTCTGATGACTTAATGACTATTTTCAGTTTTTTTTTATGCAAGTGATTGACAAATTTTGCAATATTATATTTCTACCCACTGGTAAAATTTCGTTTTTTCTTGATACTGATTTGTGAAACTCGTGGGATTTTTATCATATGGTCGATGAATGAATTTAGACTTTCAGACCACTTTTTGAGATTTTCCCGGCAAGCGACAAGGTACAAGTGTGCTGTTTTTTAAACATTTCCGCCCAGTGGCCCTTTTTATCTAGAATCAACACTAGGATAGTGATGATTTTTTTTTTTTTTAAAGGGCACTCGCAGAACAGAAGTGTAAAAATCTAGGCACCAGCAGGCAGTTTCTCACCACTAAATTTTATTAGTTCTCTTCACTTAAATTCTTACAAAAAATTTAGGTGAAATATTAGACAAAAAATAACAAATAAAATTTAGTGGTGAGAGACTGCCCATTGGCACCTAAATTTTTTTCTTGCATTCGTGTACCTTGTTCACAAAAAATAATTTGAATTGGTTTTCTTAGACTCCTTTTTTATTAGTGGTATACCGAGTAGTACTTTGGCCGAGTACCGAGTACTCGGCCACTGACTACTCGGCCACTGACTACTCGACCGAGTACCGAATACCGAGTAGTTGTGTAATAAGAAAAACTTACTTTTATTTGTATGTGTGAAACTAAATTTTAATCTTGAATTATTTTATGAGGGGTTTTTGCTTAACTTTTTTTATATTTTGTACACATATTGTTAAATACTGAGTAAATAGTTTTATGAATTATTACATATATTATACATTGATATTCGAATAACTTTTTACTGATCAGTTTGAAATTCTTACAACTACTCGGTATTGGCCGAGTACTCGGCCAAAATTTCGCCGAGTACCGAGTACTCGGCAAATTGGCCGAGTATGCCGAATACTCAGTATTTACCAAGTACTCAGTACAGCTCTATTTTTTATCAATAAAATTTTGCAATGTTTTCCTGTGACAGATTGAATTTTGCGATTTTTCCCCCATTTAATGTTATTATGCATTCCTTTTTTTAAATATTAATATTCAATAACTATTTTTCAATTATCAGTTAATGTGACTTATTTAGCAGTTTTTCAGCTGCAATCGGTCGACAAATTTCACATTTTTTCCTGCCACCAACTGAAGAATCTTGTGAGTTTTGTCTCGATTGATGAATTTCAGGATTGATTTCTGCAACAGGTTGACAAGTTTCACAATATTTTAAAGCAGCCGACTGAAGAATTGTTCTGTTTTTTTTTTTTTTTTTTTTTTTTTTTTTTTTTTTTTTTTTTTTTCAATAATGGTTGTTGGTTGTGTTTATGATGGCCAGTTATCAGCACGAGGGATATAGGCCCTAACGGGAGGGAGTGCCCTCCGTGGGTGGTCTTTCTAAGGGAACTTAAACCGTATTTATGCTTGGAAAACCAAGGTCCGAAGAAAACTCTAAAAGATTAGGCCGACGGGCGCTATTGGGATCGAACACAGCACCTCCCGTCCTACCAGCTTCGAGAGCAGAACCTCTCGGCCACTGGTGGGGCTTTTCAATAATGGACTGGGGAATTTCATAAATCTTTTCATTGAGTGAGTAATGATTTTTGCAATTTTTTTCACGCTACCAATTCTCGAGTTTTGCAATATTTTATTTCTACTGATCGGGGAAATGTGCGGGAGCTTCCTTGCAATCGATTTGCAAAACTCGTGCGATTTTTTTCATATTGTCGATGGATGAATTTCGCAAATTTTCACCACGTCCGATCGAAGAATTTCATTATTTCTCTTACTTTTTGAACTTTTTTAATATTTTCATCCTTTTAGATTGGATTTTTTACAGAGCCCTCCGATAAATGTCATTTATAATATATAAAAATTTCATAGAGAAGTGAGGGTGTATTCCAGATGGTGCAACCCCCACTTTTCAAAATTTTGCCGACATCCCTCATGTAACTTGTTAGAAAGGCCCCATCACCACTTATTTATGTTATGCACATCTGGCTTTCCTCACCCGCTTTGCCCCCCCCCCCTCCAAGGGGGAACTTTTCTAAATTTTGCCAACATGCCTTGTAACATATTGTTGGAAAGGCCTGTGAGCACTTATTCATGTTGTGCACATCCGGTTCCCCTCCCCTAGGGGGCACTTTTCTAAATTTTGCAGTCACCCATCATGTGACATATTGTAGGAAAGGCCTAATACCACTTATTCATGTTATGCACATCTGGTTTCTCCCCCCCCACTTTGCTCCCCCCTGAGGGGACACTTTTCTAAATTTTGCTGACACCCCTCGTGTGACCCATCGCTGGAAAGGCCAATGACTACTTATTAAGTTATGCACATTTGGCTTTCCTCCCCACACTTTGCCCCCTCCAAGGGGGGCACTTTTCTAAATTTTGCAGTCATCCATCATGTGACATATTGTTGGAAAGGCCTAATGCCACTTATTCATGTTATGCACATCCAGCTTCCCTCCCCCACTTGCCCCCCTCAAGGGGGGCACTTTTCTAAATTTTGCAGTCACCCATTATGTGACATATTGTTGGAAAGGTCTAATACCACTTATTCATGTTATGCACATCCAGCTTCCCTCACCCCACTTTGCCCCCCCAAGGGGGCACATTTCTAAATTTTGAAGTCACCCATTATGTGACATATTGTTGGAAAGGCCTAATACCGCTTATTCATGTTATGCACATCCGGTTCTCCCCCCCACACTTTGCTCCCCCCTGAGGGGGCAATTTTCTAAATTTTGCCGACACCCCTCGTGTGACCCATTGCTGGAAAGGCCAATGGCTACTTATTCAAGTTATGCACATTTGGCTTTCCTCCCCACACTTCCCCCCCAAGGGGGGCACTTTTCTAAATTTTGCAGTCACCCATCATGTGACATATTGTTGGAAAGGCCTAATACCACTTATTCATGTTATGCACATCCAACTTCCCTCACCCCACTTTGCCCTCCCCCCCCAAGAGGGGCACTTTTCTAAATTTTGCAGTCACCCATCATGTAACATATTGTTGGAAAGGCCTAATACCACTTATTCATGTTATGCACATCCGTCTTCCCTCCCCCCACTTTCCCCCCCTCCCAACGGGGCACTTTTTCTAAATTTTGGAGTCACCCATCATGTGGCATTTTGTTGGAAAGGCCTAATACGACTTATTTATGTTATGCACATGCGGCATTTCTCCTCATATTTTCTAATAAATTTTTAAAAGGCTACAGTCAAACTGCAAAAAAAATGTAGTTGGGAGATTGCGGTGATTTGGCACAAATCCCTGCAGTTCTTTTGAAGTCGACATAACTATAAATTTACTGCGGTGAGTGTGTAGTTATCAACTACACATTTACTGCGGTTAATTTATAGTTATGTCGACTTCAAAAACACTGCAGGGATTTGTGCCAAATCACCGCAGTCTTCCAACTACATTTTTTTTAAAGTTTCACTGCAGTTCATTTTTAGCTGGGAAGGTCGTGGAAAAAGCACGAATGTTATGAAAGAATCGCGATAAAATATGATTTTTGTCAAATGATCGTGAAAAAATTTATATTTCGTCAAATGATCTTGTAAAATATGTGAATTTCTTTGAAAGATCGTGCAAAATTCCTAATTTACTAATTTTTCCTAATTTTTCCTAATTTCCTAATTTCCTAAATTTTGCCGGCACCCCGTCATGTGACATAACGATACAAAGGCCTGTGGCCGCTTAATCATTTTATGCATTTGCACTGCTCCGCCCACTACTTTGCCCCCCCTGGGGGCACTATCTTACATTTTGCTGACACCCGTCATGTCACATGTCATTGGAAAGGCCTGTGACCGCTTAATCATTTTATGCACTTCTGGTACTCCGCCCACCACTTTGAACACCCCAGGGGGGCAATTTCCTAAACATTGCCGGCACCTCATCATGTGACATATCGTTGCAAAGGCCTGTGACCGCTTAATCATTTTATGCATTGACAGTGCTCCGCCCACTACTTTGCCCCCTAGGGGCACTTTCTTACATTTTGCTGACACCCGTCATGTGACATGTCATTGGAAAGGCCTGTGACCGCTTAATCATTTTATACACTTCCGGTACTCTGCCCACCACTTTGCCCCCCAGGGGGAGCAATTTCCTATATTTTGCCAACACCCGTCATGTGACATATCATTGGAAAGGCCTATGACCGCTTAATCATTTTATGTACTTCCGGTACTCCACCCACCACTTTGCCCTCCAGGGGGGCATTTTCCTAAATTTTGCCGACCCCCTTCATGTGACATATCATTGGAAAGGCCTATGACCGCTTAATCATATTATGCACTTCCATTACTCCGCCCACCCCTTTGCCCCCAGGGGTCACTTTCCTAAATTTTGCCGATGCCCGTCATGTGACATATCATTGTAAAGGTCTGTGACCGCGTAATCATTTTATGCTCTTCCGGTACTCCAGCCACCACTTTGCCCCCCATGGGGGCGCATTACTAAATTTTCCTGACACCCGTCATGTGACATATTGTTGGAAAGGATTGTGACCGCTTATTCATGTATGCACCTTCGGTGCTCCACTAGCCACTTGCCCTCCCTCGCGGGAGGGCATTTGCCTCGAAATTCTCCCCCAGTTGCAACGCATGCTTTTCGACAGACAACTCTTTATACATGGTTCCAACAACAATTGCTTTCATAAAGTAAACATGCCACACAATAAATTAAAATTATTTTAGAAATGTTTAGATTTTTTACTTAGGATTTTTCTATTTCAACAAATTTTTCAATCCAGAGCATATAATCAGGGGTCGATGCAGGTTTTTATTCTTGGGGCCCATTTTGTGAAAGGTAAAACTTATTTTTGTGAAAAATAACATTTTGTAATGAAAGGTAAAATCCAGTTACTCAAATTCTTACCAAGCATTTATTAACAAAAACATCTTTAAATCCTCTTGCTAAAGTTTTTGTTTTTCGTGACCTGGTTTTATTTAGAAACTAAACATTTTAAAATAATTTTTATGAAAAAGAATTTTACGTAGGGGCTTATTTTATTAAGACGAATTTTGTGAAGATGCCTGTTTTATTAAGTTCATTTTTGTGAAGGGGCCCATTTTATTAAATTTATTTATGTGAAGGGGGCCCCCATGCAGCACAGAACTATGGGCCCATGTGGGTTCCATATGGGTCCCATATGGGCAGATGGGCTCTAGCTGGGCCCATTTGTCCATGAGAAACCCAGGTACATCTATATAAATTGATTTTGTAGCATATAGTTTGTAGCACATTTATAATGTATTTATATTAATATTAGAAGTATATTAGCTTACTGTTTGACTAAATTAACCGTAAAAAGTAAGAAAATGTTGAAATTTTAATATCTGTGCAGCATTCAGTAAATCTGTGTAGATTTATACAGATCGATATGGGCTATCTATATAGATCTTGATAGATTTTCTATTAGGATCTGGGGACAACTTTTTAGTGTTACTATAGCGTCTTATTAAATTAATTTAAATAAGATTTAATCATAATATAAAAAATATGAAATTATTTATACTATAATTAGCTATTATTGTTATTATTATAGAACAATAATAAAGATATCCATATAAATTGATTTTTTAGTATGCATTTCGAAGCCCACTTATTATGTGTTTATTTTAATAACAGATGTATATTACTTTATTAATCTATTAAATTAATCGTAACGTCTATTAAATTAATCTATTAAATTAATTGAATTAGCATTCAGTAACACAGATTTGTGTGGATCGATATGGGCCACCTATATAGATCTTTGTAGAACGTCTACCTGAATCTGGCTGCGAACAACAGTTTAGAGATCCGAGTGGCAACACAGAGTAAAGGCGGCAGTTTATTTTTGTTGTGTACTTCACAATCACAATGTTTACTGTGGCGACCGGCAAGATCAGTTCTTCAAGCAACATTTCCGAAAAGCAAGGTAATCTGTATAATATATACTTGTTTATTCTGTAATGATTTTTCTGTTTATGTACCAAATTTATATGTCGAAATTGCAACTGAATCGATAATCAGCTCTTGCCTGTAAGTAAGCCTAAAATTGTTAGAGTTCGGATTCTAGAATTATGTTAGAATAAATCCTAAAAATAACCTTTTTAAAGATGTTAATTACTAAGAATATATATTTAATAACTTAAATGCCATATTGTTTTAAACAACTTGATATGCATTCTATAGGGTCTATAGGATCTCTCTAGGTCTTCTCTAGGTCTTCTCTAGGATTCTATAAAAACAAATTTATAGTAGGAAGTACTGTTTTTGTTGACATTTTAAGTTCTTTTGTAAAATATCGTAATGGAACATTAAGTTTTTGTTTGACACCTAAGTTTGATGTTTTTAAAAGATTAAGCGAAGAAACCGAATCATTAAACTACAATTTTGAAAAAGTTTTACGAAGTGCAATTCTTATATAGGATGTTGAATCTGCTGAGAAATCCCAGAACTTTTTTCAAAATTTGTCGTTATGATTAATTTAAAATATTCCAGAGCGTCTTTTATAATTATTATATAGAGTAAACCTTTTCATGATCAACACTTTTGGTTTAAATGATGTATTACATGCATATCTTTCATATGATATTTAAATGTCTTGTTAAATCGGTTCTCTAAAAACGTTCCTACTCAGTATAAAACATTTCGATGAATTTTTAAATTTTAAAGCATAAAATTTGCTGGCATGATTATGATTATTAAAATTGTTTGCAATATAATTTTTTTTGTTAAATTAATTAAATCTTTAGTTATACCTAAATAATTGTTTCATGATCATGGCAGCAGTTTTTTTCTCTCCCCACTGTTGCTTTATAGAAATTTTCTTCAAAGTGTCAACTTTGACAGCATTTTGTAAAATATTTTCTGCCTTTACTTAAAAATGGGGAAAACTTTTTGATTGCTTGGCTTTTAAGTATGAGCACCAGCCAATTTTATGCATTTGAAAACCAAACTGAATTTCAAATGCTTCAGAAAGAGAAAATTATTTGATAGAAAAATTATTTGTTTGGAATAGTTATTACTTAAATTAAATTTAAAAGTAATATAAAATGTATTTAATAGCACTGAAATTTTGATTTAGATTATTATTATATTATTAATGAAATCTTTGCTATGTTCTCAACTTATTTTCGGTTGTTTCAGCATGTTTGAAAATTTTCCAGGTAAGCGGTAAAACTGGGAAATTTCATTAGCGGCCAGTAGTAAAATTTTATAAGTGGCCACTTTATCTAAAAGGGACTACACAGTATTACATTTTTATGTACTAATCAGTTATCCTGTTGACCACTTTTCATTCATTAAAAAAAAAAAAAAAAGAAGAAAATTGCCAAACTGTAGGATTTAAAACCAAAAATGCATGACCGTGCCGTCAAATTCATTGATGTCAGGTGCATTGCTTGTGTTTATCTGATCAAGTGCTTTTTAAATCAACATTTATCTGTATTTTTAATGATGTTTACTGATTTATTAGTTATTTTGTTAATAATAAAAAAATAGGTAGTCATTAAACTGTGACATCACAATATTAAAATATTAAAAATCTTGAATAAATGTTGTGATGCATAATTACTTACAATTTACAATAGATCAGTTTCAATTCATGTTACAAGTCATTTCATGTTTCAATTCACATACATTTATCCACCAGCCAAGATGGATGGATAATTAAGAAAAATAATGTAAATAAATATTGGTAGGTACTACTTGATTATCCCGTTGACCCAAAAACTATCGCCAAACTATAAGTAGTGTTGACTCTAAGCCGCTTTAGTAGGGCGCAGCGCCTGGAGGCACTTTTTATTTCTTTTTTGCATCCGGCGGCTCTTTTAAACCCTTCCGATGCACCCAGCTACCCTTTTTAACACTTCCTAATGCACCCCGCGGCAATTCAATTGATATTGGGAAAATATTGCAAATTCTAGGGGTTCTAGACAAACCAGTTCAAAATTGTTTTGGGAACAAGGTACAAGTGTGCTCTTTTGTAAAAAAAAAAAAAATGTGCCCTTATTTTAGAATAGTGTTCCTTTTTTGAAAAATTCCTGCCTGGCGGCCCCTTTTTCTAGATTCAACACTATATAAGATTAAATGTCAATAATAGATGATCGTAAATGTCACATTCACTTGACATTAAAACACGATACATGTCAGTAAGTGATTTTTAATTCGACTTTTTATTTGTATTTTTATTAATGTTTTACTAATTTATTTGTTCTTTCGCTATTTAAAATAAAAATTGTCAATTTGTATAATTTGGTGAAATTGGTTGATGGGATAATCAAGTAGTATATACCTAAATATCCAAGTTTTTTTTCTGTTGTCATTTAATACATTGTAAGTATTATTGCTTAAAGTTTCTGATATTTTATACTTTAATGAGTGCTGTTCTTCTGAATTTCTTGTGTTTTTTTTAAGATTCTAATGGCACAATATTTATTTATTGGAGTTACAGTTTGGCTTACGTTTATTTTATTTTATTTTATTTTTTTTTTAATAAAAAGTGGTTGACTGTGTTAATATAGAAGCATCTATTTTTGTTAAAAATGTCTGTTAGCACTTATATAAAATTAAATTCTATATATGCTGATACAGTAGACTCCTTCAAACTTGCACATTATCACATATGTAAACAATGGAACTATCAGTTCAGATTTAGGGGCAAAATTACAAAATTTTTTAGTTTCATATCGTTCCATATGTATAATTTAATATGTAATTCTTGATAATATAACTGTACTTATGGTTTTTCATGAAGAAAGTGTAATTTATTTTTTAAAAAAAATAAGATATTGCTGCATCACTGGTAATCACAATCTTTTTACCAAATATACTTACGTATTGATCAAGCTTTTTGGCTATTAAGATTGCAAGGCAAACCTAAAATAAAATTTTCTTACTTTGATGTGAATTAATAGTTTCATTGAATAATTCAAGGAAATGTATCTCATGTTTTGCTATGCATAGTACTTAATTATACATTAATTATTTGCTTGACCTTTACTTTTTATCATTTTAGTTTTACTTAATTTATTTTACTATACTGTAAGAATTCATTATAATTTGATTGCATTATTATATTCAAATTACTGTTTAAAAAATGTAAACAAAGCAACGATTAGAAATCTGCACAACCTCTGTTCCGGGGCTGTGCAGATTTTGAGGAAGTCTACTTACTGTATTAACATAACCTGAAAAGTGTAATCATTTCAATGGAATATAAGATTTTTTTTTCTTCTTTCTCCTTGTAGAAGTGACTGCTGTCAGGCAATTTACAATAGCTTTTTTTTTTTTTTTTTAGTGGTCCTGTGACCTGCATTAAATTTTTCCATTTAATTCTTTCTGGACATCGTAATTTTTGGTAAAATTGTATGTCAGCATAAAACTGACTTATTTTATTTTTTTAAATAAATTTGCTTACTCAAAAGTTCTTACGGAGATGATTTGTAGTTGTGCAATAATCTAAAAGTTAAACTTTGTGTTGAATTGCTGATTTTCTATAGCTAATAAGAAAAAAAGAATTTTTTTAATGATAATGATGACATTTTCAAGAAATACATCTTTCATTAGTTTATAAAATGCTTCAAAACTTTTAGTTTATTGCGCGAAAGAAATTCAGAACAATATGTATTTAAATATTCAAATTTAGTATAATTGTTATATATATATATATATATATATATATACATACATACATTTTTAATTCTTTTTAAATTTCCATAGGATTTACCACCATAAAGTTTGACACGTAGCCATCTTCTCAGTCTGCTTTTTAAGATGATGTTGAACTACATTTAATTAATGTAAGTACATTTTATTATATTTTAAGAACTAGGAATTAAATGCTATTACTGTAAAATCCGGTTAATCCCTCTCCCCCTTCCCTCCACCCCCATTAAAACAAAAAAGAAACAAACTATGTTTTACATGTATTTAAAATGAAACCTCTCTGTAATGTACATTTTTGCATGTAGATATTTCTGCTTCACAAGGCTGTTTCAGATTAGGGAAATTTTTTTATTTATGTTAGAAAATTTCTTCTATTTTTTTTATTTTTAAATCTAAAGTTATTTATTAAATCAGAATTATAAATTCGTGAAATCAAAGTATTTTTGTTGAGACAATAGAAAGATTTTGCTAAATCGAGAAATTTATTAAATTGAGAAAAACGGCAAAATAATTTAACCTTTTCTTCCTTTTTTAATTTTCTTTAGACAATAAATAAAAATGCTTGAGCCATTTTTTTCATGTTTTTTAGCGTTCAAAGTTTTTTAAGACTGTTTGAAGAAACAGACCAGCAGGTGCTGCAAATTATTTTAGATCTTGCAGATAACTTTAACAGTTTAAAAAGTAATTTTGAGCTTAAAAAAATTGCTAAAATACAGGGTTCATTATCATGATATTTTCGAAAATATTATCCAATATTTTTGAAATTGTCAAATTATTGGTTATTAATCAGATTAAATATATATTAAATATATTCAGACTTAATTTAAATTAGAAACTAAAACATAACTGCACTTAGCTTGAAAACATTAAAACAATATTCGGTACTTTCCTGTTAGCTGGGTATATATATATATATATATATATATATGTATTTGTATGTGTGTGTATTGTACATGTGTATGTGTGTGAATATATATACATATGTATGTATTTATAACACTGGCACCCAGCTAATAGAAAAGTACCCAATATTCAAATAAAACAAAATGGAAAATCAACTAATTGACTACATTTAAACTGAAGAAAACCAAAATCGGAAAAAATTCTAATGAAACTGTAAATAACTTTTCTAAACTAGACAACTTATCTTCCAACAGCTCTTTTAAGCAAATATTGTTGCACAAATAATTGTTCGTTCTACATTTTAAAAATTCAATTTCAATTGCAAAGCTTGAAAAAGATTTTTTAGGGACGGGGGGGGGGGGGGAGACAAAAAAGCCACAGCCAAAGCTAAGTTCTTATTTGCAGAATGACACTTAATAATGGTAAAAAAAAAAAAAAAAAAAACATTTACACCTGTTTTGACTTAAAATTTCAAAAATATTATGCACAATATTTTGAAAATATCAAGCTTCATGATATTTTAAAAATAAATATGGATATATGTCATAATATATATCACCGAACCCTGCTAAAAATATATATTAATTTCTAGATTTACTCATATTTCTGATATGTGTCTTCTTATATGTGTATTTTCACTCATATTTTTGTTGTAAATGTAATTTTGCTTATTTTATGGATTACTATTATTTCATATAATACTGCATTTTTGGGATGTAGGAAAATTTTTGGATAGCCCCAGAACAGAATACTTTACAATGTTCTGTAACAAACTTCAGCTGATCAAGAACGTTCTGCGGCGATAAAAAAGAAAGACACAGGGAGATTTTCTTATATATGAGGAAGTGTGGCTGCATCTTTTTATAGAAATGCAAAAGACATTTTGTAAAACATTGACATACACACACGAAAGATACTATTGGCAAATTTTGCGATTTTACCCCGATTGAATGATGAATTTTGTGTCCCCCCCCCCCTCTGTTACCTGACTAATTTCGTATATTTTTTTTCTCAGAACCAATCGTCGAATTTCACAATTTTTTTTTTTCCTGTGACTGATTTAATAATTTAGATATATTTTCCACAATTCACCGACTAATTTCACGTTGAAATGCGACCAGTAGCGATCTTTGCGATAATTTTCTTCGACCGATTGGCAAAAATCATAGTTTTTTTTTCACACTACTGGACTATGAATTTTGTGTCTTTACCGACAACTGATTGGCAAATGTTAGTTTTTTCTTGCGACAGATGGGAAAAATCAACTGATTTCGTGATTTTTCTGACGATTTTTTTTTTTTTTTTTTTTTTTTTTTTTTGCATGCGACTGATAGGCGAATTTCAGTATATTTTCTTTTTACTGATTGGCTATTTTTTTTTCTTGTGACTGATTGGATCGAAGAATTTCTGATTTTTTCCAATGATCCACTAAAGAATGTCGCAATTTTTTAGCCTCGACCGATGGGCGAATTTCACGATATTTAATTTCTACTCATTGGCAAACTTTGTTGTTTTTTTCTTTGCAACTGATTGGCAAAAATTGTGGATTTTTTCCGCGACTGATCGATGAATTTCTGATTTTTTTTTCTTTTTTTTTCCTTCCTTCTGACGTTTTGCTGACAAATTTTGCATTTTTTTTTCCGTGACCGATTGACAAATTTTGTGAAATTTTCCTTGTACCAATAAGCAAGTTTTTGCAGAAGCTTCTTGATCGACTAATTTTACGTTTTACCTGCAACAGATCGGTAAATTTTGCAATATTTTCTTTCTGTTCATTGGAAAACTTTGTTGCTTTTTTGCAACCAATTGGCCAAATCTCAGGGGTTTTTCCACGACTGATTGACGAATTTCACTTTTTTTTAAAAATCCTGTGACAGATTTTAAAATTTCGCGATATTTTTCTTACCAATAGGCAAATTTTTGCGGCTTTTTCTTGGGACCGATTGGGAAAGTCGTGAGGGTTTTTTTTTTCTGCTATTGATCGATGAATTTCACAGTTTCTTCCGTCGATCCACTGGCAAATTTCTCAACTTTTTCCTAGTACCATAGGCAAATTTTTAGGCTTTTTTTTTTTTTTGCAACCGATTAGAGAAAATCAGGGTTTTTTTTTTTTTTTTTTTTTTTTTTTTTTTTTTTTTTTCAATTTCTTCTGGCGATGCACTAACGAATTTCACGGTGTTTTTACCTGCGACTAATTGGTGAAAATCGTTGATTTTTTCCCGCGACTGTTCATCGAATTTTGTATGTTTTTCCAACACAGGCTGAAGGATTTCACGATTTGTTCTCCATGATTGTCTGACGAATTGTGCAAGTTTTTCTCGCAACCAATTGATGAATTTTGCAATCTTTTTAAATGAACAATTAAAGAATGTTGTAATAATTTTTTTTTTTTCCCGGCTATTGAGTGACAAATTGAATGGTGAATTTCTTGAAACTGAGAATTTGAAATGTTCTGCAGGGAAGTCTGTTGTTCTGCGATGTATGTCGCATTTTTAAGCATATTCTGCTTTGAGGTTGGTTTGCTGCAGATTGACAACAGAAAATTCTGCATAGCTGCAAAGAAATGAATCTTTTAAAAATGTTCAAGAATGAAAGTAAAACAAAAAAATCTTATATTTACTATCAGAATTCGCAAAATATTCAAAAATTCTCTTAATAACTCCATTTTTCGAATGCTCTGCTTGAATCTGAGAAAATCTGTTTTTTACTGAAAACGCTGCATGTCAGGATTAACATAGTAAAATTTCCCTTATTTTTCCTCTGATTTTTATGGTCTGTGAAACCTGAAATAATGCCTTATTGTTAAATTTTTTGCTGTTTCATCCAGGGTTTCCGGCTGTTAGCCAGGCCAAAAAAAAGCCGGCCAGCTTTTTTTGGTTTTAACCACTTAAAAAAAGCTGGGTTTTGTTTTTAGAAGTTGGTTTACAGCTAATTCATATTAAATTTGGATCAATTCATTTTTAATACACTTATAAATATTTTCTACTAAAAATATTATAAATTTCTATTAAATTTTGTTAAATAAATAAGTCTTTATAACTGCTAAAAGGCAACTGCTAAGGCAATAAGTCAGAAAAAAAAAATAAATATTGAAAAGAATATAAGTTAGACTCCAATGACTGTATGATTTTAAATGTTTATGAGAAATAAAATAAGAGTTGTATATTAATAGCTCTTAAAATTAGTTAAGTAATAAAACATGTAATTGAGTAACCATTGTCCTCTTTAATTTTGTAAAGCAGTAAAAATGAATAAAATTGGGGAGGGGGAGGGTAAATGTCCAGTGTAAACCGTGTAAAGCAGTTGGTATGGCCCTTTTAAAATTTAGCTGGTATGTTTCACAAGCAGCTCCATCTAAGTTTTATTCCAGTATTAATGTCTTCATTATTGAGAAATTGAATTACTTATTAAATTCTAAATCAATTAAATGTCCTTAAAACTAATTAAGAACACTTTAAAATGTGTAGTTTATAATTGCAATGCTTCACTGTATAAAAGCCAATTATAGCCAAAAAAAAAAAAAAAAAAAAAAAAAAAAAAAAAGCCGGTTAAAAGCTTTTTTAATTTTAGTTGGCTTTTTTGCAACTCTGGTTTTATCCAACTCTGCAAGACCTGGAATCTCCCCCCCCCCCCCCAAAAAAAAAAAAAATGCTGTTTGAAAATCTATGTTTAAGTTTTTAAAAATCAAGCAAAAAACTGACAAAATGGGGGAGGGGGATGATATATATTTTTTACTACCAGACTTGTTTCTATCTAGTACCTTCTAACAAATTTTTCTGTTTGCCGTTTAACATGAATGTTTTATGTTCGCATATGCAGTTTGATTTTTAATTTTTTTAATAAGTAATTTAATTTAATAAGTAATTCAATTTCTCAATAATGAAGACATTAATACTGGAATAAAACTGAGATGGAGTGCTAGTGAAATATATCAGCCAAATTTTAAAAGGCCCATACCAACTTGCTTTATGTGGTTTACACTGGCCATTTACCCCCACCCCCCCCCCCACCCCAATTTTTATTAATATTTACTGCTTTATAAAATTAATGAGGACAATGGTTTACTCAATTA